>JAHLSL010000117.1:7382036-7428151 GCA_025920805.1 Petroica traversi | reverse complement strand
AAAAAAAAACCCCAAAACACTATAGTTTTATGATCTGCTGCATCTATGAGTTCATTTTCAAGCTCTAAATCAATTTATTTAGGCTTTGAATTCTGTCAGTAGGGCTTTTGTAGATGCTGTTATCTAGAAGGAAATTTCTTTCATGAGACTTTTGAATTATGATATCTATTAAAAGATGTTATTTTAATGTCTATGTTGCACTAGGTTTTACAGGACAGTAACATATAGGAATTGGAATGAATGTGCCCAAGGATGCAAATAAAAATGCTCTTACATGAACTATTAGTATGCTGCTATATGTTATTTAGTATTTTTGGAACCAATTCCAGACGTTTTTATTGGAATGGAAAGATAAAACAAAGGTCTTTATTGCTCAGTGCTATTTCCAGTGACATGAGTTCCAATAATTCTAATCTAACTATTCCTTATCCTACATAATCTGAAAAGTCCATAATTTTCCTAAACTTTCACAACATTGTATATCCCATTGTAGTAGTTTTTATAGCATTCAAAGATTTAACTTTTGTTTTGTTTTTTTGTTTGTTTCCTCTGGGCCAGCCTGAGGCAATCATTCAGCTGCACTAATTCTATAAAGAAGTACTGAATAAAGGCTTATATTTTCTGGTCCATAGGTGTAGAAGACACCTCACTAACTTTCTGGTTTTACATAAAAGCATTTATATGTAGCCATGCAAGATGTAACTTTTTATTAAGTTTGGCTTTATCACAAATGAAAAACATCCTCTATATGTAATTGTTAGATTTTGGTGAGGTTTATGTTGTGCTGGCTGCTTTTCCAAAGAGAAAAACATGGCATAATTTCTGTGTTGATATATTTATAATGCTTAAAAATTATTTGCGTTTACATAGTCAGTGCCCACCTAGTCTGTGTTAACTTCCCATCATATGAAAGAGGAAACAAACCATTTTATAGTATTGTTTTTGGCACCTGAAAGAAACAGGATTAATAGAACCCTTTCAGCTTGAAATTCTAATCTGAGTTGGTAAACATTATGGTTATCTTGAATCATATGATGTACCAAATCTGCATGCTGATTGCTTCATCTATAGATGCTATTTGGTTGTTATTTCCAGGATATTATATACGTACAACATTTAATAATTCTAAAATATCCAAATACCTCTTGGTAACTGGAATTGAAAGAGAAATTAGTCACTTTTTATGATTTGCACCTTTTTCTTACAATTCCTGTAATACTTTCAGGAAACACCTCTTTTAGGTTTCAGTAAAATTCTGAAAGAATTGGAAAATAGGTCATACATAGCTATTTTTATGTGAGGCAAATTTATCTTTTGCCTTCATGGACATTTAGTGCTTTTTATTCAGCTTTCTACCTTCCATCCTTCTTTAATTTCTCATATGATCTTCCACATCTAGACTTGCCTTTTTGAGTCACTATGGCCTTAACTAGCGTTTATCTACTCTGCTGCTGTGTTGCAATAACAAAAAGCTAAACTTGCTTAAATATCAGGAGAAAGAGCAACATGTCTTCAATGACATGATAACCAGTATCGTCAATTTCTGCATTATTCAATGTCAGCACATTGTTAAAGTCATTAAAGTTTGTGGGAATTTTTCACCTGCTTTCAGTAGTCTTAAATCTGATTATGATCTGATTCTCTGTTTACCCTATGCCTAACCCTTTCTCCAAACCATGTTTTTTCTATAATCTTCAGATTGTTTCAGAAGCAGAACAACACAAAAACTGAAACCAAATTTTGAGCAATGGCCTTCTAAAACTCTGTATAGCTGCCGATTGGAAGCAGAAGATTATTATCTCCCTGCAATACTGATGATAACCAATATTTTTAACAGTACCCAGAAATAATGAGCATTTTTGCGGCCGATGAAGGAAATAAGCTATGCTGAACTGCAAAAGTGAAAGAAAACATTTATATATGGCCTCTGTGTTCTGTGCAAACTGTAGTACATTTTGAAAGAGAATAGAAATGGCAACATTGCAATACTTTTGGACCTTGTACAGTTTCCATCTGTTCAATGAATTTCATCATTGCTGAGGGGAGATCTGTAATGAGTTTGAGAAAATTACAGTATCTAGTTCTTGGTGACCAAAATTGCAATTAGCAGATTTTTCCTGTGCATCTCATTGTGTGATTTGATTCATGGTACACCACCTGCATATTTAGGTTCTAAAATTTATTTGTCTTAAGACTAACAGTTCATGACTGAAGGCTCTTGTTCGTAGTTCTGTCCAGTAATCAATTATCAATTATCAATCAATCATAGTCTGTCAATTAAATCAATTACTCCTTCAGCGAAGCAGGAGCTCAGTACTGAAGACTCTAGAGAGCACTATGCAGAGTGGCATCAGAATTTTCACCTTTTCAGTTTCCAAGTTAGAGGTGTGCTTGCTTAGATCCTGTGTTCCAGTTGAAAATATTTGGTTTGACTAGCATTTTGACTTTTACACAGAAACAAAATGTTCTAGACTTGTGCAGAGGCTTTTGATGCACCATTCCAGTAAAGAAAATTTCTAAATCCTAAGGTGATTTAGATCTTCCTGATAAATAATAACCAGAGTATACCTTGGAGGTATGCGTGGAGCATGGCCAGAGCTGAGCTGCTATTCATTAATTTCTCAAACTTTTCCATTCTGAAGAGCATCAATTCTCACTGACATGAGAGCTCTGAGATTCCTCTTAGTTACCTTTAGACCCTGAATTACTTCCAGCCATTGCTAACACAGAGAAATGCAAAGTCACTTGTATTGCCTTCTCTCCTTGAAAGTTATATTTGCTGCAATTTATTTCTGCATATCTGTGACCTGTGCGTGGTTTACTTTATGAGGTGCTATTAGATGCCATTTTGAGTTTTGAGGTGTGAAATACCCAAATTCTACAGCTAAAAGTATTTCTCTTATATATGCTTTTCACTGTTTTTATGTAATGTGTTTTAAAATTTGAGCTCTAGATACTTAGGCCGTCTTTCAGCATTACATGAAAGTGTTTCCCTAAATACAGGTGTAGAAGTACTTGCACTCAAGTTTTAGAAAGTATCAATTGTTGTCATGTAGCATGAGAAGTACAATGTGGAGACCTTGCAGTGTCTCCTAGCACAGGCTGTTTGAGCAACACATACAAAATTCTGCCCAGGTCTGATGGTTAATGCAAAATGATGACTTAGGAGGTGCAGCATAGCACTGGATTTTTTGGGTTTGGGCCAATTCCCGAAAAAAGTCCCAAGGGCAGCTCTGCAAAACATTTACCTTCAATATAGCAAATAGCCCCATTAAGATGTTCATATCAAGCCTGTAATAGTCATATCTGAGCTCTGAATCCA
This sequence comes from Petroica traversi, assembly GCA_025920805.1. Lineage (NCBI taxonomy): Eukaryota > Metazoa > Chordata > Aves > Passeriformes > Petroicidae > Petroica > Petroica traversi. The sequence goes on along the minus strand of JAHLSL010000117.1, from coordinate 7,424,829 downwards.
GTCTAACATGAAATGCAGGGCAAGAGGAAATTAGTCCAGTGCGGGTAAATATGCAGAAGAGCTAGAGCTTGTAGGCTGAGGTAAACCTGTCCTGGTGCAGTGTAGAAGCACAGGGGAGCAGTTTTAGTAAAAGTCCTTGTGCTCTGGTTCTGAGGACACACTGCAGAAAAATTTGGATTGTGTATGCATGGAGCCCGATTGGGGTTGGCAGGTTATTGGTTTTGAGCTGGAACACAAATGATTATACTTCTCCAGGAGCCAGCTCTGGATTAAATTAAGTAAGATTTGTCTGGAGCCCCACACCTAATAGATTCTTCCAGATTCTATGTTTCTTGCATCCAGGCTTGGGTAAGGTACAAGGTGTGCAACCAGAAATGTTGGTAGCGCATGTGCATTCATGAGCAATAGCATCCAATAAATGCACAGACTAGTCAATATGTGTATTTTTTTTTTTTTTATCCAGAATGCTATCTCCACTCAGCTGCTACTGTTGTAATAAGAGACCTCAACAACATACTACTGATTTATATGAATTTCAGGATTTTTTTCTTAGCACCTTCCTTCATTTCACATATGTTATGAGGTCATAGGAAAAAAAGACTCAGTTGAAATGAATATACACAATGGGATAGAGTTAAGGTTGCTGTGGGAATGTCATCTCTGTATTTCCTGCTTTTGTAGTGATCAAACTATGGAATGAAATCTTTCATTAATCCTAGGTTTTAAACATTCTTTAACATAATTAAAATAATTTGTTAAACCTTTAGACACAGGTGCTCCTGTAACAGTCAACTTTTACACATGTACAGTAGTATAGAGGGTTTTCTTCCTAAATAACTCTGTTCATAATAACATCATCCTGAACTCTTACTGAACCTGGACCCAAGAAATAGATTGTTACTTTTGCCGGAGAAAATAAATAGTCAGCTGTAACAGAATTTCTGAATGCTTATGGACTCTAAATATTTACCATTTAAAATTACAGAGTAAAAAAATTCTGAGTTTTTCTGTTTGTTTGTTTGTTGTTGTTGGAGGTTTTGTTGTTGTTGTTGTTTTTGTTTTTTGATAGTTTTTTTGGGGGGGGGGTTGGGTTTGTTTTTTTTTTTTGTATGGTACTGGTATAGATTTCCTTGACTGAAAAAACAGTGTGTGAGAATTGTCCAGCAACAACCATATCAATTTCTTTGGATATTGTATTTTTTCTCTTTCTATAGTGCCTTGCTGTACAACAGGGTGTGTCTGATAAAATAGGTAATGTAACTATTTATGGGCAGCACAAACAACATTCTCCTGTAGTACTAATTTAGTTTCTATTAAATTCTGTGGATCTTTCTTAGCCCTAATAAAATGTATACATTGATGGAGTTTAGTTCAAGAGATGTGCATCACATTCTATCAGAATGTAGAGGGAGAAACAGTTTTCATGTAGTAAATAGACCTCACTGGAATCATAGAGATAGAAAAGACAGAGCCAAACCCCTCCCAAAACAAAGAAAAATATGTATTTATTTAATGCAGACTTAATTGTTTTTCTTGTGTTCTCTTTGGGCTCATATCTTCAGATATTTAGTGCAGATTTTGGGCAATTTGAGCTTCTCCAAATACCAAGGATAAGCCCTGGCCTTAGGAAAGTGGTCAGTAGTGACTGGCCTTGGTAGGACTAAGGGTTTTACCCATAACAGTTATTTTGAAATTCAGGTAGTGTGACTTTTATATCAGTTGATATTATAGATGAGTATGCAGGTTTTGGCCCACAATAAATGAAATAAAAATAGGTACCAGTGAGTATTTTTTCAAGTTTCTCAATTGCCTTTAGACTTTCCCATATAGGGAAATTTTACACTGACTTGTGGAAGCAGGCTAACTTATCTGGCATAACCCCATTTTTTGAAAAAGGGTAGTTAGTCTTCATATAAGAAAGATAAGCTTGTGGTTCAAACCAGTTTTAAAGTGGCTTTTCTGGAGAGTGATTGGTCTGCTCTCATTTGGTTGTACTTACAGCTGAAAGGGGCCCAAGTTCCAGCATAGAGGGAGGCTCTCAGGGCGTGCAGTTACTGAAACTTTTGTTGAAACTGCTTCTACACTCACATCTTTCCATTACATACAAAAGGTGTAGTGACCCCATGGAGAGTTGCTTGAGATCACATAAATGCTGGATTTTTAAATTTCTGGTCAACAAGGCAATACATTTGATTATTTTTTTTTCCTCAGGGCAGTTAACAGCATTCATTTTCGCCTTTAAGTTTGGGAGATAGTGTGTTCTTACATTGAGATAAAAGCTGAGCTTGTCTTGTTTACATAGATGTACACTGGAAAGAATTTCTGGTTTTAGTTCAGGAATGAATGTGAGCACTGGCTTTGTAAACATCTATTGAAATAATTGAGTGTTAAATACTTTAGCTGTTATTTATTTATTTTTATGTATTTCTTTCCATCTCAGTCTCTTTTGTGTGTGCAGATATGTGTCCTCTAAGTCCCTTTGCAGGAGATTCTACACAGCCAATTACTAAAGGACAAATTTCAATTTCTCTGAAATCATGCTACTTACATTTTGCATCACATGGAGCCGCATGGAGCAGGCAGCAAAACTGTGTGCTCAAAAACATATTTTCAAAGATAATCTGCTTTCTTTGTTCATTGGAAAGGGGTTAAAAGAGTTCTGTATTGCACTGTCTGTGCTCATGACATCTACCTGTAGAGGTGAGAAGCAGAGCCTCAGGTTAAGCAGCATCTGTTCTTTCAGCCCATCTCCAAACAGCAAGACAAAATTTCAGGGGAAAGAAATGTTTTCTTTGTCTGAAAGTCTCTTTTTTGTAACTTTTCTGAAAGTATTTTCAGGTTGGTTACTCAAGGTGTATGTATCATGTTATGTACAAAACACTTGTCCAATGGTTAAAATAGCCTGAGGTCTCAGGCAGAACCTTTACCAGCTGAAGAGGATCTCAGCAGAATAGTGGGAACTATTTTTTTCACTCATGCAGTGAGAAAGGAGTCCTATTTCTTCCCACCTCTTCATATTTAAACTCTGGTTATACTCAGTCATAGTCACTTCATCCAAGATGATCAATTTAGAGCAGTTTTGTAGTTCATAACTGTGTATGGACTTTTAAGTATAAGGGGCTGAATATTTTGTAGGTAAATTTCCCCTAAAGGAACATAACCTTTATAATTACAGCCTGAGTGTAACTAACAAGAGGAAAGCTGTGCTACTGAAATTGCATATCAAATAATAAAAAGAAGATCTTTTTCATACCTAAAATGATGGTCACATTTTCAGCTATGGAAACCAGCAAGAGGGGTTTGGATGTGTTGTTTATGCCCACTGTGAGGGAGGTTTTTCCTTTGTACTGATCTTTTTTTATTTATTTTCAATCAATCGCCTTTTATTTGGGAAGGCAACTAATGCACACATATTTGTGTGATGGGTTGCTCCGATGCAAAGTTCCAGCAGTCTGGACTGCTTCCAAGAGGATTTTGGGAGAAGAAATCTACTTTCAGGACTCGATTAAGACATCCTTCCCTAGCCATGTCTTTTGCATATAGGGTATTAAATATTGATCAAGCGGTCTGTTCATCTGTCTCACTGTGTACCTGTCTAAATCAAATGTCTGCAAATGTACAAGTAGACCTAGCTAGCTAAACATGTTGTTTTCTCAGACAAAACCTTCAGGTTTTGATTGGCTGCTGTATCAGTAGACAAGAATACTTACAGCTGTCCTTGGAGGCCTTCTATAAAACTGCAGGTGTTCAGCCTTAGCAAATAGTTCTTATTATATGGATAGACTTTTGGCAGCTAGTAATGATGTTTCCTGAAATTGAAAAATTGTTTTCTACCTTACATGCTGGTTTTACATTACTGGAATGTTGGAGGGGGAACCAAATACCTCTCATCAAGTAGTACTGAGACTGTTTTTGTTAGTTGTATATATTTTCTGATTTGTATATTTTATACTGGAGTGCAAGTTTTTTCCTTAACTGTTATGGTCAGGTTTGAAATCGCTTCCAGAAAATGTAAAATTTTGAGGAATTAAGGAAGTATCTGGCAACAGAGGGTTTATCCTCCTTTATACAGAACTAGCAACTGGCTTGCAGTCAGGGTGCCACCAAATCCTGAGGCGAGGGGGCATTGTAAAGCATTTTAAATTATTGAACATTATAATAGAATTTATAATTGCAAATATAATCACAGGGAGTTAAACAACTTATTAAAATTATATTTTTATTGTATTTGGTTATCCAAATGCTTGACTGAATGACTTGGTGCTCATGTTTTCTTTAATAAGCCTGACCTTTACTGTGCTGAATCAGTACCTGAAGCCTGGTGACTAAAGATTCTCTTCTCCTAATTGTTATTTATTTCCAAAAGAATAAATTGTTGAAGTAGGGTTATTTGAGTGCTTTAAGTGCACAATATTGAGTCTCAATATAAAAACGGAGTCTCTTCTAGAATCTGTAGGCATGTCTCAGGTCTATCAAATCAGAATGCTTCCTCAGGGAAAGCATTGATCCTATAAAAAGGAGTGCTGGGAACTTGTCAGAATCTTCTCAACTCTCACTGTCAGATTTGTATGGATATCTTTGGATGTTATATGAATTATTATGATGAGGTTCTGAAGCTACAGAATAGTTGGGCAGCAGTTCCTTTTTTTTTTTTTTTTTTTTTTTGTGGTGGAAAAAACCTACTGAATACAAAGCAAACGGGAATTTCTGACTGTAATAAATAGGGGCTCTGCAAGCCAACTCAATGTGCCCAGGAGGCCATTCAAGTTCTGGAAGGGAATGCAAGGATGCAAGTGGCTTTTAATTAATTTTGTTTATTTTTATTTATTTGCTCAATCTTTGAATGCATAGTCATTTTGTTTGTCAAATGGGAAAAAAACTCTATGCTTTGCCTGCTGTGTGTTTGAAATCTTTTCATGGAGAAGACACCAAGTGCAGCTATTAAGTGTAAACCCCAGACTCTAATATAATTTTATCTGATGCTAAGCCACAATGCTACAGACATGAGTTACTGCTGATGGCATAAGGATATGGCCATGTTTATGTAAAGGTTCCTCTTTGTCTCCTTACCTGTATTCCTTCTCATGTTTCTCACACCCATTTACTCAAAGTTCTGTAGGGTTTTTTTCATCATATGAAAGCATCATTTTTCAAAGGCTTTTGCTTCTTGCATCCATGTCAGCATTGCAGATCAGAATGTGACAGGGAATAACTGGTTGCATAGTTCCTTTAAACCTGAGCCAGTAGCACTGCAAAATGTTAGGGACAGCACCTTTCATCTCACACTATCCACCACTTAAAAGTGAAAGGTATGTTGATGTAATCCTATTTTCAATCTATAGAGGTCACCTGTAATGCACTGCTCTGAGGATAAATGCCTAGTAATCTTTGATGTTAGAGGTTTCTTTTTTTTTAAATGCACGTTTAATGTTTTTTTTTTTCCAGGATACTGTGTTGAAAATTTTGACAACTTCAGCTGGTTTTAAACTGTTATTAACCTTTCATTCAATTGTTAACAATCCTTTCCAAACTGATATTTTTCTTCTTTCAATATTTCAATATGCTTCAAGTTTTTTGGGGTTTTTTTGTTGTTTTTTTTTTTTTTTTTAAGAACTGAAAACTTTGAGGTAATCTATGATACAAGATGTGGTAACAAGCTTCTAGGTGAAAGTACACTAAACAAAATGTACATTCCCTTGTAATCACTGACAAAGATAATACTGATCTCACTTGGAGAAGGATTGCATCCTGCCAGTACATCACTGAGAAATGAAATGGAAACCTTGGTTTATAATGTAATACTTAAACAGTTGTGAAACTCTCATTTAGGATCATTTTTTTATCTTTTTAAATACATTATTGGTATGTATAGGCCATACTATTTTTCCCCAGTAAAAGGGTAGAATTTTATTTAAGAGATTAGCTCCACCTGCTTTGCTGGGATGAGCTTTTTTCTTAATGACCCTGACTGATATCAGAAGATGCAGGTTGGCAAAAGCTTGTTGTAGCCCAGATGGGCTTTTGGGTATGCCTGACTATTTGGCACATTATAGGAGGAATTTCTTATCTATAACTCTGTCTGTTTTGGTGGCAGAAAACCACTGCACCTGTAAATTGTTCAGCAGACAACTTTCACAGTGCTAGAGCTGCACATGAATGTTAAGCACTTGGGTGCACTTTTCAGAACTGGGCTCCCTGCTTGACTAGTGCAGCAGTGTTTATTTGCTTGTAACTGCGCTGTTTTCTGACCCAAGTAGTCATGTGGGGAGTTCAAGTTAGGTTAACAAGAGCAGGCTGACATAGAAAAGGCTTAATTTCACTGGATTCTACACTGAATCCTGTCTTTTTATTGTTAGTGCCCTTTTGTTAATTTGTGTTTCTTTCTTTCATCTGCCAGAGAGTTCAGCTGGCAGCAGGGAGAGTTTCCTGAGCTGACTTGGCCTGGTAAATGGTTTTTAAAGGCTTGCTGCCTCAAGAGGAACCCACTTTCCAGGGCTCTGTCACTTTCCTTCTTTCGATTTTTGTGTTCGGTCTCTTCCTTACCATTACCCACATATGGTATGCACAGTTGCAATGAGTTGCATCTGTCCAGAAGTGTGACTTTCTTAGAGTTGATTCTCCTGTTCCTTTGTGCTTGAGCCAAAAAAAGGACTGTGTTTTACACAAGGCTGCCAGCACCCTTCTCCCAAGAGAACATGTGTGGTCCCTCACATTCATCTGAATTCCCACTAATCCCAAAGATCAAGAATGTTTAGACTTCTTCCTGTCTCTGGTGGCCACCATTATCAAAATTACTTTGTCTGCCCAGAAAGTTAAAACTCACTGCTTTTACACTTCCAGTTCTATCAATGATAAACTATGGAAAACATCAGTGTCCTATATTGTATTTAACATGAGAAGCTGTTTGACACAGTGTATCCTTGAAATGTTTATAGTGAGTAAGCAAAACTTTGAATTCATTTAATAAAACCTCCCTTTAACCTCAGAACTGAGACTGTACAATGAAGTTTTATCTCTCTTGATGTTCACTCATATTTGAAGGGCCAAGCACTACATAATGAATGTAGGCAAGGAGACTCTCTCCATTTTGTTATATTCTTTCACTGAATTCCCCTAAAATTGAGATCAGTTGATATTCCTGCTTGCTATGTTTCACTCCCAGTGGCTTTTGCCTCCAAGGACAGTACAGGGGACAGGAAAAAGAAAGTAGAGTATATTGCAAACTGATTTTCTTTAGGAGGTGGTTTATTACCTGCTTAATTGCCCTCCTTGTTGGCTATTCATGTTGTTTCTTTGAGAAAAAAACTTATTTGTTAGATCTGAACAATTGTCTTGTCTGTGAGCATCTTGAAGCTTGTTTAAAGCACAAAGCAATAGGAGACAATGAGATGTGATGTCTTTGTGATTGGAACACTGCTCAACAGCTCTGAAGGAAACTACTAGTTTGTTATGAAAGGAGCCAAAATGTTTTTAAGAGAATGTGGCAAAGCCGAATTTTCTTAGTCCTAATTTCACCTTACTGATACATGTCATTATTCCTCCCTGAGCTTTTGCTAAAAGGATAAGTGGGCCACTGGATGGCCAAAATTTCTATGACAAGCATCCTTAGATGCAGCTGAACTGATATTGGTGGTAGCTGGTCCAGTGCTCCTTTCAGCCTGCATTCCAGCCACTGGAAAAATAGCTTCAAATTAAATATTTCTCAGACATTAATAATTTTGATGTTTAGCAGTTCTCTATGATAATAAATTAACATGGTATGCCAAAGAACTTTAAAAGACCTTAAAAGAGGTCTCTAATATGGACCTCTTCCTCTTACTTTATCCCAAGCCACCAGGAGAGGCAGCAAAGGAAAACTTTAGAATGCTATTGTATGGGGGTGTTACATGAAGTGTGATTGATTCACTTGCGTTGAAGAAGTTACAGATGGAGGTTGCAGGCTGAAAATTGGCATGAGAATATGCTGGAAAAGAGTCTCCACATATTTGTCCTCTGTACAACCAGACATTCTTCCATTGGCCACTGAACTGCATGGATTTGATTTGACTTGGTCCAGCCATTCTTAGTTCTTAACATGCACTACATGTGAAAACAGAAAACAGGTCATCGAATAAGATCCAGAGCCTTGTCTTAGGTAAAAATTTGTTCCTAAGTTTAAACAAATTAGCTTGTGCCTTCCTTGCTTCCCTTTTTAGCCAGATAGGAGATTCTTTTAGTGGAATCTTCTATGTAACACATGTATGATTTCATTTGCTCCTTAAAGGCCTCCTCTCAGGCCATAATTCTTGATTTCTCCTAATTAGTTGCTGTGGAAATGATTATTTCATAAACACAAACAATGGGAATATAAGGAGCAGATGAATTCTTAAGAAGCAAAGATTTGTTTTCCTGTAAGTGACAAAAAAGCCCCCAAAAACCTATCACCCAAAGGAGAGGCATTGTAATACTTTCTGCATTGTCTTTCATCTCCAGATTTTACAGTACTTCTCAAGTATGAAAACATTAAAGATTTTTTAAAAGCTGCTTCAGAAATGGTGTTGAAACCTTCCATCTTAGCTGTCCTTGGAAACTCATGATCAAGTAATTGTTGCTTGCAACTGAAATTAAGCTTTACTTGCACACAGAGCCTTTGCTCTGAGACCTGACTGGGTTCTTCCCAATGTACACATCATCACTAGTTATAGAGATCCTGTTGACCAAGTTATTTACACCTGTGCAGTCCAGTTTGCTTCAAGACTAGTTTAATCCCTCTGCCTTCAGATTTGTGAGGAAACCATTTCAATAATGGTTTCCTCACCTTATGTGGAAGAACAGCAAATAATTTTATCAATGGAATAGAGTGGAATGGATTCTGCAACTGTATCAATCTCAGCTATGTTCTGCATTACTATTGGGTGAAAAATAAATTAAAAGTATATTTTTTGCCTCTGAAGTACACACATGTGACTATGTATCCTCTCAGGAAGGAAATCCATTGCTCTACTCAAGCCTACTGTATAGCGATGTTCCCATAAAGTGCTCAAAAACGGGCTTGTATGGTGTGTAGACCATGTGAATTCACATGTGGATTTCACCAATGGAGAAGGGTTGAGTCAGAAGATGCCTTTTTGCATAATCACTTTTCAGAGTTGTGCTGTATTTTTGGCATTCACAACTCCTCTGTCATGTGAATATTTATAACTTGTGCCTTTTACAGATGGAAAATCCTAGGCACAGAGAGATTATATGACTTGTCTAAGAGAGAACAGTTGGCTAATGGCAGAGTGAACACGGAGCTCAGGATTTCTGACTCTGTCTCCTAGACTCCACAAAACATTTCTAGAGCAATATTGAAGTGATGCAATGTGTAAACAGAATTGTTTCCAAACAAAAATATCTGTCAGGTTACATTAAATATCTGCATCAGCTCTTTAAACATGCAAGAACAGACTGATTTTAAACTGATGTAGTGTTTCTTTAGTGACGAGAAGGAAGACATGCTTAAGTGTTAAAATATTTAGATCTCCCACTGATAAAAAAAATTGTAGATATTATCCTGCTCTCAGCTGTGGAATAGGAAATCTACATGGCCCTTGGGCTTCCAGCTAAAAAGTTTTTTGAAACTGGAGCTGTAAGTGCAAGTTAGTAAGTAGGACATTCTTGTCAGCTGCCGGCATCTGTTATTGGAACTATACACTAGTATGTACTAATATTTCCAGTATTGCCTTACAATAGCAACTTTATAGAACTCAAACATGCACAAGAAAGATATGAGAAGAAGGGCAAAATGCTTTTGCATAGTTTTTATATTATTCACACAACTGGAATGTGTACAACATAGTACGGAGTGTAACAAAAGCAAATGCTGAACCACATCAAGCTGTTCCCTTGTCGTGCATGTCATTTAAATATAAAATCTATAAGGGCGTTTGCTGTGTTCTTCAAACACAGAAAGACCACAACTAAGTGACTTAAAAGTATCCCATGAGTTTTTAAAAATGCGGACAAACAACTCTCTTCTTTTTGGTAATTGCAAATACATTGTTCCACTCTGTTGGTTCTGCAACATCTGGTGTTTTATAAAGCATTTTAAAATGTCATCTCCCTTCCTCATTTCCCCACACCCTTCCCACTGCACCTTAACCCCAGCATACCAAGAAACTTTAATTTGTAAGGAAATCTGTGGAAAATCTTACAAAGCAGAGTTAAGGAATTGTGCCTCTATAGATTTGAGCTATTCCTTAAATTAACAAGGAAGGTGAGTCAACAATATTACTGAAAAGAAATATTTCCATGAGGAAGAGGAACAAGATTCTGGGCTGATTCAGTGGAAAGGCGTTATTAAATGACTCTTGCAGATAAGATTACTTAGAACGTTTTGCTTGGTAGTGTTAACTTGATAGTCTTGGCATGAAGTCTTCATAAAAAGATCACAAGGCAGTTTCTCAAGAATGAAAGAATGTAGTCCACCTCACCAGTCCTGCTATGTGTCCAGTGTTTGACTTCTAAATTGAGTGTAGTCGCTTCACAGTTAGCAGGTTAGTGAACTTTGTAGTTTGTACTTCCGGATGATCTTACAGGTGAAGGAATCAAAGTGGACGAATGATGAGGCTGTTTCTGTGTACCATTTGTCCATAATCAGGGTGTTTTAACATTTTTCATAGGTGTTCTTGTCAGTCCATTGTAGCATTCAGTGAATAGAATACTTTGAGACATAGGGTGTAAGTAAAGGTACAAATATAATAATATAGAAATAAATGCAGAAAAATCCCTAAGCAAGGCATCTCTATAAATATCATGAGTTGTGGGAGGTCATGTTGCATAATTTCAGCTATTAGTGAGGTATATGGTCTCAGTAGTTTGTCTGGCCCCCATTCTCAGTGAAGGCAAAAGGAGTGAGGACACCTCTAGAGAGCTGTTCATCCCGAATATCTAGGTGAGATTGGTTGCTCACATTCCATCTGACTAAATTTAGATGGGTTGGATCTCTCCTTTATTCCTCAGCACAGAGGAAGATGCTTCTCATGCCATGCATTTAAAGTAAGACTTATTTCCTTAGCTCTGGAAGTCCATTGAGGAGATTTCTTCTGAGTACAAATCATGAGGGTTGAAGAAATGTACAGTGAACAGCTTACTCAGTGAATTGAGTAAACTTTTTCATAAATGCACTGTAAATATGTGTCAAATCTTAAAATAAAATACATCTAGCTATAGTTGGAAGGTTATGTTACATGATTTGTATTAATTTCTTTTTACATACCTGGTGAAAATTGGCAAAATTTAATTTATAGTGGCAAAATGTCATGTTGAATTATAGTTTTAAAAGGAGTCTGACACATACTATATGGATGATTTCTGATCATATTCTTGATGATTAGGATATTCAGTGCTCTTTTCCTCATGGTCACAGTGGCATATCACTCCCCCACCTGTGGTAGATTAAAATTACTAAGTACTATGAGTGCCCTAGACAAAAGATTCTTAAAACTTCTTAAAAGTGCAGTGTTTGAGAAGTCTTATTACAAATCCTGTGTTGCCTTAGCTAGAATGTTAAGATTATCCAAGGAGATGCACTGGGACATTATATCATTAAACGTTTTCATTTCTGTTTTGCCAGAGCTTGTGACTGTCAGATAAATAGGGATGCCTTTACCTGCTTTTCTCTGACTAAAGCAAGTAACAAGCAATGAAAGTACAATACAGTAGCACTGTTTTTAACATGGATTAGAAATCAAAACATGTGTTTTAAGCTCGCAAATAAGCTTGTACCTGTGTGCTGTCATCTGTTCTCCTTTCTGTGACAGTTAATTCCTTAAGATTTTCCAGTTTGTGCTGCATTCAGACTTTAATTTTCCTAGCAAAATATGCTCTTTATAAAGAGCTCTTCTTTTTAAAATTAACAAAACAGAAATGATAGAGATTAATTTTACTTCCTGTAAATAAATTAAAGGGGCAAGTGTCAGACTGGAAGATGCATTTTTTCAAGTAAAAGCAGAATAAAACTGTTCATGAGTGTATGTAGGCTGAAAGTTAGAGAGTGATGTCGAATATTTCTGTAGGGGCAGTGGACACAAGTATTCTGGCAATGACTGAGATTGATAGCTTTTGGAATGGGTTTATGGGGAAAGTTATAGTTCTGAAGTCCAAAGGCCTGGATTAAGATATTAAGGTAGAAAAGAATATAGTGAATTTTTCTTCTTAAAAGCCTCAGTTTTCTAAATTTGTGGGTAAAATCATGCTTTTTAAATAGTTTGTGTATATAAACTTTGCTAGCTGCAGTCTTTAAGAATCTGACAGTTTCCGTCCTTAACCTTTATTCCTGTTTTTTGCGTTCTCTTCTTCACTATAATGAGTCACTTGGATTGTGATACCAGCAGTGTACCATCAGTATTGTCAACTCAAATCCTGTTATTATGCAAGCACTTTTGCTGGAGCCCTAGAAGTTTAAGAAATACAGGGAAATGGTGCATCTCTTTCAACCATCAGTCATGAGACCTTTTGTTCTCATGTGGTTTAGTCCCTCTTCTGTACATGACTTCCACTTGGGACTTTTTTGGCTTTTTTCCATTTTATTTCAGTTAGCATTTATTTCACACATCATTATGAGAAGCACTGGTTATGAAGATACACAGCTCTTGTCATAACAGAAGTATTTCATATGCACCTGCAATTTGATGTTCATGTTCAGGGAATATTGTAGAGTGAATAAAAAACCTGAGATAATTTAGAGGGGTTTGGCTCTACCTGCCATGAAATTGTTGTATTTTTTGGAGGAAGGGTATTGAGGTGTTTTTTGTTTGCTTGGGTGCTTTGGAGGCTTATTTTTCCGTGATTTTTTTTTCGCCAGGAACAATCTGAAGGTGTGTTTATGGCGTACATTGTAGGTTACCATGCTGTAAGCACAGAAGAAAAGAAAATCTGTAAGACAGATGGCTACTAACATGGTGTAAATACTCTATTTTTAAATGCAAGGGGAAAAAGGTGTTCCATATGTAGTCTTCAAGCTGGAAGCTTAATGTTTGCAATAATATCATGGCAATGTGCAAGTATTAATCACTTCCTGTTTGCTATTTGTAACAGCAACATCAAAAAAACCCGTTTTCTCAAGAAGCTTTATGTTCTTGTTTCTTTTGATCCTCTTTCTTCAGATGCACACATTCAGATACATCGAATTCCTTAAGACCACCCTAGCCACCTTTGCTGCACGTGTGCAAATGAAAGGACCTGTAACCTGCTTGTACCTGACCCCTCAGAATCCCCCTGGTGCATGATGCTGTTTGCCACTGTGCCCGGTTGTCCCACCATCCCTTCATCGTGTACTGGAGGCAAGAAAGGGGAGGGAGATGGTGTGCTGCAGCTATGTTCTGCTAGGTCTCCAACTGATAGTCACAGAATTAGGAAGCTATAAATGGCTTCCTGATAGCATTCCCCCACCTGCCTTCTCTGAGTAAAACTCGGTACAGGAGAGTGTATGGTCTGATAGCTCACAAAACCAACAGATTTGGCATTGAAACTCTTCTTGCTGCTCGTTGCAGTCAAATGGCTTTAGAATGAGAATAAGCTTATACTTCAGCAACTGCAGTGAAATTAAGAGTTCAGTTTCATGTATCCTCATTAAGTGGAAAGACAGACAATTTGAGTTATGTTAACAATGCCTCCGTAACAGGAAATGTTGATACTTATGCTGATGGGAATTTTCTCTAACTGATCTTCTGCATCAAGGAACTGTTATTGGAAACTGATACTTTACATTTTCATACCAGACTGATTGTTACTTATTAAGTGCTTATCATGATGCCTGGGAGTAAAGGGCTCCCAAATACATGTTAATGTTAATCCAACTTGTCAAGTAAGTTTTTTTCATTATGTGGTGTGACTGGAAAATGGTCTGTTGTCAGCTTTGCTTTAATTCAAGGAAAGTTTAAAAAGATAGTTTCAATATTTCTTTTTTGTTAGTTTTACCATTTCATTGAGAGATTCTGTTTTTTGGGGGAAGGGAAGGAGGTTGTTTTTGGGGGGGAGGCTTGCTTGGAAAGCAGTCATGGTCTATTTTTGCTGAAAACCGAGTGTCAAGGCAGGACTCATGTTGTAGTAAAGAGCTTATGGTACAAGGTAAACTATGTTTCCATGGAATATATCTTGTGATGAAAGCTTCTTTATTAAGTATTCACTCTCTAAATATGCATTCTTTCCAGACACTGTTGCTATTTTGTTCTTTGTCCGGTAATTACAAACTTGCTCCTCAGAAAGGGAAAAAAAAAAAAAAAAGAAAAAAAAAAGTGATACACCTACAGGAAAGCTTTTAAAATGTAGGTCCTGCTTAATCTAGTTTAATCTTTATGTATATAATTTCATGTGTTTTTTGAGAGTTTGTTGTTCAAATTTGAAGCACCTTTCTGTATTTATTTTTCTGAAACTTGCAGCTCTCATACTATGAGAAAAAAACCCCAAACACAATGCTGGCAGTGAGTTTGGGTATATAAGTTCAAGCCTTTTTGAAAAGCATGAGTTTTTGCCAACTGTGATTCCTGTTTTTAACTGACAAACTATTACCACCCTCGTAGAACAGTGCCCTAAAAAAACCTAACAAGTTTGCAAATGATGTTTGTGAATTCATTCCTGAGTTTGAATATAATGCTTTATCTCCAACTGTGCAGTTACAGAACAATGTAATTTTTTCATTGCCATTCTCATTGCACAAAAGAATCATGAAACAGATAAAGAGGAAAGGAAGGGAAGATTTAGGGAGAGGATATGACTCAGGGATTCAGGATCCTACCAGATCGATAGAGCAGCCCCAGTAAGAGAATGACATCCAGCTGCTGCAAATGGACAGATGGAAAGAGGCCTAGTATGAAGAAAAAGAGTAAGCAGAGGAATAAATGTGGTCAGAAGTGGAGGGCAGAGTTTGGTCCTTTATGCATTTTAAAAAGAGGAGAGAATCAGTTGGATTTGGGAATGAGATCTTACTGAAGGCAAATGAGGATTGCTTCCCAGAGTGAGAGGATTTTTTGCTGGCCCTGATTTTTAATTTTGTTTTCAGTAAAACAAAGATAAAATCCTTTTTGTTTTAGGTGATATGAAATGGTTTCCTGCAGTCAGATATGCTTAATGCTGTTACCCAAAATAAATTTTTTTTAGTTTAAAAATACTTTTAAAATTCCTTCATTCTCTTTAAAGGTCAGTTTCAAAATGGAAATGTAATTTGAAAGCAACCACTCTGGAATTTGTCTAAGTGATATATGTTAGGTTTTGTGTTTGTTTTTTTTTTTTCAGTTGAATATTGCTGATTTCAACCTGAAATAATTTTCAGATGGGCTAAAAATTCATACATTATTCACTGAAAGTACCACCCAGCTGAATAAATCATGAAATACCTTGGGTCTTTTTTCAGAAGGAAAAGCTGTGTGCAATGCATAATTGTTTTCAAATCCTGTAGATATTGTCTAATCCAAGTGTTTTTGTATCTAACCTGCAGTTCTTAGCCCCTAACTGCATGCCAAATACCTGTGCCATTTGACAGTTCAGACTGTTTGTTCATAGTCAAGAAAAGAGTGCCAGCTCACAGTGTGTCAAAGATCATGAGTTTTTTTGCTGTTTCCTTCTTCCAGAATCCATTTTATTTGTTGTAAGCCCTGTTGTAAGTAAGGGTCTTTGTAAAATGAGGCTCTTTAAAATAGAAGCTTTCCTAGTTATTTGTGAAAAAATGTCTAAATTCTTTTGGCTTGAACACAGTGAGAAAATAGAAATAATATTTTTCATCTGTTTTTTTCACTTAAAATCATGAAAGAACATGAGTCTTCTGAACAAACAAACAAACAAAGGCTTATTTTAGTGATAAACTACATGATGCTGACTGAGTCCTAGTAGCATCCTTCTCTTTTCTAATAATTGTCCCTTGGCACATTCATCAGTGTGTGCTGCTTAGAGGCCTTTCTGATAATCTTTAGCTAGCTTTAAATCACAGATTTCTCCATATGCAGGCCACATGTTACAGAAGGTACTGAAAGTCTTTAAAACATCCACAGGTATCCTTAAAGAGCACATGCTAAGAAAAAAGGTTAGAAGGGTGTGGTACAGGAAGGACTGTCAGAGCAAAAACAAGTTTTCAGATATTCATAAAGGTTGTACAAAGTTAGCAGAGAATTATCATTTCACTATGTTGCATTTCTTCACCAAGAATTTTAAGATTTGCTTCCAGTTAAAATTTGAGAATGAATAGTGAACTGGTTCTCTCTTTTCTGTGCCGGTGAAATAATTTATCCAAAATGTAGGCTTTTACCTGAACATAAAGTTTGTATTTCTATTAAAATAACCTTCAGGTAAAAATAACAAATTCTTGTAGAAAATTATAAATTTTGGTTCACATACTCACTCATTTACTAGTTAGCAGCATTAAAAAATTAATATCAATTTACCTCAAGTATACAAACAAATCTGTATCTTTTCAGTGACTAGAACAAGAACTGTGTTATGGTAAGCTCCTTCTAAAACACCTTATTTCTGACTTCAAACCATTTTTGTCTAGAAAACCTGACTGCAGAAGGGCTATGTTGGCATTTTGCTATTTTATTGTCTGGCACTGCTCAGATAGTGGGGAAAATAAAAATCCTCTCTATGTTTACAGTAAATTTTCCACCAACTGAAATAAAAGAGAATACTTGTCAGTTTATGTGATAGTTGTTCAGCTGTTTGGTATATCTTACTCTTCTACTGTCTATGTAACTCTCATTCGATGTGGAGATTGTGGGGAATGTGCATCTGCTGTCCATGTCCCAAGAAAGAAAGATATATGAAAGATTCAGCAACACCCTCTTGTTTAAAGTAAATTTTGGATACAGGGTGACATCATATCCTTGGAATAAGTTTTTGTTGTGATTGACCTGAAGATTTAAACCACCGTTAGTCATGCAGGTTTCTGTTTTGGTTGGTTGGGGTTTTTTTTTTGCTTTGCTTTGTTTTTATTATTATTATTATTATCAATCAGAAATAGATCTGAATTTAAATAGGGGGTTAGTACATCTACTCATAATGAAGGAAATAAGTCCATTTTGCTGAAATGAACACAGCCATATATGCTTTAAAATTTCTAACATCTTAAAACTGAGGGAGAAGACTTTTCCATTTCAACTTGTATTGGTCTTCTTCTGTGTGCTGGGAATGGATTTAGTTGCTGTTACAGTAGCCTATAGATCCAAAACTCCATGGATCATCTGCAGCATTAAATGTGGTGGCAAAGAGAAGTATATTGCAAGACCAAGTTTTAGTTTTTTATAACTGACAAAGCAGGTCTCTCTTCTTACAACATCTCTGTGACTTTATTATAGTTCTTATGCACAGTCAGGACTCTCTTCATGCACAGAATGAAAGCATGGCCTCACTATAGATATAAGAAGTGACTTGATTATTTTGTACTTTAGATGTGTAAAACTGTATCTGCTGAGGGATAACTGGGGGTAATTGAACTATTTCAGGAAGAGATTTGGCAAGGAAAGATTCATCAACATCAGTTTCACACTCAAGAAAAAGCGATGAGTTATATACTCACTGATGTACTATTTACATTGTGCACTGTGAATGGCAGAAAAATTATATTTTTAACTGATTTCATATATTCTTTAAGTGAAGAGAGTCAATATGTTGATGGATGTTCATGGAATAGTCACTAATATACTTAATCCTCAGGAGTTATGTCATGATGATCTTTTATAAAATACATAAACCAACTTGCTGAGGAAAAGAAAATCTTAGATGGCTAAAAGATTACAATTGGCAGGCAGAAATATAATAGATCACCATAGGAAGTTCTTACTGATGGAAGTGGGCACAATGAACAGCGTCAACATTGACTAAGTTTGTTATAAGCCAAATCAGGAACATTACTTTTCCATGCCATTGGCTGTTCCTGGCTGCTAACAAAGATTTTGGTTGCTTTCCAATGTTTTTTTTTTCTGTAAAGGTCTCACAGTAGCAATAATTTCAAGTCTTCTGTGTATTAAACTGCATAAAATCCCACAAAAAAATTACTCTATCTTTCAATTGTAATGAAGTGGAAAAAACCAGAAATGTAGCTGTTGCCTCCACAGAAGCTGTTGGCATTTTTGGTAGTCAGGAAAATGGCCAGTGTGAGCAGATCAAATTATATTTTAAATGCAGATTACAGTGTGAGATGGTATCTCATTCTGAGCAATTTTGTCAACACATCAGGAAGCAACATATTGTGCCTGAAGTAAAATGTAGATTGAAAATCATACATTACCTCAAAAAGACCACACCCCTTTTTCTATAATTGACTTATGCAAATCTAATTTTTAAGGAATTATATTAGCAAGTACTTTCTGGAATGTCAAAGGTATAAAACCCTAGGAATCCCAGAGAGAAGGGTTTTGGTAAGAGGCCAAATATTCTGAGCATGTGTTGTATGTGTTTGTGTGTGTATGTGTGTATATATATAAATATATAGATACATAGATATATATGAGATGGAAAAGGATCTACATCTGAATTATACTGTTGCATCGGAATGCAAAATACTACCAGTGGAAGACAACAATAGAGTGTGGCATAAGAGCTTAGCCTAACATGAAAAACCAATGTTTTCTTTGAGTCTGGGGATGTTTTTAATCTATTTTTTCCAGAGACCTATGTGACGGCTCTGTGCAGTTCCTCACCTATTGGAAAAGATTTGGCCAGAAATAAAAAGGAAAAGCCTTTAATGAGATAGCCTATCTTTAAAGTAGCCCAATACAGATATGAACAGTGTTTGAATTTTTGACATCAACTTTCTCATTTCTTCTCCTGACAGATAAATCAAGTAAATAATATTTATTAACTTTTTTTTAAATATAATAATTAAGAATCTTCATTTACTCCCAGTGATTCTTAAATTTTAACTTATCTTTTAAAAGTTCTCATTACAAGATTATAATATAAACAGAATATTTTCAGTCTTTATTTGCCAAGAAAAAGGTGAATTTTAATATGGAGGCAAAGGAGCCTTTAAAATAGATGTGTCCAGTCCTTCAGAGGTCTTTTTCAGCCTTGTAAATTTCTCATGTCACCAAATGTAATATGAGCTATTTTTTTTCATATTATAGATGCATTTACTTTTTTAACTAAATTAAACCCTGGGTAGACACAGTTATTTGAAAGATGTTTAGCATAGATAAACATGGAAAAGTTCCCCAAGCCCCAAGGTCAAAATTTTAGGGGGGTGTCATTGAACAGTCTGTGTATTTCTGCCATGATAGAGGAGAAAAAAATTTTTGAAAAAAGCTGCCATGAAAAAATCAACATGAACAATAGTCATCTTAAAATGTGATTTTTTTAATATAGAATTTGTTTTATTCACATTTGGCAACCAGAAGGGAAAAAAAAAAAAGAGGTATTTTTAATCAATGGTGCTGAGAAGAAAATTCAAGTTTTCTTTAAAACTCATTGTAAATGGGGTGTTTGGTGGAGGCCATGAACTACTTTAATACATACTCCATCATTCTGGGCTGTATTTTTTTTTTTCTCATTTTAATTCACTTTAGCATACTGAATGAGCGAAAATCCAGCTACAGCTAGCATAGGAGTCATTGTTGGGGCTGAAGCCTTAGATGTGCACTGAATGGCAAGTGGTGAACCCAGAAAACTTAATGCTGTGTAAAGAAAGAGAAGGGCCAGGGTAGTTGGATGAATACTTAATTCCTTATATCTGTTTTATGTCTCTAGTCAGCCTGGAAATACAAATTTCCTAGTGAAAGAGTTACATGGTCTTTCCAAGAACTCTGCTCTTTTGCAAAAGAAAAGATTGGCTTCTATGAAAAGGGTCGGCAATGAAGGAAAATTAGGATGTAAGAAAAAAGATATTGTATAGGAATCTCAGCAGAAGGACTATTTTAAAAAAATAACATTCTTACTGGCCTGACCTGTAATAAAGAATAAATCCTCAAATGACAGAAAACTTCATTCTGTCATGCTAGAAAAAGGACACTGTCTAGCAAAGACTTTCAGTTGCCCAAAGCAGTAATTACTAGCACTCTGGAATGAGTCAAGGAATTGTTTCTTTGGCTTTGATAAATTCTGTGACAAGAATTTAGTGTCCTTCACTAAAATCTCACATGACATGCCGGTGGAAGTGCAAGAAAAAAAACAAATCTAACCCTTCCCCAAAGAAACAAGGCTTTGCAAATTTTGGATTCAATTGGCAGATTCTGTCAGTTTTCTTCCATCTGTCATTTATTGTATCCCTAGCTTTCCATGTTTAAAAAACCACTTAGCAGTCATAGTTGCTTATGTCAGCAATCAAAATTTTTCCAGCAAGAGAAGGAAATTGATATTTTTCTTTATGTTTTGAAGAATTAACACATATAGTCACCATATTAAATGGCAATTCCAGTATTTAATATTTTATTTAAATATTAAATGAATAAATTTATGCTTCTGCTTATTTGGGATAGCTATGGAAATAAAAGGAAACTTTTTTTTTGATCCATTTGTTTTGAGGAATGGAAATTCAAAAGCACCATAGCCTGGCATGGAAACCCATGTGGTTAATTCAGTAGAATAATTCCCTTTTGGACATAATTATTATATTAAAACATATTCTGTTTCTTTTTCCAGTCTGGCCTCTTGCACATTCACAAAGATACAATTGAGAAATTAAATGATTCCACTTAGGAAGAATTTGACCTCTTTCTACCAGTTATTTTAGTCCTAGAGTTTAATATGCATTTTTCACACAGAAATATAGAAGTTTATTTGTTAATGTGTCTCCCCTTATTCTTCATTGTCTCTCTTCCTTGATCACATTTTTCATCTTTTCCTTCTGTTACCAAAGTATTTTTATTAATGCAGAACAATTTTTATATGTATTATAAATAATTTTAATGGAGCAAGCTATGAGAATACATCCTGGTTGTTGAGAGGAGACCTGCATTGCTTTGACAAAAATGTCTCTTGTATACTGGATTTTATGTTCACATTTAAACTTTTTTTTTTTCCTGATTTATTCAGTAATTGAGAATTACCGTGTCAGAATTGTACTCTATGCAAAAACATATGGTCATCCACACCAGAAAATGTGGGTCCAACCAGGTGAAGTTATAAACAATGCAGCTTTGTGAATATCAAACTAACTATCTTTTTTTTCCTGTTTCAGTTTCCCCAGCAATCCTACTAGAGATGCAAATGAACATGGAAATTATTTATATTATGCAAGTGTAAATTATTGTCAGAATAATAATTTAATATCTTTTAGAAGTGTTCCAGTTAAAATGGGACCTATAATGTAATGCAGACATAAAAGATTGTGTCTATTTAGGCTTGGAACACTAAAGCTGGTCTTTTGATTCTCAGTTTTGTCAATCAATCAAACCTTTTTACCTTAATTAATGTTTTGGGGATTAAAAATTTTGTTTTAAATAAGGCAGAAGGGGAGTTTGAATCTGGGTCTTTTGACTTTACAGCTTCATTAATGACATAAAAAATATGCCTTACAACAGCCTTCTCTCACAATAAAAAGAGAAGCACATATTTTCCTTTTTTTTTTCATAATAAAGCTCAAATATCAGTCATACTGGGATCACAATATTGTTTTGACAAAAACATGCAAAAGATTTTTCATTCCTTATAGAACAGAATAAAAGAATTTAATGAAATCTTAAATTTGCCATGAAATGGAGCTGTCATCTTCTCTGTTGTTATTCTGATATTTCTAATCAGTTTTGCCCATTGACTTCAGGATAATATGGTGAAGCTCTATCATCAGTAGTATCATTCCATCCTTTTGACTTACGTACCATTCTACAGCTTGAACAGTATCTTGACTATTCTTGGCTTTTATTTTTGGTAGTGGTAGACCTGCTCCCCCTTCAAAAATATGTATATTAAAATACTGATGCCTTTAACTGTTGAGAACTTTGGTTGTATGCAGTATAAAAAACCTGAGTATTGAATGAAAACCTTCCATTTTTAGGTAAGTTCAGTCATGTTATTTTTTGTGAGGCACATGTCTTACAAGACAGTTGTCATCTCAGAAAAGCTGGTACCTGTCTGCTTTTTCCTGATTAACAGATACAAGATCAGAGCTGAGGCCTAGGCAGAGTAAGGTATTTTCATTTTGCCCAGATATTAATGTATAAAATCCTCCTTACTTATATGAAGGATTAATGAAGATCAAGTTTCAGCAGGAAAAAGGAAGCCTTTCCATATAACATTAACAAGACTTTCCTTTGGCACAAATATGTCTGATCACCCAACGCGCAACAAGTATAATCATTCAAATTAATGGTATTCAGCAAAACATAACATCACAAACACCGAAAGGCTTGAGTTACACATTCTTTCAGAAAGGATAAAGCCATTTTTTTGCTAACTTTACAATTGGAAATTGTTAGCGTCTGTATTTATGTGCCAACAAGTGCACTTGGGCACCTCTTGTCTGATCAAGACTGTCGCCTTTTGTGTCCTTTAGGAAAAGAGAACCACCAAACACCACAAAAGGTGACATTTGAGCAGACAAGGTGCTGAGTCCATTAATCTCCTATTCATTACTCTGACATTTTAAAGGATTATTTTCTTGAGCAGGGGGAAAAAATTCTCCCAATAGCTTGCTAGATATTGTGAGGACTGGAAACAGGATGGGTAGTCAGAGGCCCTTGATTGAATTTTCTCTTACACAAAATAAACAAATGTGTTTCATCCTGGGAATGTCTACCTGGAGAAGAGTTCTCAAGGGATTCATTAGGCCTTTTGGCTTCTTTGGATTGTGATCAAGCTCCCAAGATAATTTCAAGTTTTGTACAGCTATCTGAACCATATTTTCCTATCAATTTTTGGTACATGTACTTTTCCTCATCGCTAAGCTTTTTTTTTAATATGTCTGGAAAGATTGGTTATCTGTTTGCTCCTGCATTTCACATCAGCTTTAAGTTTATCCAAAACTGACCAAAACTATTTATTGCTTGAATCTGCTGTGGTAACCACCCATTGTTCGTGCTTGACAATATTTTCTCATTGTATTTACATTCATTTACATTCACACATGCACAGAATACATTGAAGTGCACTTTCAGAAGTGATCATGATAGGGTGTCCCTGTTGGAGGAAGGCAGTACTGTCTTAACTGTCATCACATTTATTCCTCGGGTACATTTATTTGTTGGTTTTTGTGTTTGGCACGGGACCAGAACTGTGCCCTTACTGATAAGGAATCACATAAAACTTCTTTGCATCAATGATTGAGAAGTAAATACATTAGATTTGTAATTTTTTTTTCTCTAGTTTACTATTAAAAATTCTGTTTCTCCTAGTCACAGTCATAATCACGTCAAAAGCTCCTCTTCTTTTTATTTTTTCTTCTTCTCTGTCACTACACAGCACCCTAACATCAGTGTTTTACCACTTACATTCTGCTGATAACAAATTGTACATGGCCTGAGATAGAATTTAGACATGGACACTGATGGATATTACCATTAATATGTAGATGTTTTCTGTGACTCTAACAGCTGTAAGGCAATCTTTTTTAGAGGTAACTACAGGGTTATTTAATTAATTATTTTTTGTTGTTTGTTTTGTTTTGTTTTGTTTTGTTCTGTTTTGTGGAAGTCTTGAGCATTTACTTCCAAAAATTGCCGATTTAAACAATATGAAAATTTAAGCCCTTTCTTTCCTTCCTTTGCAATTCCAGAGAGCTACAAACAAATAATAAATACCACATGTAAGATTACCATTCTACCAGCCCTCAGGATTCAGGCAGCTCTGCAATATTTATGACGTCTACATCATTATATACTGTATCATTACATATATATAAACATATATATATATATATTAATATTTTCTATAAGATAAGTTCTCCAGTAATTCCTGAATTCCCATACAAGTTCATCCAGTCCTGACAGCATTGCAGCTCCTCCTGTAAGGTTTTGTTCTGAAGAGGTGTTTCCAGATGTTACAAAATCCCAATATAAATGCTTTCTGTGTAGAAGTTACCTTTATAAAACAAAACAAAACAAACCAAAACAAAGCAAAATAAAACACAACCTCTCCCCCAAAAAACTTAAATATTTTCTCTGGCAGGACAAAAAAATTTACATCTCGTCTGAGTCTACCTGCTCTATTTTGAGGTATTCTCACAATAGACGTGTATGTTCAATGTTTAAAAAAAAATCAACCATGAAAAGTCCTAAAGTTAATGTTTATGATATCAGTTCATTTTCCTTTCCAGTATCTTATCAAAATAAAATATATTGCAATTAAAACCAAAGTGATTTGCTTAACATTTCAGATTCAAACAATATAAGATCAGTGTAGACTCCGTGATGTTAGAGGGTTTTATCTCCAACAGTTTTGAATATGATTATTGTTCATGTATTATATTAACAACTCTAAACACTTTGCATCATCTTAGCTTCCATTAACAGCTGTTTCAAATTGGTCAGTTGAAGTTCATA
Organism: Petroica traversi; assembly: GCA_025920805.1. Taxonomy (NCBI): domain Eukaryota; kingdom Metazoa; phylum Chordata; class Aves; order Passeriformes; family Petroicidae; genus Petroica; species Petroica traversi. The sequence continues at coordinate 7,400,407 of JAHLSL010000117.1, read as the reverse complement.
TAGTGTAGCTCAGATGTTGCATATCTGTCGCCTGTATTCCTTAGTTTTTTAATTTGTATTTGAAAAGACAAACTCTGATTGTTGTACCTTCCTGGTCGTCCAATCCCAAAAAAAATATTTTTTATTATTAGTCAGAACAAAATTTGTATAACTGTGTTTTTAATGCATATACACATATATATGTAATAGATGTACATTCTTGTAAAGAAAGTGCTGAAGCAACTCAGGCCATAATATGCCTTGAATATTAAACAATCTGAACATTATTTGAAGTGAAGTGGAATCAACTGTAGCAGCTATGGTTCTAGGGAATGTGCCATGTTCTATATCAGTTAGGACTCTTGAGTCAGGATATTCTCTGAAATATCCATGTCTGGATAGATTGTCTTGCTACTGGTTGAGTGAGGAGTTAAAGGGCCTTACAGTACTAGTTGTTACAGAGAAGTCTTCTGCCTTGTCCAGGAAGACAGAAGATTTATGGTGATTCTGGTCAAAACAGAGATGAGTTTAACAATATGTTCTGTTCCAGTACTCACCAACTAACCACTGACATGCACAGAAATGGTAAAGTGGCTACAAGCTCCTGAATCCTTTTTTCTATCTTTCTTCCAGGATTTGGCTGTTGCTCATGCTTGTCTGCTGTGGCAGTAGTTATATAATGATGTGGGGGGGGCTACTGATAAAGTTCTTTGCTGTCTACATATTGCTAGGATTTGATTTAACACTGCTTCAGCTTGTTGTTCTTTGTAGATACTGAAAATAAACGGAGGGGAAATTAATAGTTTTGAAATCTCACAAATAGCATTGTTATTAAGAGTGTTTTTTAGGTTATGCAAAAGACTGCCACCAAAGTCCTTGTTTGTGCTAGATGCTGGATAAACAAAGAGATGTCGATCATCAGTAGCCAAGGAGCTCACAGTACAAATAAAGCAGGGGTAGGGTGGAGTAGAGGTATGAGACAAAAGCTGTGTGAACAATGTGATATTTGGGATAAATGTCATTTCCACAGTTCTTGGCTTCTGTGACTGCCCACACAGTTTGAGTCCATTGGTAGAGGTAGTTTCCTGTCACTGCTTACTGGGCGTACCTCTCCAGGAAGGACTCATGTAATTTTAGAGCTGTCCTCTCACTACAGAAGTCCAAGATGATGGGAACGGATATCAGTCCTTTACCCACTGATGGGTGGAGAATATTCATCTGTCTGCTAAGTGGTGTGAGTTGTGTGTCCTGGCTTGACTCCAGACTATGCTGTTCCTAAAAGGTTAATTTCTACCAGATGAGAATGTCCTTGGCCTTTGACTAGCTTCCACTAGGTGGACTTGCTCGTGGGAAATTTGATACTGTGTGGTAGTTGGCTAGGATCAACTTATCCAGGGTGGGTTTCCTTTCTGTAGATAAACAGAGCACGTGTATATCCAGAAATAGGAGTTTGGCATCTTCTCCCAGTGCTCAATTAACTTAGGGTGATGAAAGGTGGTTTTCTTCATTACAGAGGTTCAGTACTCTACATAAGAAATATTTTATTCTCCAGCCTATCAGTAACTAATGCCTATCTTTCACTGCAGTGTTTCAACTGACTTATCTAGTTGATTGCTTATATGAAATTGTATTGTTCATTTTACTATCAAGAAGCATGGGTTAAAGTATTATGCAACCTATTTCTGCACCCTCCTTTGATCCAGCAATATCTGTGTATGATGAATTTAAGTACATGAATGCTGGTACTTCTACTGCAGTTATATCTCTTTCAGTGTCAGTGAAATCTCTTTTGTCTTCATCCATTCTCTTGTAGCAGAATCATTAGTTTGTTTAACAGGGACATTTTACAGTATTTTTAGCTAAAATTCAGGTTCTGATTGGGTATTTTTAACTGTTAGGAATGAGAACACTTGATCCCTGCTTCAGCCTGTATTCCTGACAACTGTACTTGCAGAATTGACTTAGTGTTTTGGGTGCTTGATTCATATGCATACTAAAACCAAGAATTATGGAATTTTGGATCTAAAAATGAGTTTCATTTAACTCTGATGAACAGTGAGTCTTGAACCTAATCGAAGTTTTCAGCACTAGCTTTCTCTAAACAATGCAATAGTTGAAACTGATGTTTTCATTGTAAACACAGGAAGCTGTACTGAAGGGACTAATTCTCTCCTAGTATAGTAATCTTGCTCTCACATCTTATATGTGTCAAAGCAAATTGAGCTGCTAAAAGCTGTAGCCTTTTATAGGCTTGCAACTTACAGCTTCTTATTGCTTCTTGTACTAGTGGTGTTTTACATCTGGTAATCCCCATTGTAAAAGCTGATGATTATCTAGTATAAACTTAACACTTCACTAATCCTTCTGTGCCATACCAATCCTATATAGGGAGTTTTGGTAACATGAAGAGTTGATAACTCAAGGCAGAGAATTTATGTCTAGTCTTATCTGTATTTTATGGGCAAGCATATTTTAGTTGATAGCACCATTAGTTATGACAACAAAATAATGATATTTCTGTGCTACTATTACTGTGCTATTGAATAACCTCCTTAAGGTCAAATAAAATAAACCACACTATTTTTTTCCAGCATTGTAGAAGATTATCATAATACTGTGAAAAAGACTCATATATTAAAATTTTACTTTAAATGCTCTTATGGTATTTGAATTCTGAAAGGCCCAAGATTCAAATAATGTTTTTTTATTATCTCAAGTCTGGAATTCTGAATCACTTTTCCAAAAGGTTAGGTCTGTGGTCAGTACCTGAGCTATGTTCCCACATGTGCTTTCTATTTGTCTTCAGTGGACGTTTGCTTGAATAGAAAGTAAAAGCTGTGATGTAAAAAAAAGTGGATATTGTCCACCACAACGCAGTAGAAAATGTCTTATTGCTTTCTGAGATTTGAATCTTCTAAAGGCTTGCTCTAGCACATGCTGGTAGGAGTCTTTTTTATTTGTTTTTTCATAAACATGCTTTAAGGAATAGATTATTATTGAAGTGCAAATCTGATTTATCAAAATAGCAATTCTTATGTCCATCCTTCAAAAATGATCCAAGTTTGGAGGATTCATTCAAATCATACTTTTGCTTCTTTCAACTTCATTGTTCATTATTATAACACTCCCTGCTTGACATACACTTCACATAATTTTAGTCTTCACACTAGTGGCAGTTCCATTGTAAAAAAGATATTCCTAATGGCCCCTGAATATTTTTCAACTTTACCACCATCATGACAAACAAAAAAAAACCAAAAGCAAAAACAAAACAACCTTTAAGCATTCTTTTGGTGCAGACACAGCCATTCTGCCTATTACTTTTATTTCAGCCTCCAGGCGAATGTTGGCTTTAAAATCTGTTATAGTCTGATTGATCACTCTCCAGGAAAATAGGATTCAAGTAATTTTTAAATTAGATTCATAATGGATTAAACAGAGTTGCCACATAAAGAAGAAAGGTTTTACTCCTTTTTAATGTTAGAGGAGCTTCTCTGTTTAGCAGCAAAACCTCCTGAATAGCTCAAGCATTCCCTAACTACACAATCACAAAAACTAGATGTAAAACAGGAAGGAGAATTTCAGTCAGAATTTTGTTCTAAACTGCTGGATTAATATAAGTGAAATATTTCTAAAAACTAGGTCTCAGCAGACTTATCAGAAGCACAACCCTCTAGACATACATGTAATATTAAGCAAATATGAAGGTGAAAACCTGACTTCGTTGAAGTCAATGGAGATTTCACTGTTGAATTCCAGGGTCCAGAATTCTGCAGTTTTAGAAGTGTAATGTTTTGAAGTTGCAGTTTAAATGAAGCAGGATTGATTCAATAGTTGATAAGAAGATACCCTGAGTTGCTGTTGAGGATTTTTGTTTAATATCTAGAAAAATAAACCCTGTCTGTCCTAAAAATACTGTTGAAGATCACCATTTTAGAGGACCTTGGTATTTATTTAATGTTTTTCCCTTAAAAAATGTCTGAACTTGGTTACTTCAGAACTATATGCTGTGACTTGTATGTATTTTTATGTTTTCCTCTATAATTTCATCCTGCTAAGTTGTATCATAAATGTAAAGGAATTAACACGCTCAATAAATAAAAATGATGCTCTAAAAAAAGAAAGGAAATGAAAGTATGATAATGTATGTTACTTATGTTAAAAATTCTAAGAAAGTGCTGAGGAACTGCTTTCTGGAATATGGCCCCTCTTATGGCACCTTAATTTGGATATCTCAGCTCTCTGGGTAATACTTGAAAATGTCCTTCAATAACTTTTACCAAAACACTGAACTAAAGCAGTTTGCAAAGAATCACTAAAACATTGCAGTTAATTTACAGAAAGTAGTATTTTCTAGTAATGTCTACCAGCATTCCTGCTTTATATTAAAAGGAAAGAGAGTGAATATTTTCTTTTGAGCCTCGTGGATTTAGCCAATTCTTTAAAGTGAACAATTTAGAGTCTAAGATGCAGTGAGTACTTGGTAAAAGGTCCCTGTTTGCACACAATATGATGTAGCAGCCAAATAATGAGACAAACTTTTTCAGGGAGACTTGCTTCCAGAAGGATTAAAGCCCATTTCAAGGATAACATTCTTCTCAGGAACCTAGCATCTCTGTTGTGACAGCTTACTGTACCAGTTTTGAACCAGTTTCTTAGTATGGTCTGTTTCCCTGAAGTTCATTGACATAATTGGTAATTAATTGGAAACTGGTACTTTTGCCAGATATGAGGTAGACAGTTTCTGCTCTTTCATCTCTGCCTTACATTACAACCACATTTTAGCTTAAAATTAGCAGCTCCTCTTTGCTGTTCAAAGTGGAATGACACCTCTTATTAGTCTATGTAAGTCTGCAATGTAAGAGTAAATTATTCTGCAAGTAATTAAACAGGATGTGTGTAGATATATGCTGTCATCAGCTGAGGTAGGAGTGAATCTGTTACTGCTTCAGTTATAACCTAGTGTCAGATAACTGTGCTATAGGTTGACTTCCAGAAAAAAAATCATTGATGTAGACAGATTTTGAAGATAGTATCACATTCTTTTGCCAGGTTACTGTGCTCTGCTAAATACTGTGTTGTATTTAGCCTTTAAAGAAAATACAGTGTAAATAAATGATGTGGAGTCAGATAATGACAATAGTTCATTGAAGCTGTATATGCTTTTACAATATTAAAATGCAGTAATTTTCATATTTTGCAATGTTGCATTGCATCATTTATGTATCACTTACACTAATGTAAATGGTTGTAATTCCTTTTCTTTAGAACAAATATGAAAACAGAGCAGATGAACGACACCATATTTGTTCTTACCATTGTTGGATAACCATCATTATAATCTTTAAAGTCATGATGTGGTTCAAAAAGTCAAAGAAAAAAAAGAGTTATGACAATAGTTACATCAGGGTGTTTCCTTTGTGCCTGGCACATGTTTGGATTCCTATGCCTTTACAGTTCAACTTTGTTTTCTGTTTCATGAAGGAAATTATTTCAGTTGTGGATTTGCAGTTTCAACTTTTTGCTTAGGGAGTTCACAATAGAAATTAGAAATCTTCTGTATGTTCAAGGTTTGTCGTAAGAATGAAAAGCTTGTGGTGTTCTGGAAATTTGTAGTTGCGCACAAATTAAAATATGTTTCTCAATTTTTTCTGCTACTAAAATGAAACCATTATTTTTTTGTAAAAAACCCGTATTTTTGTGTGCTTTAAGAGCTGTTTCTGAAAGCCTGTTTTATAGGGACCCATAGTATCATCTGTTAAAAAGGTATAATCAAAAAGCTTATTCACAGTATTTTCCATGATCTGTTTCCCAGCCTGTGGTTTACAAAGAAAATTTCCTCTAAAAAATACTTTTCTGTCTTGCAGTTCAATTTCCTGTAGTACTGGTTACGGTGAGAATCACAAGCAAAGTATTCTCTGAAAGTTTGTGGATCGGGATATGCAACCTAAGCTGGGAGGGGTAGAGGAAAATAAGGGAGGGTGAAGGTTCCTTCCGTTCTTAAAAGTAATTGTCCTGATGTGATGGAAATTGCAGTCACCTCCTAGTAGTGGAAAATCTTGAGCTATAAGGAAATCCACAGCAGCATCACTTCATTATAGTTCCTAGCAATCTCATGCTGGACAGCAGCTTTGACGGGACTGATAAAGGCAAGGTTATTGAAACAACAGATGTTTTTGGGGGACTACAGTTATAAACTTTAAAGAGCTTCTTAGTAAAGCTACTGAATAAAAACTGTATGTTCTTGCAAATTGTACTTGGAGCAGGATTTTGGGGCATGTAGCTGTACATGTTTTCAGGAATGTCAAATGAGTTATTTCAGTGCTGTGTGAGTAGAAATTATATCAGATTTCAACCCTATGTTTTATTAAATTTTTATTTCCAATTAACCAAGAAATTTTGTGTTAATCACTACTGATCTTGTGGTTAGCATGGCTGAATATTTAAAGCAACTGGTCTTCATTGCTCAGTACACTTCAAACTGAGCCATTAACTTTCCTCCATCATCCAACTGCCATTTTTAAAATTACTTGCCTTCTAGTGCTGCAATTCTACAGTTATTATTGTATATTTTATATGAATTTCCTACATTCTTTGCCCTAACATTGTACACAATATGGTGCAAATACAGTGTTTTGGTTTTTACATGTAAAGAGGAATTCTTACCACATAAACTTTCAAAATACCAGGCAAGCAAAGATGATGGGTGTTTCTTTTTAACTATATCAGTGCATCTCTTTCCTTTGTTCTCCTAATTATGTCTTAGAGACATCTGGTAACTTTCTGCCTAACTGTCAAATTTCTATTTCTGTTTTATTAGCTGAACACCTGCATGCCAGCTGAGTATGTGCAGACATTCCTTAATATCAGGAGTGTTATTGGCTGCCTGACTTCTAACAAACTTGCAGTGTGATAGCACAGTAATATTATCGTTACTCCCATGTTATTAATTTACAGATTAAAAAAAGGAATCTCATAAATCGTAGTATTTAAGGAAATAGCTTATTAAATCACTAGTTTATTAAATCCCTGATACTTTAGTGCACTACAAGTAAAATATACTATTTACACTGATAAATAGAGTGTGTTCCTGCTTAACTTCCTAATTCTCTTAATTTCACTATGTGAAAAACTATTCTGCCTAGTTTTCTGGATGGTTAGTTAGCCCAGGATAAGCTTAAGTAAAAAGCTGCATTTTGGAAATTTTGAGTGAGCTGAAAAATCCATATACAAATAGAAAAGTTAGTTTAAAACTATGTCAGGCCAGTGGCTTAAGATTTAACTACAATGTGAACTAAAATCTACGAAGGTCAATCAAATAACATGTATCAAGTTACATGCCATTTTAAAAATAATAGCCGTAATACTAAAAAGAACTTTGTACTGAGGTACTCATAAACCAATTAAAAAAGAGCTAGTAATTAAAAAAAAATACTAAAAAGGCTGTGTTCTTATAAGATTTTGTGTTCTAGCTATATCAGCAAAGCTAATAAAAGATATTGCCTCTCTTTCTGATTCCTGCTGCATGTAATAACTACCATTCTATGTTCTACAGTGTTATTCTAAGAGCACCTAATAATCGAAGGCAGTGTTTCTGCCTATGAATCTCACTGCAATAATAGAAATCTCTTTTGTTCCAGTCCCCTGATTTGTCAAATGGGATTGATAGCACTTCCAGTTGAGCTTTACCTGGCTGACTGTTTCATGTCTGTTTCACTGAGCACTACTCAGTGAAAATATAGTATCATGCCACGGTCCTACTATCTGACAAAAATTATCCAAGCTATTTCTCTCTCTCTCTCTTTAGCTCTACCTTACATACCTTCCTTCTGCAGCTCTTGCCTCCAGTTGTCTTTCTTCAAGACTTACAAGCCATTCCCACAGTCCTCTGACTATTTTCCTTTCTAATCCCTGTTGGTGATTAATCCCAACTCAATTATTTGTGTATGTCAATTCTGGCAGTCCCCTCTTGGCTGTGTTTACTAATTCTGGTCTGAAATCAGAGTTCTGATTGTTAGTGGGGGGGTTTCTCTCCCTTGAGATAATTTGAAGTCACCCAGTTAGAAGCTCTCTAGTGCCTTATTTGTCTTTTGTCTTTTGTGTTTCATAATTTGCCTTCTGTGTCTTTTCTTTGTCTTACTTTCTCCTGCATTATTTGTCATCTTGGGTTGCATGAATAGGGATGTTACAGAGTACAGCAAAACTCACTGGACAGAAGGAGCCTAAGTGAGATGGGACGTAGTCAAGTCATGGGTGACGAAAAAGGGTTTTTAAAGGGAGAATGTAGACCAAACAGCAAAAGAAGAGCTGCTGAGTATCAATCATTACCCTGCAAATGAAACCATAGGAGATTCAAATGAGACTGGAAAACTTCATCATGAGCAGCTCTGTAAGAAATAGGTTGGCCTAAGTAAGACAATGGCCTTGATGGCTGACCAGATTTTTAATGCCTCTCATTCTTCTGATTCCAAGAGAGAGTGATGAAGAGGAAGGTGATAAACCATAAGGGATGTTTTGTGCAGGGAATGAATGATAGAAAATACAGCACACTCAGCTGCACAGAATAATCAGAAACTCATATTGGAAAAATCTTAAACAGCAGAAGTTTAAGTCTGAGACTATAATTCTTAGAAAACATGTTAGAATTCATATGAAAAAGCTTTAAGGACTTAATTTTAATTGACCTTGGATACACACCAGGTCATGGCCTTTTAGGGAATTAGAACCAGAGTTTTCATCAGGGAACAATACAAATTTAGAAGGTCAAGAACTGATTCCTAACCATAAGTGCAAATGTTCTCATGTGTGTTTAATATGAACTGGGAAATACTTTGCAACATGTTGGTCTGGACGAAATTCGAGCAGAAGCCTTAATATGTATTTTTTATATTAAATATGATCTTTTGAATATGTTGTTTAGTACCTCTTAGGGTCACAAGAAAAAGTATTAAGTGCCAGACGTAGCTATAACCACATGCTTTTCATAATAATGAGATCAATAAAGAGCTGAGGCAAAACCCTTCCTGATGTGTTGTTGAAAATTTAATTGAGAAGACATTGGTTGTAACTAACTTGTTTTACCAAAACAGGAAGGGGGAGTGGGTGCAAAGAGTTTCCCACGTTAAATTTAGGAACAGTCAAAATAAAACAAATGCTAAAATTATCCAATTTACTCCAGGCTTTGTGAGGAAGAATGGGCAAGTAATTGTCAATTATGGAGTGAGATTGGAATGCAGGTTGTAGAGGGATAATTAATTGAGAGATATTTCATTTTGATTAGCGTGGCTTGAAAAATTGCCATCTGAAGTGGTTTCAGGCCTGCAGGGCAGTCTGCTGATGATGGGCAAGGGTCTGGCATGCAGTACTTTAATGAGGTTATGAGGGGATTAGAATCTATTACGTTACTGAAAATAAAATAAAGGATTGAGGAGAAAGAAAGTATAGTCTTATGATCAAGAGTTAGGTCTCTCCACTGGGAAACCTGTGATTGTTCCCAGCTTGTGCCACATAGTTCCTGTGTGGCCTCTGATGTGGAGTTGAGGACTGGATCACACTATGTTACAGGGAGATTCCTGAAGGGCATAATGCAGCTCCCCTACCAGGATGATTATATTAGTGTTCCCTTCATCACTGGTCCAGGTTGGCCATCAGGGGAAAGTGGTAGACAAAAGCATTAGTGGGTTTGTTGTTGGTATTTCTCTTTCAATTTCAGCAAGTGAAGTTGAGCTGAGAAGTGGTCAGGCTCATCTGAGTGCTGAGTTTTTCCATCCTGCATGCTGACCCCCAGCTCAGTTAAAGGGCTACCAGGAGGAGCTGTGATTCAGCTAGTGCTATAGATCTTTTTCAGGGTTTCTGTAAAGCAGCACACATGGAAGTATTCTATTTCATATCCCTTCCTTTCATTGTCTCTTCATAACCTAGTAGAATATTTGGAAAAGGTACTACTTAACATCATCTGAGGCTTGTTTATCTAGTGCTAAGAATATTGAGATCTTTGGGAAAGAAGTACGTCTATTAGTTTGCTTAAAATACACAATTACTAATTTAACTGAGAGAGCTATTTTCATCTTTTTTTCATTTTGGTAAATAAATGAATTTGGGAACTGAGGCTTTTAGGCAAGGATATACGCTCTTTCCCCCATGTTCTCCCAGTGGAGACTTCAGGATGACTTAGAGCAAGGCTCCAAAATGGAAAATGTGGTTGCTGTGAAGAGGCATCATTAGCGCAGTATGTGGAAGCAGGCTGCCTACCTTCCTGCACGAACCATTTTACCACAAACAGATTCCTGTTCTGACACTCAGCTTTCAGCAAAATCTGCCGACAACTGTTAGCCAGACATGAATGTCTTTGGCATTCAACAAATTACTTGCACATCAGACAGTGCTGATTACAACCGGAAAACAGTATAAATATCACATTTTATATTACACTTGTAAAGTTGATTCTTTCCCCTTTGAGTTAGTATGCCAAAAAATTTGTTCATTTTGTATGGAGTTCAAGGGGATAATTCTGGCTGCAAAATTACAAATAAACAAATTAATACATGTGTCATTATCACGTTCTTTGGCTGATGCCGTCTTCACTTATCACCTGTTTGCATTGGGCAACTCCTTTGTTCAAATAGTTTTTAACTACTGCTTTATTATGACATATGTATTGATTAAATATGAATCAAATTATACATATGTAAATATTTTACATTTCTATAGCCTTTTCTTGCCTTTCTAAAGACATTAATGGATTTCTCAATCAAGTGACATTAAGTCCCTAATCCTTATGAAGTATTTCATTTGAATAGTGCTTAAAATGAAAATCCTTTGAAAAATTCAAATGAATACTTGATTTGCCCAGGTGATGGTATTTTTTCAACTTAAACTGTTTGGTAAATCTTTAAATAGATTAATCTGAAAAAGAAGAATGAGGCACAGTACTGCTCTGCCCCCATTTGGAATAGGACAGTTTAGAACTTTTGTCTTAAATAATGCTTTGAGTTGAAATTCATTTATATGTTATCAGAACATGAATACCAGTACCTAGTTTCCAATTGAAACAAACACATTGGCCCTAGAATTCATTCTTTTTATCCTTTTGGGTTGAACTATTGGTTTGACAAAGGAAATATTTGTGAAAGGATAGTGTTAAAAACTCTCCCTTTCTTCTAGATAACTTCAAAATCCCTACCATACTACATTAGAAAAAATAGAATTTAGCTCTACTGATTTGAAAATTTTTGTTATGAAAGTACAAACTCAGTTGCTATTGAACATGTGATTAGCATAACTAGTTTGAGTTCATAAGAACACCATGCATGGATAAAACTGCTGCATTATTAGTAGTGTTTGCATGGTTGAGTCTCTTAAGTTTTTGCTTCTAGTTGGAATGGCAACACAGGTTTTGTGGCCTGAAACAATATACTGTCTAAGCATAATTGTACAAAATCATATATCATTTTTATTTAAAATGCTTAGAAACTGAATTTAGCTCAAAACAACATTAACAAATAAAACAAAACCAGATAAATCCTGATACTTCTTGTGTTCTTTTCCTCTTAACTAGTACTTTTGCTGGATTGAGGCTGCTGGAAGTTCTTGAAGGTCAAGAAAGCAGAAAGAAAAGGAGGGGCAGCCACCTTGATAAGTAAAGTAGAATTCAGAAATGACCATTCTTGATATTTTTTTTCTGAGCCTAGAACAGAAGTGAAGTAAACTTGAAAATTAAGAAAATTAAATATAAATGGCATCAGTTTCTATATTTTTGTCCTCCTGTTTTCCTTAGCAAGTGTAAAGCTATTGGGAAAATTCACACTTTCTCAAGGCGCTGAGAGTTATGTAAAATACCATCGGATTAATCAGGAGAAAGATAATTTCAGCTGACAAGATCAACATCCTACCATAGATTTTTTTCAAGTTAGTAGTTGAAAACATGAGCTAAAGGATAGGTACAACATCTTCTACCAATTCAAAAGTCAAGTCATCCTTTAAAGCTCTTCTCTGCCTTTGAAAGGAAAATCTGCTGAATTCCTGAAGTAAGACACATCTTAAACCATATGAACCACTTTCCATGCTGACAGAATTTAGTTAAAGCTCATTATGTAAAAAGGTGCTATAAGGAAACTTTATAGAGTAAATGCTCTTTATAAACTGGAAGTGAAGGTTCAGCCAGTTTCCATTTAATCCTCCAATATTGCCTGCAGCAGTCAAGTAAATTTCATAACAGTCTCCCTCCGCCCCAAATGAAAACCATGTGCCTGCTTCCTTTTTTACTCCTTTCCAAGTCCCTCCATTTAAATGTCTCCTTAGTACCTTAGAAAACCTTGCAAGTGTTGATGGAATCGAGATAGCAGAGTGACCTCTGATTCTAATTAATTTGGCTACTTTAGCTTAAGTACTGTCCTTCCTAAAGAAGTTGAATTGTAGTCAAATTTCCATGGGTGTATGGCAACGGAAAGTGTTAAAAAGCATGTATATACATTCTCTATTCAGGAGTTTCCAAAATTAGACTTAGTGAATTTCCATAGTGGAATTAACTTAAGCAGCGAAGCAAATAGGCAAAGCACTGGGATTTGATAAATACTTATTTTATTGAATTTAATCTAGGGTAAGAAGAGAAGTCTTGATTTTGAGCTTTTTCTTATAGAATATTTGAATGTCAACACATTTAGAAATAATGTAATAATTGTTTATTAGTCAAGTAATTTCAGATTATTTTCCCCTGATTTATGTGATTTGAGACTCTCATCTAAGAGGAAAACATTTCTTGAACAACCATAGGCTTTCTTCATAACATTATCATGTTAACACATAAAACTATCAGCAGGCATAGGCATAAAATCAGAAGTCATGGAGATGTCTGCCCTTCTTTTAGATCCTCGTTCTGTCCCTCAGAGAGTCATAGAATATCTTGAGTTGGAAGGGACCCACAAGGATCATCAAACTCCAAGTCTTGGCTCTGCACAGGGCATTCCGAGTCACACCATGAGCCTGATAGCATTGTCCAAACATTTATTGAACTCTGTCAAGTTTGATGCTCTGTAGGGAGCCTGTTCCAATGCCCAGCTACCCTCTGGGTAAAAAATCTTTTTCTAATATCCAACCTAAACCTCCCCTGACACAACTTCTTGCCATTCCTTTGGGTTCTGTCACAGTCACAGGTCTCTATAGAGAAGTGCCTGTGACTCTACTTCCCCTCATGAGAAAGCTGTAGATTGCAACAAAGTTTCCCCTAAGCCCTCTCTACTCCAAATTTAACAACACAAATTACCTCAGCTTCTCTGTCAATGGATCCCCCACTACCCCCACTACCATCCCTATCTTCATATCCTCCTTTGGATGCTCTCTAATAGCTTGGTATCTCTCTTATATTGTAGCACCCGAAACTGCCCCCAGCACTTGAGGTGAGGCCATCCCAGTGCAGAGCAGAGCAGGACAATCCCCTCCCTTGCCTGGCTGGCGATGCTGTGCCTGATGTACCCCACGACAGCATTGGCCAGGGTGCTGCTGACTCATATATAATTTGCCATCAACCAGGACTCCCAGGTCCATTTCCTTGGGCCCTCTCAGTCCTCCTTTCCTCTCCAGCCTCTCATGTCCCAGTCTGTCCACACATTCAGGGTTGCCCCATTCCAGGTGCAGAATCCAGCACTTGTGTTTGTTCATACAGTTACTGATTTCCCAGCCCTCTGATTTGCCCAGGTCTCTTTGCAGGGCCTCTCTGCCTTTGAGGGATTTAACAGCTCCTCCCAATTTAATATCATTGGCCAACTTAGTATCCCTTCCCGTCCTGTGTCCAGGTCATTTATAAAAATGTTGAAGAGCACAGGGCCAAGGATGGAGCCCCTCTAGGGACAGATCTCCAGTATGATGTCACCCCATTCACTGTAACCCTTTGTGCCTGACCCACGAGCCAGTTGCTTACCCACTGCGTATCATGGTCAATCACTGGCAGCAGACCTCATCATTTCAGTGCTGCAGAATGGCACAAAACTTTTATTGACTTTTCAGATTGCTGAGGGAACAAATACCGAGAACGACGGCTTTGCTAATTCTTTTTTAAGGCTGAAATTCAACTTAAAAGTACATTGTACATAAAACTACGTATCTGAAACTCTGCATACAAGGTACACAATTAGATATATATAAAAGTATCAAGTATATAAGAGAAAAAGTCTCAAGGAATTTTTAAGAGTATCCCAGAAACAATTTTATGTCTGCTAGAACCTATTAATCAACCAGTGTATTTAAGAATGATGGAATTGAAGTCTGCTCAGATTGCTGACATCTTGATGAGAAAATAACACTTGTGTTTGCCTTTCATTACAACCAAAGTTTAAAACAAGACACCAAAAAAAGTACTTCATTCCATGAGCACCATGCACCTAAGACCATGTCTGCTGCCATATCTCTAGTGACAGGAAGAGGATTCTTCCATCATTATCAAGTAAAACTAAAATGAATTCTTTCTTTGAGATATCAGTACATAGAAGCAGAAGATAGGATCGTGAAGCATTTAGGATTTCTTTAGTGACATTTAAAGATTAAGAAAAATGTTAAAAAAAGATCATGTTCTGAAGCTTCCATTTAGTGTCACAATAAAGAGAAGGTAAAGCAAATAGGGATAATTTTTTTAATTAGATCTAACTTTTCTTATTTTTTAAGTGAGAATTATGCTATTACTTTTTTGAGTTGAAGTTTAAGTACTTTTTTTTGTATTATATTTCTTCCTTGTCAGCATTATTGATAGTAATTTTTATTACTGATTTCTAGACTCCTGTTTTTATATGTGATAGATAGTTTTGTTAATCTTTGTGATGATTTTGGGAAGTATTTTGGAGATATATTTGCAAAGTTAAAGGGAAAACTAACTGATATCTATTGTCGTTTGATGACAACCATCAAATTTTAACATATAGTTCTCTGGTTGTTCTCAATTAAATAACAAATCTTGCCTTGTAAGATCAAAAGAAACATCCACTTCTAAAGACATCTCAGTAGTGCACAGTAGCACAAGGTTGATGAACTACTGAGAGTTGTGTGTTTTACTATATAAAAATCTGATTTCAAAGTATAGCAATAACATTTTCCTGGACCACAATTCATCAAAAACAATGCTGTTTTGTAAATTTGAAAAATAAAACAGTACCATTTATACTGGTATAAAAAGAAGACTGTTTTTGGTGTTAGATTCCTCTTAGTAATTTATTATGAGAACAAGAACTGGACTAAGAAGAAGTTCTGGAGGGGTTTCTGTTCACTTTATTTGCATCTCAAACAATTCTTTGGTTACACATATTTTCTAAGATAAAATAAATGGCTTTAAAGAGCTATACATTTTCACACCTGTTCTTTTATTCCAAATTTGAAATATCAGTTGTTTCTGAACTTAAAACCAGTTTCAAACTGACAGATTTTGCAAAAAGAAAAGATTCAGGAGAAAGACTCAGGCAGCTAGCTTCCATGACAAAATCACATTGGTTCAACATAACTAGCATAGCAGTACAAAGAAAACATTGCCTGAAGGATGCCTTTAGCCTGTCACTTAGAACTTACACCTAACTAGATGAATGATAATGGAAAAAATGTATTTGCTACTCCAATTTTGCAAGAGACAACTATAAATGTCCGTCTGTTTTTTGTCATTAACAGGCTAAAATGCATAACCTGACTGAACAGTCTCCCAACATGTTTTGGGTTTTGCGTGAGTCCTGTTTGCATCAGTAGAAGCTGAATCTCTTTTCTTGCTAGCTAATCCACACACAACCACAGGTAGTGTTATATGGCTCCTTGTAAAAGTCACCTGTGACATATATCATCTTGTAAAATTATTCCTAATTACAGTAGGAATTAAGCATTTTAGGCCTATAAAGCAAATCTCCATTTCCTATGCTGTGGTTCACATTGTGGAACTAACTCAGGGAGAAAGCAGGATGGATTCTAACTAATTTACTTTTTTTTTTTTTCCTTAAAAGACTGCAATCAAAATGAAACACCTACGATTTAG
Organism: Petroica traversi; assembly: GCA_025920805.1. NCBI lineage: Eukaryota > Metazoa > Chordata > Aves > Passeriformes > Petroicidae > Petroica > Petroica traversi. The sequence continues at coordinate 7,384,431 of JAHLSL010000117.1, read as the reverse complement.
TAATCAAACAAAAGGTAAATAAAAGATAAATATAGCTACATTTGAGTGTCAGTTACATGTATGGAACATTTCTAAATATTTTTTTTGTCGTGGTACCATGTTTCTTAAGTTTGAAAATGGTCCTAGCTTTGCATAATTTAGCTTCATGAAGTTCACCAAGACTTCATTGCCTTGAATAGCTGAGCAATAATAATAACAACAAAAAGAAGCATCAGATTTATGACAGCTCTTTTCTCTTTGATGTCTTCTTGAGTTAATGCAAGACAAGTAAGTAAGCTGTACCTCCATGCGGCCTACTTGAAAAAACTTTGGATTTTTTTCTGGAGATAGAGTATCTCTTTTCTCTTCAAGTATGTGTTGATGGATAAAGGGAGAATGCAGGCAGGCCCCAACTGTCAACTGCCTGTAAGTAGAGCTTGACTGAAGATTGAGCATTTGTCAGGCTGAAAGGGAAAACTGGATTGTAAACACATCTGAACTGTCCTTTAACACATTAGACACTTACCACTTATGCAGGGCACATTTTCTGAATGCATTACTGCTTTTTCCTTCAACCCACAGAGTATCGACTCTAACCCAGTGAATATTCTATTATACGTGGAAAGGAAACAACTGATAAGGAATATCTGTGTCAATGGATACATGGAAGCAGTGATAGTGAATCCCAGAAATACTGAGGATTTTATTTTATAGTGAAAATTCATTTTGGTGGCCTTTCTCACATCTGCTGTTGTAAATCAGAAGGCAGAGGACTAATGTCCAGTGAACTGGACATTTTTATTGTAAGATCTCTCCATCATTAAAGGAGTAATGTCATAATTATAGTAATGATAATTGTAGTCAATTATCAGTCATAATCACCCTCTGGATGTGTCTTTCTCTGCTGCCTATATGACGGAAATTTGTTTACCATCTTGCAATTCTCAGTCAAGAGTTTAATGGTAGGGGAATGGAATGTGGGTCATATGGTTCATTTCCAAAATCATCCTAAACATGCATGGCAGAGAAGAAATCCCATGACGTGATTTTTTATTTCTCATTTTTTAATGAGAAATCATTCCTTTGACTGTCTTTGCTAATTCACCAAGTTACATATTCCACTGTGGTCTGTATCAGTAGTTAATTTTATGTGGCAACTGTGTTTTGATAATTTCTGGTTTTCTGTAATTGGGCTGAATCAGGTCAACAAAAGTCATCTTTCAAAAACCAGATTTCTGTTGAATACTGGCAGCTGTATTCAGGACACTAAACAATACATGAACAAAAGCCCATAACTTTTAGTTTTTTCGAAAGAATATTTCTTCAAATATACAATTAAAGTAAAGGATAAGAACGTGTTGGAATAATTTTTTTCTTCTGTTTATCTAAACTAAATAGTGGTATTGAATAAGTAAGAAAATGTTTACAGGTATACAGATTTATTTTCTTTAGAAAAAGAAAAGTCTGTCTAAGTCAATCCAGTTTATATATTTTTATGAAGAAATTATGCTACAAGTTTTATGGAAATGTATATCCAGTAGGTCTCTGACATGATTGGGTCCTGAAGGGAAATGCTATGATACTGGGCTTTTACATAATCTCAGAACCTAGATTCTAGAGGTGGATCACACCACTGAAAGGTCCTTCTCTACTGTGAAAAGACAAGGCTGTTTTACGAAGTGCATTTTCTAATTTTTTACTTAGTTTTAGTCTTGAAATTTCTGTCCATCTAAAAGCACAGGTAGATCTTAGCAGCTGAAAATCAAAATAGTTTTTCCTACTTAAATTTCATGGTTTTACATAACAGTGCCTCTCCCTAACTTGCTCCTTATCTCCAGTTACTGTTACTACTACTTAAATATTTTAAATGTTTAAATATTTCTTCTGTGATCTAATACATCCAGAGAAGGGCACTGATGCTGGAAGGAATGTCCTATGAGGAGGTGCTGAGGGCACTGGACTTGTCTGGTTCGGAGAGGAGGAGGCTGAGGGGAGATCTCACTGCTCCCTACAGCTTCCTGAGGAGGGGAAATGGACAGGGAGGTGCTGAACTCTTCTCAGTCTCACAGTGCTAGGACACATGGGGAATGGCTCAAAGTTGCATCCATCGGGGAGGGTTTGGACTTGACATGAGGAAACATTTCTTTATTCAGAAGGTGGCCAAAACCTGAAATGGGCTTCCTGGAGAGGTGGTTGATGCCTCCCCTGACGATGCCCAGCCTAAATCAGTACTGAAGGGGCACTTGGACTGTGCTCCTAAAGCCGTGCTTTTACTTTAGTCAGCCCTGAATGGTCAGGCAGTGGGACTAGATGATCATTGTACGTCTCTTCCTGGTTCTATTCTATTCTATTCTATTCTATTCTATTCTATTCTATTCTATTCTATTCTATTCTATTCTATTCTATTCTATTCTAT
>JAHLSL010000117.1:7352889-7369784 GCA_025920805.1 Petroica traversi | reverse complement strand
AAGTTGGTCCAAGGAAGACAGTGAAAGTGAAGGTGGAGGAAAAAAAACCCACTCGCCGTTTGTCTGCAGGATACTACGAACCAAGGCCAAGAGAGCGGAGAGGCTGCATTCCAGCAGACAGCGTTAACTCTTTTCTTTTTTTTTTACTCTCTCTGGTGTGTTGGTGCTGGAGGAGCTCACAGCGGAGGGTTTTTCCTCAGATTTTTTTTTCCCGGCTTTTTGCAGGGAGAGACTTTGTTTCTTTTACTGGATATTTTTTCTTTTTTTCCTCTTCCTGGGACTGGCTGGCATCGTGTGGGCCCAGGACACCAGGGAACCCCCGGCCTCCCCCCCCCCCCCCACCGACTCCTACAGCCGGGCCCGGCAATCGGCCCCCCCCCCACTGGAGAACTGAACCGGACTCAGACGGACTCTGAATCTACCATCTCTTCAGAGGAAGGAGAGGTTTCATTGTTTTCATATTATCCAAATTTTCCCTATACTTGTAAATATTCTCTTTGTTAAATAAATAGTTTTTTCCACTTTTCTCTAAGGAAATTCTTCCTGGACCGGTAGGGGGAGGGGCGATTGGAATCAGCTCTTCCTAGAGGAGACCCCCCAGAGGTTTCCTCCTAAATATTTGCCCTAAACCAGGACAAATAGCCCCCTCCCACCAATCATACACACCAGTTATAGACTTTACACATTAGCATATCTAACAAGGGGGCCCAATAATGAGGTTGGGGTGGGCTAACCCCTAGTTTACAGAATCCTCCTGCCAGGAGACCTTGGGTTCCTGAGATAGTAGGAATGTTTGGTCTCCCTGGCTCTGCAGTTCTGGGGTGTTTAGTCTCAGGCCTGCACAACACTTACAAAACACTGAGCACTAAACTAAGTAAAAGGTTGCAAGTATGCATACTGCTAATACTTGTGGATACAGAGAACTGTGTAAAAGGTATATAAAAGAAAAGACAAAAATCATTCCGGCATCAAAACCACAGTCACAGTTCCTTTTCTAAAGGGCTACAATGGTCAGTGCAAATCTATGCAGGAATAAACCACTTATGAGAGGTGTGGTGAATCTCTGCCTGCAGTAGACTGAGGGTCTACAGGGAGATGGTCTCATGTGGATGTAATTTACAATACTAAGCAGGTGCCAATGTTAAGTGGCATTCCTCTGAGGATGAGAAAGTTCTGCAGTCCTGGGAAGGGTTAAGTACTCTGAGCTGGCAGACCAGCTCTAATGAAACAGTGATGTATAAATAAACCCTAACACTTACATAGCAGGTGAAAGATGGATGGAATATTTAAAAGAAGGCTCTTGGGAACTCAGTGTGGTGTGCAAAGTCAGAATGTATACACTGATTATGTATGTTGTATTTGGCAAAATGTGACTTATTTCAATACCACATGGCAAAAAGTGACTTCTGAAAAATCTTAGTTAGCCAAACCCCTATCAGAATTTTCTCTTCATTGTCTCCAGCTCCATAGGCAGGTCTGTATATGGATGAATGTAATGTATGTATGTATGTACATTGAATGTGCATGATGTATGTACAAACATGATGTATGTTGTAACATTGTTCCACCAGCATCTATTATTGGAAATATCTGGATTTCTAAAAGTCAGCTAAATAGGTTCACAAGCTAAGAGAGAGTTGACCTGAACTTTTGACACCACCTGTTCTGGAATGAGAATTTTTTAAGAGGTTATTCTACACAGATAAAGGGCTCACAAAATTTGACCTGGAAAGAATAGTTAATAGTCTTTTTAGTCTAGAAAAGAGCAGACTGAGGGAGGAGGTGATTGCAATCTTCCAGTACATAAAAGAATGTTATAAAGATGATAGTGATTGGTTTTCTGTGTTCAGTTGGGGAAAAGGCAAGAATAAAGATGTTTAATAGACACTTATATTATGTATCAGGAGAAAAATTCCTAGTAATTAAAATGCAGAATAAGATGCAGGCTACATAAGAAAATGCTCACCTTATTAACTTGAAATTTTTAAGATTAATTAGACCAACACTTGTTATTAATAATCAAGGTTGCTAGTGTTGTTCATGGTGTGAGGTGGATGGGTGGATGATCACTTAGAGGGCTTTTCCCATGTTTCATTTTCTATAACTGATATATTTGGCAAGACATTCTAGACTTGTTACATTGGATATGAAAATAATTGCGTAGTGGGTGGCTATTAATTTTTAAAAATAATTCTGATTATATGATTAATGTAACAGTGTTACAAGGATGGAAGAATAATAGGTAAAGAAATTATAAATATTGCTTAGTGGCTTTGGATGCAGAATTATATGAAAAAGAGCAGTGAATTTGCTAGTATGAACATATTTTTCCCTGTTACTTGACCATTTTGGTATCACACATTGTTTTCTGGCTGAGGTTAATAACAAGGAACTGAAAATTGTGATGAATAATCATCCCATATAGATATACACAGGGCTGAAGCATTGCATGCCCACTCAAAAGAACAGGAAAAAAAAATCAAAATTATTTTATCTTTCCAAAATGTTTATAAAAGCAATTAAGACAGCATTTCTCAGTGTGATCCATCACATGCTCAAAACTAACTAACAGTGCAAAAACAAACAAGATAACGTGTTTATGTGTAGGCCTTTAGTACCTATTGCAGATTAATATGAAAGGGCGTGAAGGCTTTAATAGTCATTCTGTGTTGGTACCAGTTGTCTGTTCATGGTTGCAAGTGTTACATGCTTGCAGCTCAGTTTCTTATATTTGATGATGACTATAAGAGCTTAAAGATATGTTAGATACGTGCAGATAGTGAAGCATTTACTTAGCTGCATTAATAAAAAGCACTGTCAAACATCAGAGCTTTCATTTAACACATTAGGCAGACTGCTTGAGTTGTAACTCTTTGTACTTTCAGAGAGTCTGTGAAAGAACATGATAATGTTTATATCCTTTTTTCCTCTTGAGTTTAGGAACTGATTTTATTTTATATTACATACATGTTTTGTTTTGTTTTGTTTTGTTTTGCTAGGTACTGCACAATGGACTTGTGATGGAAATGAATCATCCAACATCTGGGAGGATAGCTGTTCCAGGTTAGATGTTTAATCTTTTTTGCTAAATTAAATGCTACATGACATCCTGAGTGGTTCTGGTACTCAGCTGAGGACATGATGCATCTTTACATTTCACTCGAATAAAAGTTTAACCAGGCTGACATTTGTGCTCATAGGCATTCCCGTAGCATAAAAATGGGTTAAAATGTGTGTTAGAATGGCTTCTGGTTTCCATCGGTCAGTTGTCATAACATGAACATGGATTTGATAATATTTGCAAACTCCCACTGCTAGAAATCTGACTGATGAATCATCTACATGAATATGTGAATCTGGTTTTGATTTAGTTGGATTTTGAGAGTTACCCAGGCTTCTTCTAGGGACATTTCTGATTAAAAAAAAAAAAAAAAAAAAAAAAAAAAAAAAGAGGAGGGAAATTTGTACTGAAGGCTTAATGAAGCTCTGCAATAATGAAGTCTTAAATAGCTATTTCGTACTTCCAAAGAATACAGAAGTATATACAAAAGTAATAAACTAGTCTTTCCTCTTTACAGCTCTAAATGGATCAGCTGGTGTAGATTTCCTTCCATTAAAGTTAGGTGTGTAATTATGAACACACAGATTCTTGCAGTTGGCTTAATTTTGAAAATTGACCCGTATTTGATAACCTATTAGCTATTAAGTCAATTTTTCTGCTTCTCTCCGCTTCTCTCTCTCACAGACCACATTGAGAACTGTTTCCTCCTTCATTCAAAGCACTATGTCATGTCTATTTTTATAAGAACTTCTTCTTACACTATAATTTGCTGTGCCAGTTCCACGCTCTGACACAGCATCCGGTTGTCATCAATTTGACTTGAGCTCATGTAGTGTTAAGAAGAATTTGATCCATAAAATTTTTCTTAATTTGCACATCTTGTACTCCCACTAGGATGCAGAAAGAATTAATTGGAAGAAACCAATCCCATATTAGATCATGTTTTCTTCATGAATAGAGGGGGTGTTTGTCTCTGTGGATGTGTATGCTCCATATTTGCTCTTTATCACAGTTTGCATTCCACATTTGGTCTCACTAGACTTGGATGTTTGGTTGACTGGATTAAAAAATGCTTCTCTAATTTTCATGCACATATCTGAAAATATAAATCCTTATTTAAAAAATTTCATACAGAAAAGTAATCCTGGTATATTTACCCAAAATGAAAAGAGAAATAAAAGGTTTTGACTTAATTCTTTTTTAAGAAGTAGAAATAAAAGTCTTACAGATGGTAGAGGAAGTGTGTAAGGTTTTTACGTAGCATACAATTTATAATCTATCTTAGAGAAAGCAAATACTCCTTAAGGGGATAGCTTAAACTGCAAGAAGAGGAAAGAGATGAAAGGCATGTTCTAATGTCTGTCAGCAGCGATAGAATGTATTGGCAAGAGAGTGAGTTCTTACATAGGTAAGCTATAGTACTTCCCAAATCCTTAGTTATTTTTTATATTATTAAACTAGTGACACTGCACTAAGCAAGAATAAATCATCTTAATCTCTAATGGTTTTCCATTTAGATGGACTTCTATGAAGAGTTTCTTGTATTGAAACAGATGGCTGAAATGATTATTGGATATTTGAGCAGGAAAAGTAGAATTCCTTCCTTTCCTGGCATGGGAGGAGAAGGAGGGGAGAGACAGGGGAGGAAAGGGGGAAGAACACTCATTCAGTGTGAGCAGAATGGACCTATTGATATCACTGGAAAGATACTGCATTAGTCTGTCCCAAAACTGATGTGTATTTGGCCACTGCTGATGATAGGTGATAGAAGTAACCTGGATTCGTCCTGCTCAATGATATATCTGAAGACTATAGGGAAGAACATGCAAAGAAAGCCTACAGTAGACATTTTCTTCTCAATGACAGTTGAAAATAGAGGTTGTTCCCCCCCCCATATGGTTTTATTTTAATATCTTTTCTTTGATACAGAAAAAGTTTACTAAGCTCTCAGTTTCTATCTCAGGATTGCTTATTAAGGAAAATTATGTTATTAATATGAATGTTGAAACTGAGTAACTGAAAATGTTTTTCTTTAAAGAGATTGAGGAGATGGTAATCCTAAAATAAAAATAAGTTTCTGTTATTTCTTAACCATATACGCCAGATTTTAATGTGTCCTTTAGTAATTGAATTGGACACCATACTTGAGGCTCTTGACAGAGGTCTGACTTTTGCTGCCAAGTAAAGTTGTGAGTGAAATGACATGCACTTATTAAGTGAAGCATGCTGGCAGATTTCAGCTCCAAGTATCACAGGTGGCCTCTGTGTCTTGCATATTGATTTGCAGTAGTCCTTCTCCACGCATGTCTCCAGTTTGAGAGTCAGTTCAAATCTGTGTATGACTCCTCCACTGTAGACTTTGTAGCTTGAAATTGAGAGATTTTGCCAGTGACATTAGCGTAGGCTACATTTTCAGTGTTGGACTTGGTGATTCATACTCCTTCTTCACTTAAATATATTTTGATATGGCTATTGAATTTGTTTCTTTCCTCAGTTTTCTCCTTGCCATTTTTGTGATTCCCAGCCAAAGGTATAGTGAATGCTGACAAGTGCAGCACTGGTACTGGTGAAAAGGGGATAGGAGAAGTTGTACTACAAGAACATTTTTCCAGCAATTTTTCTTTTCAGAATGTATCTTTATGGTATGAAAGAAAGAGACCTTGCATTTTGATATCTCTTGTTTCAAGTATTCATGAAAAATATCTATGCACAAATATATTGCATTGCTGTTACTAGTATCAAGATACCTCTGATTCAAGAACAGATGTGAAAAAGAGAGTTCATTGGGTCTAAGAGTGACTCTATAAAAGATTGTGAGACTATTCAGAAGAATAATGTGATTCTGTGGTAGTTCAGTGGTTTCAATAGGATAATATTTCACCTATATAATTCCTTATATTCATGTCATGATGTTACTCTAGAACTGATATATACATATCTTACATAGAATTTGCAACACTGTAAGACAGCCCTGCTTGAGTCATTCTTGCCAGAGCTGGTTCATCTGATTGTAGGGCTGAACTAATGAATCTTTTCTGTTTCTATACCTGAAGGCAACTTAATTACCTTAAGTTCAGGGCAATGCTGGAGCACCTCAGCTGGAAAGGTAGAGGCAGGGGAAAAGGCAGTCTCAGGGGGAGCCTGTCAGAAGCCCTCCAGCACCTACAGGAAGATTATCAATGTGAAGAGCTGGGCTCTTCATAGCAGTGTATGCTGGGAGGATGACAGACAAGAGAGATTTATTCTGTATATCACAAAAATCTTTTTCATCATGGCAACAGTCAGGCAATGGAGCAGGTTGCCCAGAGACGTCTGTATACCCTGTTCTTAGAAATTTTCAAGAAACTGCTAGACAAAGCCAGGGGCAACCTGGTCTAGCCTAGGACATATCTTTGACCTGATCCAGGTAAGAGTGGAGTCCTCCTGAAGTCCTTTCCAACTTGGATTATATTCTTATTCTGTGATTAACATTAGTATCTCTTCCTCAGCTCTGTTGTGTTTAGCCCTTTCCATTTCTCTTTAGAGGGAGAAATGACACAGTTTAATGAAATGAGAAATGTAGAGCACAGAAAGCACTCTTGGGGGGGGAAAAAATGTTTTCTACAGTGCCAGATTGCAGATGATGCTGGGTGGCACAACAGGTAAGTGAAAGGACAAAATTTTGAGAAGTTTTAGCATCTGGGTTAGTCTTGAACTACTTTGCCAATGAGTAATGGACTTTTACGATGAGTGATAGTATGTGGATTTCTGGAAGCCACTGAGTATTCTGAGTGCCAGTATGGAGTAGGATGGATGCTCCCAACCCATACTGATTACATAGAAATGAATGGATGTGATACAATCTTTCCCAAACCTTTTCAATTACAGTCCACTTATATAGTTTAGGAAACTCAGATAAAAAACTCCCAACTTCTGCATTGTCTAGTCTCTAATTTTGACTTTTACAGGCTGACGGTTGTTTTTTGAAGTCAGAACAGTGTTTGTAATACTATTATTTTTAATGAAAAAACTACAATGTATTCAGCTGTCCCTAACCAGCTAACTTTTTTTAGACTATTAATTGCAGGAACCTTTGTAAACTCAATTTCATTTACCCCTTCTAAGCCTTAGCAAACTGGGGATTTGGATATAAGCCTAGACTTCGGAATCATCTGTGATCAAACAGGAAACAATATAACTACAAAACTTGTGTAAATCACGTTTTCCAGACAAAACAAATATTCTTAGTTTTGATAATGTTTATGTTGTAAGTTCCTCTCATACCCATTTCCTGAATTGATGAACACTATTCCTGTCGTTTGGCCCATGATCTACACCAAGGATGACTTTATTGCTCAGAAAGGCCAATTTCATACTTGGCTTCATAATTTCCTGCTGTGCTCTTGAGATAAAGTGTTTGGGGGACTACTCCAAGCTCAGGAAAAATAGAGCAGGATTCCTCCTTGACATAGATTTCTTGGACTGAATTCAGGCAACTTATGTTAATTAATCAACCCACTCAGGAGAAATGTCCCTTTTTTCTGTCTTCTCATGTCACTGTGCATTACAAATATACTACTGAAAGAGGAAATAATTTTTTTCCAGAGGTAAGCTTTTCTATTGTATGATTCATTAAATGGTGTCATGGTTCCATAGAGACTAATTGCTATCAATCTCTTAGAAGAATGGTTTTAAAGACTAAGACAAAGAGGCAAGAAATCAAATAGGACTTCCTTATTGTGACACAGATTTCTTCCTTACCTTGGAAAAACTATGTTGTGTTTTACCAAACTAATTTTTTACAGTTTTTTTGATCTTGGATAATAGTTGAAATCTGCTTTCTTGGGAAAACTCTGTAATTTTAAATATTTATTTCTATTTGTTATGTCTGTATTTATACCTATTTTCTTCATATATATGGAAGACTAGTTATAGCTAAGGAAACAACATTGACGTGCCTATGTATTTGATCAGTGCTTTTCAATCCAGGGGGCAAATATGGCTGATAGTGATACATGCTATCTTTTTTGGTCATTTAATGTAAGTTTAGTAGAGGAAGCTGCAGTAGGACTAGATATAAAGTAGAGAAAAGTGACTTCGACATGGAGGAAGTTTGCTGGAAATTAAGGAAGTCTGTATTCCAATTCATTACTTCCTGCAGCTAGGAGATCTTTCAATATAAGAATAACAACAACATAAAAAATCCCAACAAATTTTCCAAGATTCTTTGCTTGAATTTCTGATCCTGTCTGCTTCTCATCAGGTGTTTTTTTCATATGTGTGTGTGTGTGTGCATGCATGAGTATAACCAGTGTTAATTGAAAAATTTTAATCTAATTTCACTATTTATGGTACATTGGAGATGAACAGCATCACCAGCATTACTATTACCTCATTCCCCTTTCTTAGTCCTCAGGGCTGACTATTTATGTCTTTTACATTCACAGAGCTGATTTCAATTTTGAGGAGACCATGACCATTGCAGGAACTTACACAAATAGTGTATGACAGCTCACCTATCTGTCCTCAAAATACTTAAAAAAAAAATTGATAGATATATAAACAGTGTATTCATACTGATTGCAAAAGCAGATAAGAGGTGGTGGGAATGGTAAAGAATATGTTATTGGCTTCAGGATTACACAGAAAGATTTGTACATCTTTTCAATGAATGATATTTTAATTGGAATCTTTCAAGAATCCTTTTAAAGTAAAACATAACAAACCTTTTAATATTTTTGCTCCTCTGTCATATGTTTCCACAGCATTTCTCTACCACATACTTTAAAATTTGTAATACGTTCTGGAATGGTCTTAGAACCACAGTTAATATTTTTAAAGTTGTTTTTAGGAAGAAAAGGGAGCTGCTTCTTATCTAGTTCTGGGATTTCAGTTGTTGGAGAGAATTAAGAAATAGTGGAAGACTTTTCCATCAGTCTCAAAGTAACTGAGTAGCCCTATTGACTGGGACCAGTACTGACTGTGTCACTCAAGCAATGGCTCTCCAGAACTGCTGTTCAAGGTCTGAGCTGAACTCTTCTCTCATCAGACCCTAGGTTTCTCTGTTGGTCTTTAGGATCTGGCAATCAGAGTTGTTTTTCTTGCATCACGTACTTATTTCCAGGATCTGGCTCTGCTATATAGGGAGGAAATACAAAAATTTTTCAGGAGACAAGTGGGGACATTTTCCTGCTCTGTACGTAATAAGTCAAGTAAAGCTGTGGTTGAAGTATTGCTGAATGTTGATCAGTAATTATACTTATAGTTACCAGAGAATATTTCCTTTACATTTTCCTCCATGTGTCTTAAGCTATACTAGGATTTTCTTTAAACTGGAGATAATTCTGATGGAGGGTTAACTCAAGAGTATCACCTTGCTGTCAAATGGTGGGGGGAAGGAGGGAGAGAAACCTGAAGTACTGACTGAATAGCCAAATGAGTTTCCCACCATTGTCATTGTCCTAGAATTCAAATTTGTCTAAAATGATGTCATTTTTTTCTTCTGGTTAAATGTGTTTCTAACTTCTTTCTTTATAAATAACAATAACTTAGAAAGCAGTTTCTTAACCCTCACTCTGTAACAAACACAGCCAGATGCTCACACAGTTCAGGGTGTGTGATCATAAAGATATGACTGCATGCCTCAGGTGTGTTGTAAAACAGCCAAATTACTTCAACAGCCATAAATTTCTCAGATATCATTATGATCTCTAATAATTATTAGATAAGAAAAGGAATCTACTGTCAGTTAAAAAAGGTTGGTTCCATTAAATGTAAAAATATGTGTTAAACATTTAGACAATTTTACTTAATCCCCAGGACACTGAGTAGACTAATCCTCATTTGTGTTTCCTCCATATAATTTTGACCCAAGCCCTGCCTTCCCATCAACGGTAAGAGTGATTTGACTTACCCTGTTTTCGGTGAGTCTAGATTGAACAATTTTGTGGTCAGCACTGGCCATTAGGTCATGTGCTTTGCCTTTTTATCATATTGAACATAGAATGTCATCAATTTAACTCTTTCACATATGTTTGACTAAAGTTTGTCTTTTCAGAAGTCCTCAAGAGATGGAAAATTAGCTAAATATCTGCATCTGTCTTTAAAGGCCTGATTAATTTAATTGTTAGAAAAACCATGATCTCCAGTTTAATAGAGAAACTATTTTTTTGTGCCTTTTATGAGGTTTAAATGCTTTTTGTACTCATGAAAGTACTTACATGACTGAAACTATATCTAGATAACTTTTTGACAAACTGTGTGGGGTAAATTGCCCAGATCTTTTCAGGTCCCTTTTGTAAGTACAGTGCAGTTACAGTTTTGTAACTTTGTCTTTCTCATTGCAGTCTGTGTACTGTATATATATACAGGGAAAACTGCAATTGTATAGAGTGCATCGCAAACTTCCTGACTGACTGTGGGCAAGTCCATGAAGTTATGTTTCTCACTTATTCATGCAAAGGGCTGAGATAAAAGAACTCACAATTAGCTACATTTTTTTCCAAATTAAAATAATTATATTTTGTGAAATGTGATGCTATTTTTTCTTATAGTTTATGTAAAGAATCATTGCAAAGAAATAAGGGGAAAAATAAGACTTATACAGTTTACTTATGTTCTTGTTTGAGAGAAAGGTGTCTGCTAAGGAAGGTAGGAGCCTCCCTTGGAATACAAAATGTAAACCCTTTCCCTCCGATTTGTTATAAATTTGAAATTAAGGGAGCTTTCAGGCAGAGATATGAGGATATGAAAAACATATCCTCATATCGTTACTAATACGTAAAACAAAGCTAACAGATAACAAAAACTAAGGCATAAAACCACAAACAGAACCAGACACCCAGTACCAGCCTGGCAAGACTCAGGCACTTTTCCCTTTGGTGCAGTCATAGCCGGCAGGGACGCTGGTGGCTTCCTGTGGGCAGGGCGGGTGCGATGATTCCCCGCGGCTGCAGGGGGCACTCCGGCGCAAGCCCAGGTGATGTGAGGTGATGGCGGCGAAGCTCAGGGTAGGGAGGGATGGAGGAGAGGCTTTTCTTCACAAACCCTCAGGGCAGCCGATGTTGGTGCCACAGCAGGATCTCCGGGAACAGCAAGATGGGACAGCAGGAGGTCCTGGCAGACAGGGACTTGAGGCTACAACATAGCAAAGTCTCAGAGCAGGGCAGGATAAGCAGGGAAGGACCTGGCAGCCCCTTGCAGGGCAGGGGAAGGGAGAAAAACTCTCAGCAGAGAGGAGAGCAAGACCGTGCTGGCGGTGCGGGTGGTGCATCTCTTTAGCAAGCAGCGGCTCTGACCATTCTGCTCCGAGATCCCCCAGAGAACGAGAGAGAGCAACAGCTGTCTTGTCTTGCCTTTTTACCGGCGTTATCTCTGCCCCCTGAGAAGAAGCTTGCCTCTCTCTGGCTTGGCTACCTTCTTTTGTTCTGTTAAGTACCCAACCATTAGTTCCTTAGCAACTTATGGGAGAAAAAATTCCTAAAGAAAAACAAAGGGAAGAAATCCAAACTCAAACAACTTAGTTGTTCAGTTGATTAAGAACCAACCACCAGTAGATAGTTAGTAATTTAACTGTAACTCCTGAGGTAGGGAATATTTAAGTCATTTTAGTCACTGTGAACTTGAAATTATTTTTGTTCCTCTTCCTTGTACTTACCACTCTTTGTAGTAAAGTCCAGACCAGAAATTAAAGCCATATTGCATCACAATCAAAAACTAGCATGGTGACTTCGATCTGGGTCTTGAATGATGCCTTCTAAATGATGCCTTAATAATTTGTGCTATCAAAAATGAAGTACTGCTGCCACTTCTTTTTGTCCTTTGCCATTTTGCCATTTTGCTAACTATTCTGGAGTTCTTTTGTGATGCTGGGAGAGAAGGAAATTCCCAAGAATTTTTCCCAATATTTATGACTAGATGTTATTTTTAATTTTTTTTCTGGACTTTTTATTTATTGGCCACCAAATTTGATTCAAATATTGACCTTTTTTTTTTGCTAAACATTAACTTTTTTTAGACAAATAAAACTAGCTTGTCCATCCTAACACAATGTGCAAAAGGTTTAAACAAAGACAGAATAGATGTGAACTAGCTTAATCCAGGGTCTCTTGAAACATTAGGCTTTGGGTCAATACCTGATATCTTCCTGACACGAAGTCTGTTAAGGTACAGAACAGAATTCCCTAAGAAAACACAGAATCCCTGTTTCTTTGGCTCTCTGAAACTAGACTGAAGACAGAAAATAAAAGCAGATTACCAATATAAAATAAATCATCCATTAAATGGAATTGATAACTTAATGATTTTCAAAATTTAATATGAATTCATTGCTTTGAAATAAAGTTATTTAGAGATAGTGCCTTTGGCAGCAAATAAAAAAAATATTTTGATTTGTGTTTAAGTGGAATGTTCCTCATCGGTTTTCAACTCGATGCAGAGATAGAATGAAGCAGAAGTTTGCAGATTAAAACAAGCTTTTTAATATTCTTTGCAGGCTGTTTTTAGAAACATCACAAGGAACAGAAAATCAGGCCCATTTGTGAAGTGAGGCAGTACAATTTATAAACATGTGGGGCAAACAAAGTTTTAAGGCTGATGATGCACAAATACCCAATTCCAATCATCCAATTTATACATATTGAAAGCACAACACATCTGCTATTTCAAGCCCAGGAACACAAACATGCAAGCTTGTATAGAGTAATAGCAATTTAATAGTATTCTAAAGAAACCACAAGATTAATGCTAAAAAATTAAACTGCATTGCTTTGATTATGAGATAGATCCCTATATGAGTGAAACTATGATGAATACTGTCGTATAATTTGAAAGGTTCTAGTTTTCACATAGAAAAGATTAAAAAATGCTATAGATCTTCATCTTGGTAGTATTTACCTTTGGTACCTTCTTAAAAGACTGGAATAAGGACTTGTGTTGTAGTTCCTGAAAGGAAAGTTTTACTTTCTCATGTCCTCACTACTCACAAATCAATGTTCCCACTGTATAATGTAGTAGTTGTTTTATCTCGAAACTGAATGTAGAGATACAGTTTACTTTTCTCATTTTTGCTTGGATTTCCTGAGGAAAAAAACCATAAAAAATGCTGACCTGTCCTTTTGCTCCTTGTAGATTTAGGTACCATGCTCTAGCTTTTACTGCCTCTAATAGTGTTGTGAGAATGCATGGGTAAAGTGTGGCTTTGACATGGCTGCATGGCAATGTTAGATTGCAAGAGACCACTTTAACATATCTTTCAAGCACTTTTGTAAGAATGTCGGTGTAGAGAAACCTACTGGAGGAAAACAAGATAGATTGAAGGAGTAGCTCAGAATTTAAAAGAAAACCCTTAATGTCTTCCAGTTAAGCCATTCATCTTCTAAGAGTTATTATTCTGACAGATTTTAAGCTTCTCAAAATGTTAGCTATTGTGGTGGTACCTTGGAGTCTTCCTTCCAGTTCACTTTAAGAAAAAAAGCAATACCTTGCTTACTACTTTAATATGACTTTCAGATTCTCACTGCTAGAAAGCTTACCACTCAAAGTAGCATCACCCACCAACCATGTCCACGAGGCAATGTTGCCATTTCTGTTAATTTGCATTTACTTTTTTACTTTTCTTGTGTTTGTTGGTTTTGTTTTGGTTTTTTCTGTTTCGGTTTGGTTTTGGTTTCATGGTTTTGTTTTTTTTTTAGTGTAGGAAGTTTTCACTCAGTTGCTATATTGTGAGGCATAGCATATGCTTCTCATTTTCAAGTATTTTCATAGATTGGTATTCTTTTCCTTTGTACTGGGCACCAATTACAATGAAATATAATAACATACTTTAATTATCCATTACTCTTGTATATCACGTGTGAATATATAATAAACTCTTCTACACTTGACAACCCAAGGAGGTTGTTTGGTGTTAAACTGCAGAGAGAGATGAATTATGTCATTTCAGTGCATATAATTTATAAGTAGAGGTGATTCAGAAAATTCAGAAATCTGAATATTTTTTGCTTTTTGTTTTTGTACAAAATCTTGTATAAAGAAAATTATTGTAATTGAAAACAAAGTTAATCCCTGGTATCATACTGAATTTTTACCTGTTCACCTTTGAGCAGTATTTATGTGTAATTTGACTTATCTTTGATATCCAAGAAAACATAATTTGAAAGCCAGGAAAACAATAATTATTTATTTATAAACCAGATTTAAAATATTGGGTACATTTAGGGAACTTACATGCTCTGATGATTTGTGAAAACACTGTTGATGTTAAATGCCTTAGTAAGTAGAGGATAATTTTTAAAGTCAGTGTGAATGAATTAAACAAATGTTGTCTTATTTGCAGTAAAACACTTCCTTAGTAAAAGTTCTTACTCTTTTTTGAAGAATCTGTTCAGAGATTTGTCCTATAATTTTTCTAATTTTACTCTAAGTAGTCAACTGAAATGTACTGTAAAATGTGGAACCTAATATATGCAAAAAAAATTAAAGGTTCCAATCCATGGTACACTTTGTAATATACTGGCTAATAATTATACAGACATATTAAAAGGATCCACTTATGGGGGTTCTTTGAAAAGCCGAGAGATAAGATTGAAAGCTCAACCATAATTTAGCAAGCTTATGTCTTCTAGTGCTTAATGTCTTTACCAGAAGAGATTTTAGTAGTTCGAGGTTTAGTTTTACATTTGAATAATGTAATAATTACCATCTCTTATCTTGTAAAAAGAAACACATCCTGCTCCTAGTGACCAGGACATTTGAACCACCCCTTTGGGGGAAAGAAAGGCTGTGTTTTGGTTTGCTCATCATATTGGGATAATAGCTGATTTCTACTTCCTTGCAGCTTTTAGCTAGTTAACTAACAATACCTACCAAAGACACTGATTCAGGCAGGAATGTGATTATATTTAATTCCAGAGTTATTTCTGGGTGCAGATGTCATTGGTGTACAATTCAGCCTTTGAAAGACTTATGATATTGGGTTATAGATTGGCTTCTTCCGCAGGTCTTGTATTTCCAGTCTTTCTTAAATACTGAAACTGTGAAATAATGAGACATGCTGGTCGGGAAAACAATTTTGCCCTGATCTTTAAGATATAATGGATATAAAGTTCACTCACAAGTGGTTTTCTTCTACTGGTAACTTTCAGCCAACAATAAAACCCCATGTAATCAAGTGGATTAATATCTGTGTAGCTGTAAGAGAGCTATATAATAGGAAAAAATGAGACATGCACCAGGAAACACTCTCATGTGACCCTTCACCATACAGGATATGACATATATTATCTTTTCTAATGCTATTGCATATCTATTGGCAAAAAAAAAAGAGTAAATACATCAAATTAATTTTTCTTTCCTTTGTATTTCTCTTTCAAAGGCTTAAAAGATGGATTAAAGCCATACATATTTTACGTTGTGGTTAAGTTATCTATATGATGCTGAAATTTATTTTGTCTGTATAAAAAAACTAGTTAAGTTGAAATTCATGAGGTTTTTTCATATTTTTCTAATATTATGTATTAACATTTACTGCCTCCACATCCACCCTAGTGTCTTTGGCATTTTTTTTTCAGTAATTTAATTTGTTACAGACATCTATAGCATGGACACATGGACTCTCTATATGTTGTATACTAAAGGAGATTCTGTGCAACAGGGTATGCTGAGAGTGCCATTTACACTGTCTGTTTGGATTAGATGGAATTAAGTAATTTTACCTCAAGGTGTTATCTCTTGAGTGTTCCTTCCTCTGTTGTGTAGACTAGCACTAACATATGTGTGCATGCTGAAGGACAGGCTGAATGGCAGGGTTCAAAATGTTACCATGAACAAGACAACATCTCTCAAGTTACTGGTTACCAGTGGGGCTCATCAGTTTTGTTCAATTTTTGTCAGTGATCTGGAGGCTGCAGTTGATGCATGCTGAGTAAATTTGGTGATTCTACCTAGCTAGGATGTGCTGCTGACTCTACTGTGGGACAAAAGGCCTTGCAGAGGCTTCTGGAGAGATTGGAGCATTGGGAAATTGCCAATGAAACAAAACAAGACAGATCAGATGCCAAATTCTGCACCTGGAATGGAGTAGGCACAAGTCTGAAATGGGAGAGGAGTGGCTGGAAAGCAGCCCTGCAGAAAGAGGTTTGAAATTGCTGGTTGGCAAGAAGCTCAATGGGATCAGCCCTGGCAGCCAGGAGGGCAAATCTCATCCTGGGGTACATCAAACACAGCATCACCAGCCAGCCAAGAGAGGTGATTATCCTGCTGAATTCAGCACTGGCGCAGCTTCACCTCGAGTACTGTGTACAGTTCTGGGTGCACCATTTAAAAAGGTTGTGAAGGTATTTGAACATGTCCTGAGAAGGGCGCCAAAACAGGGGGAGGGGCTGACAGGAATGTACTCTAGGGAGCGGCTGAGGGCACTGGGATTGTCTGATTTGGAGAGGATGAGGCTAAGGGGTGACCTCACTGCTCCCTACAGCTTCCTGAGGAGGGGAAATGGACAGGGAGGTGCTGAGGTGTCTTGGCCTCGCAGTGACAGGACACATGGGAATGGCTGAAATCTCCATCCATCAGGGGAAGTTCAAATGTGACATGAGGAAACTTTTCTTTACCCAGAAGGTGATCAAACCATGAAAAATGCTTTCTGAAGAAATGGTCAGTGACCCATGCTTCTCAGTGCTGAAGAGGCATTTGGGCACTGCCCTTAAAGCCATGCTTAACTTTTATCAGCTCTGAAGTGTCAGACAGTGGGAATAAATGATCACTGTAGGCCCCAATCCAACTGAACTATATTAATTTCTATTTTTATTCCGTTCCATTCCATTCCATTCCATTCCATTCCATTCCATTCCATTCCATT
>JAHLSL010000117.1:7333394-7352879 GCA_025920805.1 Petroica traversi | reverse complement strand
TTCCATTCCATTCCATTCCATTCCATTCCATTCCATTCCATTCCATTCCATTCCATTCCATTCCATTCCATTCCAATCTTCTTCCTGAAGCAGGATGTGCTCATGAAATGAATGGTTGCAAATCCCTGGGAGACCCTCTTGAGGCCTGCGCTGGGAGTCTAGAAAGCTTCATTCAGTGGATGAGGGGCATGAGGGCCTCCTTTGTGGAGCATGAGCAGCAATACCTGGTAAAAATGGCCCAAAGGAGCCCTGACAACAGGCTGTGCTCAATGCTGCAGAGGAAGATAAAATAAATCCCAGGGACACTTTCTAGTTCACCACAGGCAAAAAAAAAAGCGCCATCTCCCCGAAGCTGCAGGGTATGAGAGATCATCTTCCTGGTGCATGAGCAGCAGACAGCAGCCCAGCCAAAAGGGACTGAAAGAGCCCTAACCATGCCAATATGCTCTAGGGCAAGAGTCCTTCCTGACTCCAGTCCTGGCAATTGGCTGTTTCCTGAACATGTGGGAAAAATCTGTCACCTCCCTGCCCCACAGAATGTTCACACCTTTGAGGAGATGCCCAAACCCTAATCTGCCCTACTTGGAGCCATCTAAGGGCTCCAAAGAATATCCGAATGTCCCTGGTCTGATCTAACTTGAGGGCAAAAATCCTTTCCTTGTCTGACAGGGCACCAGTGTGTGCCTCAAAGCACTGGGACCCCTGGCAGCATCTCTGCATCCTATTTCATATGACTGCTGTCCCAGGTTCCCCAGGGGATGAGGATGGCAAGCTCTGCAGGGATCCTCAAGAAGGTGTTCCCTTGGCCTTGCCACTGCTATCCAGCTGAAAAGGCCTGACAGCCTCGGGCACCTCCAGGGGCTGGTGGGTCATGTCATATCCAAAGGGGCTGTCACAAACTGGGAATATAGCTCACAGCTGCTATTGCCATCACATCCCCTTGTCCCACTGAAACTAAGTTGTACAGCTCTTCTGTTAAACACAACTATTGGCCATGCTTATAAATGATGGAAAACATCCTTGAGCCACTTTCAGAGTGGGTAAAACTTTCAGAGTTAATTTCTCCCTTTAACCTTTCTAAGAGTTATTTGCCTACCTTGTGTTGCGGGAAGATGTTCAGGTTTTAGCTATAACCCTGTCATATCTTTTTTTATCTTTAGTAGTTAAGATTTGAAGTAATGAAAGGTTAAGAAAGGTATTGTTCTTGTCATTTTGTAACTTGGTACCAAAATTAGTATGCAGCTTCAGATTATGTAAATGAGGGCGTTTATGTAATATATAAATATTTTTTGTTGTGGTGATGCCAGAAATGAATGGCAGGGATTTATTCCCTAGGAATATATGTATATAAAAAGCATGATTTCCCACCATCTCACCAATGAACATTGGCCCCTACACTGTTTATGATGAGGTTGTCTTCTTGGAAAGTCTCAAATGGTTTTTTGCTCTTTACCATATTTTTTCTTGCACTTCAATAGCTCTTTTTCTTCCTTGGCCTTAATTGTTTATTCCTTTCTTGAAAGTGGTGGTAGGCCTCCGAGAACTTGTATTACTCCTTCCAGTCATAATTTTCTTCTATAGGCCCTAAGTCTATGGTTTAGTTTTTGCCTGCTTTCACTCTAGAAGGAAGTTATCTTTCTTGAACCTGAAAAATGAGAAATGTCCATACTGGTACAGGTGAGCTCTTATCATGGCTTTGCATAATGCTTATCTCTTCTATGGAAATATCTTGCCTGATACACAAGAGTGTATTTGACTGTATCACATTCATTGCTTACAATCATGTGATCTATTAATGCCTCCAGGAAAATTTTTCTTCTCTGATACTGCTAAAGTGGAGCAGAAACTCATGGCACTCCACCTGACATAGTGGTACCTATTTCTGGCCTGCAGTTCTTTATACAAGGATGTCTCTTGTGTCAGATCTTCATCTGGTGGGGAGAATGAGGGCTGTATACCTATACTGTGAGACAGAGCTTCTTCTGCCTCATGAATGCCATGAAATCCAGAATATAACATGGATAATGAAACCTACATTTATTCATGGTTTTCTGAAACCTAAATTCAAAAGATCTGGCCGTTAACTTCCCTGTTTCCTACATTTGATGACAGCAAAGCATGAAGGATGAAGCCTGAAGCATCTGCTTTAATGAGGCTTCTGTCCATCAGTACCTAGCTGGAGTCAGCTCCATGCAGTTACAACCAGCAGATCCAGCCCTCCAGTAGACAGCTGAAGTGGTGAGGCAGTTAGACCAGATGATATCTATACATCCGTTCCAACTTGACAATCCCATTTTGTTCTATTCTATTTTGTATACCTCTTCATTTACATCTTCCTTAGATCTTCTGTCTACCTGTGTGTCTACCCACCTCCTGCAGAACATGTTTTCTGGCAAGAGAGCTTTTTATTTTATCAATTTTATTCTACCCTTCCCTTCCAGCCTAGCATTAGTATTTTGGATATATTCCACAGGCATATTGGATGGACACCTCACAACAAGACAGCCTTTATGAAATTTCTGTTGTATATTGGTTCTCTGATGTACGTCTCCCTGAAATATGGAAGGATCTGTTCCACGCTTTTTCATAGAGACAAAATGCATTATTCTCTCACAGTCATAGTGTGTCCAAGATCATTAGAGGTTAAGAAACTGGGTTTGTTTGGCAGATGTTTCTTGTTATTCTGCCAAATAAGTCAACGATAGATATTCATAATCCTGGGAAGGCTTGGAGGTCATAGAAATTACAGGGCAGGCAGAATAGCTAATGCACAAAAATCTGAAAAAGAAAGCAATCTTTTGGGGATTCCCCCCTACCCCTTTTATTCTGCTTGTCCTAGGGGCTGTCATCAGTCAATGACATTGTGCATTCGCTTCACCCCGTGATTCTGGCTGCAGTGTTCAAGGTCTTGAATGGCACAATCTCTATTTTATTGTTTCAGGGGAGATATTCTTCTACAGTTTTACACTCAGCTTTCAGTGCTTTGTATGAGTATTAAAACATTTTTCTCACCAACCAGTTTAAGATAAATTGTTGGAATACTTCAAGATAGCAGTTATTGGGAGGCAGCATGTGGTGTAGAGAAGTAATCTGTTACTTTACCAGTATAGAGAAATTAATTAGACTCTTATTTTCTGGTCTTCTCAAAAGTTTATCCATGCTGAGCAAGATATGGAGCTGGCTGAGAGAAGCTAGAGGTAAAAGGGATATGGAGAAGTTACCAAATAGCTAGTTTGTATGCTTGTGACTGGGATGTTATATGTATTTATACTAGGATGGTAATGTAATAAATACTCATATCCGGGGCACTCTCTGCCCGCCTTATGCAGTAAAGGATAGTGTGATACAATAGTCAGTCAGGTGACAATAATAACAAGAATAAAGCATTACTGAAAGACAAAACAGGACTTTAAAGAGAGAAAAGAAGCAGCCGTGAGGCAATGAACAGCCATGAGACTAAGTCCACTAATAAAGCCGAATTCCCATATAAAAAAATCTTTACTCAAGCATAACAGTGCTAATATATAGTGAATAAAGCATTTTCTGGGGAGTGTAATGATGAGAAAAGTATAATAAAACATTTCTACTATCACTTCTGGTGAAAAAGAGAAGTGAGTGAGACAAAGTTGCTACAAATAATATCTGAAACATTGAAGCAGCTAATAAAAGTATTTGATATACTGTGACCCTAGAAGGAGTGTGACTGTGTTTTTATCTGAACCCAAGAAACAGAAGACGCAACATATATGCCTGCCTCACAGTCACATTATCTGGCATCCACATGTACTTTTGGAGATATAAAAGATAACATAATGAGAGACAGAAACATATATGGGGCAAATAATTTCAGCATATAGGGGATGATGCTGAAAGAAACAGATAAATTTCTTCTGATGGCAAGGGCAACTGAAATGTCTAGCAAGTGTTATCAGTGCAGAACAGGGACAAACTAACGGAAACTGGGAAACAGGACAGACCGGACAGGAATGCAAGTGTTGTGTTTCAGGGTATGTACTGAATGAAACAATACACAAGACGATAAAAACCCTGTCTGATTCCCAGCAAAAACATGTAAAAAGCAGAGAGCATAGAAAGACTTTCTGTCCTGTGTGTTGTAGCTCAGTAAATAGGGAAAGTGGTAATAGGTATGGAGGACATAGAGATTCCAGTTAAAAGTAACCTTCTGGTTTTCTTGAGTCAGTGCAGATAAATCAGTTGCACAGAAGGATGGGGAAGAATGATGTCAGCCTGTTTATTTTTAAGAACTGTTCTATCAGGTCTTTAGTAAGTTGACTCCAGTTGGATGGGGAAGCCACCAGCAGCCTAATCCTACCAACCTGTTCAGTGATGACTTTAATCTGGAGAATTAGAATTCATGATGCAGGTATGTGAAGCCAAAGAGCAAATGCAGCCTGTGGAGAATAAGTTTGACAATTAAGAGATGTTACATGCAAAAGGTATTAATTCCCTGAGCATGGTAGAGGAGAAAGTGTTCTTTGTGTGTGTTCTCCTTTTCAGAAAATGTAAGGTCATACCTCAGGTAACCAGACCCACAAAAATTAAGTGGAAGTCAGAAATAAGCCTCAATACAGTGAGATGGCTAAAATTCAGTTTTTCATAATGGCAGAGTAATAATAAATAGTCGATAATTCTACAAGAAATGACATTATTATGTCTTTTGAAACTTTCAGAGAATTACTCAGATGCCTGATTTTTGCTGAGGAAGATTTGAAATAAACTGAGGATCTTCATTTAGCCAAACCCCAAAACATATAATTGTATGTAAGTATTTAATCACTAATAGACACTAGATTCTATAAGCTATCATATATTTAACACCTCTGCTGTGAGGCTAAGACTTTTACCACTCTGTGATTTGAACCATGTGACAACACTGACTACACCTTTTGGAAGATAATGGCCTGGTGTAAATGCTTTTGACCTATACCCAACTTCTAAGGTGTTGCAATTTAAATTGAAGCTGGGAAGGATTCCCAAACATGTGGCTTGAAGCTGATGACAGAGCTATTAAAAGTTAATGATCTGACAAAAGAGACAGTCAATGTCACTATGTAATAAGCAAAATATGAAGTTGAATGTAGACATGCAGAACTTGAGAAAAAACTATGTTTTCTCTGTTAGTTGACATCTGGAGAGATGTCAGCAAGACCCTGGAAAAGTCAGCGCAATCAGGAAAGCACTCAAAATGAAAGCAGTCCAATGTCTATTAAACATAGGGATTTTTTTTTCTGGAGTTATCCAAGGTCTTTAAAACAATGAGGAGGTACTTCTCCTTAGACTCTATAGGGTAACTAAAGCAAAATTATTTTGTTCTGAAGGAGCTTAGGCACAGTGCTAATGCAGCCCAGAACATTTACGTAAAGACAGAGCTTGGACAAAACTGTGAGTTTGTATTCAGGTTTGTTTCTTCATTAAACTTCAGCAGTGTAATATGAAAATAAGATACTTCCCAAGAAATCTCGGCATATGATCAATGCATTCAGCAAGACATGCCTTCCATAATACTAGCCATGATTTTATAAGACGAGAACTGCATCTCCAGTGGTGGGCTGCACACTGCCCCCTGAAGACCATGCAGTAGTAAATCAGCTTTTGTACCAACCATGGCAGTCTGAAGGGGCACTTATCACAGGAAGGTACTCTGTTTTATACTGTACATATAAAATAGATTTTTTTTGAAGGAGACCTAAGAGCAATCCTAGAAGACTTAGAGGGTGCTACAATGTGCCTGAACATTGTGCCTGATCTACTGAAACAGATCTGAATTAAATGTCAACCAAGACATTTGCCCAGACAGGGGCAAAGAAATAGCAATCTGAGGTGCTCAGACATCTGACTGACAACAGGAGATCGCACAATTTCATGAAATACCAGCCCTGGTAAAAATCCAAAGAAGAAAATGAACAAAAACAAAAGAATAAACACAAGACAAGCTTTCTGCTGTAGCTGCTGTAAGATTTGTTCAAGGACATGTAAAGATGGTAATAGGAGCCAAGGCATATCTGAAAGCATATTTTGCAAAGTCTGAAGTACCAGATTGTCTGACAACTTAGGATTCTTGGCAATGGTCTTCACAATTATCACAAAATAGGTCACATTAGTCTGGATGCTCAAAGGGCAACAGGAGAGTCAATCTGGCAATGAAGAGCTTGTAAGCAAGAACAGTACTGGTGAGTAGTTCTCACTTTGCATTGTTCAGCTTTCACATTGCTGCATCTCTTTCCCTTTGCTCTACCATATCCTTTTCTAATTTTTACCTTGACAGAGATAAACCAAACCTGTGCAAAAAGGATACAATATTCAGTGCAATGGACTAGTAAAAAATCAGTTTAAAAAGTCGATGATTTGATACCATTGTGTAGGTGAACAGGTGTGGTTCAGCCATCAAAAATCCACTTAGAGCAATAACAGAAAAACTAAAGGCTGATGTTACTAGTAAAGGGAAATCTGAAGATAATACCCAAACAAAATCCAAATCCAAATCTAAGTAAATAAGCAATATAAAGGGAAGTTAAAAAATATATACTACAATCTTGATGACAACAGAAGTTCAAAATCTAATTTCTTTCAAAAATTGCTATAGTTTGCTTGAAGGAAGTGTAAAATAAAAATACATATGGCCAGGGCAATGGCAATATTAAATTATACTCTTGATTCATTGAGTTTCAGCAGAACTATTCTGCAGGCTACTTTGAAGGTGTTCTGTGGTCAGAACTGGTGACTGTACAGCCGTAGCTTCAGGAGAGTGCAGCACTAGTGTGGTGCAAATGTTCCCACTGTTCCATTACAGTGTACCTGTAATCTGTTTGTAGAGTCTTATACAACACTAGGAAAAAAATCTTTAAAAACATTTCAGATTAGTTTGTGCTTATATCCTGTAACCTTTGCAACATCAGAATAAAACCCAAAAAGCAAAAAACATCATCCCTTTTGATGTCAAATGCTGGCCTGAGAGAGGAAATGCAGCCTTCCAGGAAGGTGTCTGACCTGGCGGGTTCATTCTGTTGCTTCTCAGTTGCTCTGAGAAAGTGTGTGGTATATGCTTTACACAGGTTAAATAAAATTTTGTGTTCTGAACCTCACTCTGGAAAAGAAGCATTTCATTAGGCAGCTGCCTGGAATCAACTTAATATGGAAAAGTGAGAAAGCTTGCGAAATTTTAGAGTGTTTGAGTGCATATTTTCTTGCTGTTTCACACAGTTACACTTACACAGAGAAAAACTTTTCTGAAATTTCAGGCTACATTTTAACCTGCATATATTTCTTAGAGTGAGAACTTTACAGTGGTTAAAATCTGTCTCCCAGAGAAGAGAAACTGTCCTTGCAAACCTTGCTAGAGAGTGGTTTTGTCACAGTCATCTCAGGACTGAAACTCCTTGTTGAACAAAAGTCTTGAACTGTCATGACTGTTAGTCCACCCTGGATTTAGTAGTAGTTATGGATACCTTTGGATGTATCATGGAGAACTTTCACTCTAGATCTGTCTGCCAGTGTGTGGATTCAGCCCCAGAAGTGAGTCTGCACAGCACTCTCCTGTGCAGCTCTATAGACCCTTTGCTTCCTTGTCAAATGGCAGGTAGTGCAACAACTCACTAACAGCATCACAGCTGTGCACTGACAAGCAGAGTGG
The DNA here is from genome assembly GCA_025920805.1 of Petroica traversi. Taxonomy (NCBI): domain Eukaryota; kingdom Metazoa; phylum Chordata; class Aves; order Passeriformes; family Petroicidae; genus Petroica; species Petroica traversi. The sequence goes on along the minus strand of JAHLSL010000117.1, from coordinate 7,345,228 downwards.
GATTCACATCAGACTCTTGAGAGGCTTTTGGTGTGTATTCTTTTCCTATGAAATTTCACAAGACTTGTGGGACCTTTTGTCTTCCTCTGTACTTTACATAGACTGGCTGCGTGTTCATATTGTGTTAGACACTGTATTTGGACACAAATGTTTAACTACGTATACAACATATTGTCAGATGTGAAGAACTTGGCAGGTGATACTCAAAGTATGTGCAGATTAAATGATATTAAAAATATTCTGAAAATTGGAATAAAAATATTTGAACTAGTCAAGCAGTCTGCAAGGGAGTGTGGGAAAACTATCATTTGGTACTTGGAAGTGTGGATGGGACAAAGCAGTAACAATCAAACTTTTTAAAAAAAGGAATAACAATTGGAAGTAATTTGCAATGGTGGGAGAACAGAGTATAAGTGATTTCTTAGACCTTTTTTAAAAAACTTTATTATCTTAAATTTTTTCTTTGAGAGGTTTTCTCCCTCCTTTAATGCAATCAGTTCCATAGCAATGATGATTAAGTATTTGGGACTTTTACCAGGGCTTCTTTAGAAGAGATGATGAATGATTATTGGCTTCGGTTGCTAATTGACACAATAATCCATGCCAAGGAATTCCTCTCTAGTTTTGAAACTATATTCTTAAAAGAAAAGAGAATTGATTTGTTAGATAATACTCTGATGTTGAGATTAATTGAAGCATTATGGAGACTCATGCCTCTAATTTTTTTCTTAAGAAATTGTATAATTATCTTTATCTTTTTTTATTGTAATTTGTGATAAAAAAAAGATGTGCAATTTTACCATACAACCTATGACAGTAACTTTAAGTTGGAACTTCAATATGCCAAAAAAGAGGAAGCTATGGAAATAGTCCTATAGATAGTTCAAATGTGTCAATTTTTCTTAAAAAGGAGAAAATGCACAAACAGAACAAGTTTGCCCAGCTACCTTTTCTATAGAATCACTAATTTTCACCCTGAAGAGGTCAGGCAGATTTATGGAATAAAACAGGGCCTCAGGCCACGTAACCTGATTGTGAGCTAGTCAACCACTCATTTGTGCCAAGTAAATTTTGGAAATGATTCTCCTTTGCTGACAGTACCCTCATTACTGATTGTGTAGAGTAATTTATCAGGCATTTCTTAAAATAAACCGTTCATTTATGCTAATAGGACTTGGCAGGGAGGAAAAACTGGCAGAACTTGAAGTTCCTAGTGTTTTTCTTTTTTAAAACAAAAACTGTAAAGTTCTTAGGATTTTGAGCAACCGTTATCACAGCCATGCATATAGTTTATTAAAGTGACAACTCACTGCATAATAAATTTTCACAATAGGAGACAATTATTTCTATTTTAAGTTTACAAAAGCAAATAATGTGGTAGTATTGTAAAAGCACAGTCATTAGTTTCATACTTGTACATTCCTTATTGGCTAAGCTTCTGTTATTAATTAATCATTTAGCATCTTTTCCATGACTCATCTATTCTCAGTGCAGTACCTCATCTTGAAATATCTCTTTGTTCCTTACCCCTCATGTATTTCTGTTTGGTAGCTTCCTCCAAGGGGATGTTTTCTTGCTGCTTCATAGTGGGGCTTTCATCCTGCAAACAGCCTTGCACATCAGTAACTCCTGAAGTGAGTAGTCCCATTGAACCTATGGGACTGGTCAATAGATACAGTTAATAACTTCTACATAATTGTAGGACGCAACTGCAGCCACTGTACAGAGTTTAGCTGCTAACTGTTGCAGCTCAAAGGCAAAATACATACAAAGCTCAAAATAAACTTTGTAAACATACAAAGATCAAAATAAGAAGAAAGTGTGCATTGGAATGCACAAATAAGGTCTGGAAGAGTGATAAAATGACAGCTGTAGCAAATTGTGACTCACCAAATAACAATGCTTTAATCTAATGCTTGCTGAAGTGCAAAGGGAAGTCTTCTGTTAACTTCACTGGTGGTGAGATCTGGTTCTCATTTAATAAGACAAAGCTCGATGCATCTCGAATTGTACATAAATTATGTGATAAGGGTTTTTTTGTGTGTTCAGTTTCTCAGCAAATGGCAAGATCCGTTGCATTGTTGAATAAAACTGAACAGTGATGTTGTTTTTATTGTTGCTTTTTAATGAAAGTAAATATGGCAATGAGTAAATGTAATTAGTACAGAATATACTGTGCTTCTTCTAAAAACAAATTAAGCATGACACATTGACCCCAAATTTTCATCATTCCTCAGCCTTTAACTGCAAATGCCAGAAACTCAGTCAGTCTTTTCAAAGACAGACAAGTTAAAACAGCCAACAGCACCTTAAATTGAAGACTAAACCCTGGTTATTTTTTAATAATCAGACTTTCAGGGAAGCTGTGTGATAATACAACTTAGATTATGGCTTTAAATTTTTGCTGTCTCATGCTATTGCACTTTGTAGTTTGCAGAACTGAAGGGACCCATATCTAGTAAAATGAAGAACAAAGGTTCTTTAATATTTTGGAAGTCTTTGGTGTTTTAGACTTGAAACTCAAATTTAAAATGTGAAGCTCATTCCATGAACACTTACTGAACCTGGCCTTTTCTGCTACATGTCTATTACTCACCATCATAATTAGAATGTCCCTGAAATGGGTCTAAATGTTTCTGCTAATGTTTTCCACTTCTGTCTGCATTCTTTTAATATTGTTTCCTGCCATTAATGCAATAAAAATGTCAGCCACAAATACCAGATTCCTAATGGAAAAGCAAAACAAACTAAAACCACAGCCAACACCACAGCTGAGAAATATTATTTTCCCCCTCATATTCCAAATTTTTACTAGGCAAACAACTATTTGAGGTTGCATATACAATATGCATTGTTAACTAAATTACATACATTTTTCATACATGGAGATCAGAATTACTGCCACTAACTGTAACATGAATGCATTTGGGTTGACTGATCAGAGAAAGATGGTATCTTTTTTAAATGAGAGGATCATAATTGGTAATCTTGGCTTCTCCTGCTCTTGCAAAAACACAATAATTTTTAGTTCAAGACATAACGGGGCAAGTATTACTTCTTTAATGTCCTCCAGCACATAGATGATTAATGAATTTATGCTTTTAATTTGGTATGAGTTCCTAAAAGGTAGAGGGCTCAGAAGAGAAGATCCAAATATCTATTATCAATACAAGATGGATGGTTATTGTAACATGTCAGCTTATTTGTACAATGCAATAAGTAGCCTCTCTGAATTTTTTATTTTTGTTCATTACCTAAACTCTTCAGAGTTTCTGGTTGTTCTTAAATACAATTAGTTTAAACATTTCTGTTTAATTTACTGACATGAAATTGGTGAGGATATTAACTTGGAAATCTGAATTCTGTATAGAATAGGACAAATTAGCAGGGGTAGTGAAGTTCCTAATCTATTTATTCTAGCATGTATATTTGGAGAACAGATTCCCTTACGTGTTGTTCCCTCAACATACATAAAATAAAACAAAAAAGTCTCCTCTTCCCCACGAAGTCAGTAACCTTAAGTGTAATGTACGAAAAAAAATTGATAAAGATCACGAAGAAGCATTGAAACAGTACAAGTCAGCACGCAGCAAATGGTTGCAGCTCTTATTATGAATATTTCAGTTACTCACTGAAGATTAGTTTCTGAGAAACTCCTGAGTTGCTTCTGGTAGTGAAGGTAAAAGGAACAAAAGAGATTACCTCATGGGTGATTTGACAATATATTCTTATCCCTTAAAACTTTCTCTTAAGGAACCGTGTGAGGTGCAAAAGAGCAGGTTCTGTCTGCTAGTAGTTTAACATTGGCCTTGGATTATACAGAAAAGCTGAACAATTTCTATTTATTTTACCTTTCATTTTAATACAGGTATTTTGATGTCTCTTGCCATATTTTTGAGACTCTACTGCTGCCCAGTTGAGTAGTGTAAATTGTCTGTAAAGTCTTTGGATTAAGGGTCGTTTTCTTCCAATTGTCTGTGCACTTCTTGGTTCAGCTAAGGCACTGTCTAGTTTAAAAACAATAGCAATAACTCAAAATAAGTATGCACCCTGCAGATGCCTTCAAATGTTCAATTTTTTAATGAGAAAGTGATGGAAAATGGCAGGAGGTTCAAAATACAATGGATACACTGTGCTTCCCTTATTTCATTTTTTTTCTTCCTGAACCACTTGGTGGTGATTCTGGAAGCATTGCAGGATAGGAATTGACCTCTACTGGAGAGTAACTGTGTTTGTTCATTAGAAGGGCTCCACTGCCTGTGGGGAAGTTTTGCTGAGACATGCTATGCCAGATTTAGTCCAATGTAAGTCTCAAGTCAAAATACAAGATTTGAAAACCAGTTATAATTGTATGAAGAGGCAGCTGAAATGTATCTGTTGCTCTCTGAGAAGAGCTGTATGTGCAGGACCAGCAAGAGGAATGGCCTTTTGCCTAGTCCTAGCTGCCAGCCCCTCTCCACATGTCTATGTACTGTCATTATGACAGCCACTGAGACTGCAAAGGTATCTGGTGCACACAGGAGGACAGCAGTGATACTGTAGAGGCACAGGTCAGAGTTGGAGATTTACCTTCTTCCCACCAATCCCTGATAATAAAACCCCAAGCAAATAAAGAAAACCAGAACAAAACAAAAGCACCCTGCAAAGATGCTTTCTCAAGAGTATGCTTAACAAGTTTTTGCACATGATTAAAAAAAATAAAGTGTCATGAATGCTGGTTTAAAAGACTCTACATAGACATTACAAATACAGCCATACTTCGGTAGTTTCATCTGGATTTAGTCTCAGCATATCAACAATAGCACTGAAACTTATTAACACTCATGAAGTTCTGTGCTCAAGATATTTAATATGAAAATATAAATGCAATGCCAAGCAAAGTAAAACTTGAAAATTTTATCCTTTATCTTCTCAAACTAATGGGGAAAAAAAATCCCAATCTAGTTTGCATGAATGTATTATATTTTTGGCCTCTCTAGAAAATGACTGTTTCTCATTTTTCTCCAGCTGTAAATAATATGACTTAAATAGCTCAGTGAAGCAGCTCTATTATTTATTGGTCAAAAACATTACAAATGATTGATGGGTTTTTATGAAAGAGAGGCTGAGAATTGTTCTTCCAATTGAAAGTTTAATGTTTGTGGCATATTGCAGGGGCAATGTATATCCATAGGCAGAGAGAAAAATCTGAAATCTTATGATTTTTTAAGGGTTATGTGTTTCTGTTTTCTCAGGTTTGCAAGTGTTAAGTATATTTAAAACATGTGAGTTTTTAAGAAGATATTTTTGCATGCCATGGTTGAGATGCTTCTAAGAAGTATATTGATTTTTAGTCACTGCTTACTGACCTGATTGAAACCAAGTCTGTAGGAACAGGCTAAACCATGAAATGAAGGATGAGACAGGGACATCCAGGAGGTCTTCAGAATCACGGAGTTTACTGCTAATAAGATGCTTCACCCACTGTAATTTCCCCCATGCAAAAGGGAAAGGACTGCAGGCCCCATAAGCCTTTTGAGATTGAAGATAAAAGCTTTGCATGACACCTTGGAAAATCTTAGGCCATATTTCCCATTTTCTCACAGTGAAAGCAGGAGGAGCCTTATTTGACTGAAAAAAAGCAATTTGAAGCCTAGTCAGTTAATCTCATACATTGCAGGTTGTTGTGGTTTAGGAATGGTAATCTCCAGATTAGTACTCCTGTTAAACCATGCTCTCTCCCTCCAATTTGAGGCACAAAAGGTAAAGATCACAGACTGAGATTTAGAACCATTTACTGGAAACAGCAATGAGGTAAGAAAACAGACACTGACAGCAACAATACTGATGACAGAGGGCATATGAAAATAAATTATTCACATGGAAAAAACTCTCAATCATAGACAATACCAGACAGCTCCCTCTGATACATTCACTCAACCGGAAGGAGTCTCTTCTCTCTGGAACAGGGTCCCTTTCCCTTGTCCTAGCAATGCCTGAGGTGGTACAGAATAACCTCCAGGTTCTAGTCATGCCCTCTCCAGGCTACTGCAAAAATAAACCCTGTCCTGCCAGAAACAGGACACATGCAGAACTGAACCTTATCAAAATTTATGTAACACCATATTTTAAATATTTTAGGTGAAAGAAAAGTTCAGTATAGAGCAATACAGAAGACAACATTGATGGAGACTACTTGGAATCCTCCTGCTGGTCAGATTTTACCCCATTTCTCTGTGTCAGATACTGAGTTTACCTCTCTCACTTACACATCAAAAAAGTTGTTCAAATACCATATTTACCTCTACAGGTTCTTTAATCTTATTTGCTCAAGTGAGTAGTGGACACCATGCTTAACTAGGGATCTACTACCTATATGGTCTGCCAGGAGATAAATATTGAAATTGTTCATAATGGATGTTCTGCATCCCAGAATCCTGCTAGACAGAGTAGGTGCTGAATTCAGACCAGGTTGCTTGAGGCTTTGTCTGTTGAGCCTTGAAAACCTCAAGGATGGAGATTCCACAGCCTCAACTGAAAACTTTTGTGAAACCTGCTTTCTGCAGGCAGTCCATGTTGGAGCAGTAGGAAGTAAAACCCTTGTTTTCTTTTAGTTATAAAATTGCCAAGTGTTATCTGGCACAATAGTATTGAAAAAAAAAAAAAGAGATCTAGCATTATTTAAATTTTGACAGTATCACCTTAAAATGGTTGTGTTCTAAATGTTTTATATGAGTGCTGCGGAACAGTAACACATGTACATACACTTCCAGCGGGACTGTAAAATTTATGAACCTCACACTTCTGGCACCATTGGTATCACTGTAAGGATGATAGTTTTACAAGAACAGTATTAGTATTGTGGTATTTTGTGGTTCTATTATTAGAAGGGTAAGAAGAGTTTGTTTGGGGTATTTTTTTAAACAGTAAAAGCTTTTATTTTATCTTTTTATTTTTAGGCAAATAAGGTCTTATGTACATATGCTTTTAAAATATTCCTAAAAGATAAATATTTTTTTTCTGTCTGGAGCTTTATCTTCAAGATAAATTCATTGCTGAAACACTTCTTGGACAACTGCAGAAGTTGAGAATGTATCTTGAAGTTGCTTTCCTTTTCTTTCTGAGTGAAGCTGAAGCCCATGCAGTTGACTTTTTTCATATACAATCCATTCAAACTATCTTTTTCCTTTTTGCTGCCTTTTGTCAAATCAGCTGTTGGCCTCCACCACACCGTCCCTTAGCTCACTTATTTCACTCCAGTTCCTAGCTGCATTTTTCACCGAGTCAACCACAGATGGCTGAGCACATTATGAAAAATTCTTGTGATCATAAGAACTTCCCCAACTGCAGGTGATGACTCTGCATCATATCTCCCATCTTGGTCCAGCATTTTTTCTTACTCTCAATGGCAAGCATCTCAGTCACCTTTTCATCTCTTTTGACATCAATCTCTCCTCTCCTCCTCCTGCCCTCTCTAGTATTTTGGGCTAAAAATATTTTACTCTTGTTTTATTTGTTTGCCTCCATAGCTGTGTACTCTCCCCACTTTTTTGATTCCTCCCTCTATTTTATCTTCTCCATTATAATTTTTCTAATCTATATCTCTTACAAGATTAATTTTACAAATGTTTCATGCATACTCAAGAACCGGAGTCCTCAGCCTACGGCAGATAGAAGGTCTGCACCTCGTCTTGTCTCTGAGAATGAACAAAATTTTGGCCCCCTTGTCAGAAAAAAAAAAAAAAAAAAAAAAAAAAAAAAAAAAAACCACCCCAAAACAATCCCCAGTCTTCCTTTTCTGATTATTTCTGTCATCCATTAAAATCAATACTCCTTCAACATGTCTTCAGAGCAACTACCTGAAGCTCTTCATTCTGGCCCATTTCTTTTTTCAGGAAAAAGCATGACAGAATCCATGATGGTTAAATTTTGGGTCGCACTCTGTTCTTCCCAGAAGTACCAGTCTGCCCCTCCAAAAATGCATCATTCCGTTAGTTAAGATATGGGAGAGACCCTTGATGGTTGCAGGATTTTTTGACCATGTGATAACAAATGACTTTTAGGTTTATGTTTTGAGAGCAAATATAAATGAAAAGGGTCCTCTTAGAAATGGCATGAATTGAATTAAGTGTCCCCCTTTTTAAGGGCTGCAAACTCAAATTCTGCCCTTATGGTGCACTATTGCGTTTTTTTTTTTCTCTGAGTGGCCCAGCTGGAGTTGTGCCTTTTCCTCACTAGTCAGCCAAGGAACTGTTATGCTGAATCACTGACTATTTCTACTGTAATTGGCTTGGACTTCTAGAGTGAGTGGTATACTGAATATGTCTCCTTTTTTGCCCACTAATTGTTTTCTATGCCTCATGGGGCATTTTCTTCAGATTTTCAGTCCTCCTGTAATATTTATTTGGATCTGGATGTATAGCAAAATGAAAATTGCTTCAATTTGATTAATTTCTTAAATGTTGCTTGTAAGTTTAAGGAAATTTTGAGCAGTCTTTCTTCTTGCTGAAGAGGGAGTTTTAGACTATCTTAAGACTTCCTGAAGGTAACCAACAGTCAAAAGATTACTCAACTGTTTTTTTGTTACAGTTATTCCAGCCAAGATTTGTGTTTATCCCTTTATTGGTCCTTTCAGAATAAACAAGAAATAATGGAGTAGTTGTGCTTACAATGCTCTATTCCCCACTTTGAAGGCAAATCAAGGGTGTCTCTCAGCAGCAAGAGGATAAGGTAAAGTTGTGGCTAGAGCCATTTTGTGGGGTAGCAGGAAGGTGATATGAACCAGTGAGCTTTTTCCTGAAGAGCTGTATTTCAGAATGCTCTTTCTATAGCAAAAAGTCAGAGTTTTTAGCAGATGAATCTATAGTATACTATAGAATACTTTGATTTCCAGTGTGTTGGCATTGTTTTCACAAGACTACTTGACATCACACTACTGTAGGCCTGTGTATGTGCACTAACATGCTTGCCAACTAAAATTACACAAGCAAAGGATGAGGTCGGAGGCAGAGGTGCATGCCTAGCTGCAGATGACAGGCATGTAAGTGTCTATGAATAGGGCAACACCTTCTGTTACAGATGGAGAGGTGGGCACCATCCACATTTTGGGGAGGACTAGGAACAGAAAATATTAGGAGCCTATGTGACCTCACTGGCTCATCAACTCTGAAAAATCAATCTTTGTGGGATTTGCAACAACAAAAGAAGCAAATCTTTTACAGAGCTAAAAGCATAAAAATGCCACTGAAATGCCTGCTGTGAGAGTGTTAGAAAGACTCCCTTAGTCATAGGTCCCATCAGGTTTGGCTTCAGTTGTTGCAGCTGTCTCTCTCAGTTCGTCTCAGTTCTCTTTAAAGTGTAGGACACCTCCTCATTAGTAAAGTTTTACCTATTTCCTTAGGAGTGTATCTTGTGAAAGTCTACTGGAGAACATCCAATTGTTTCACAGTGTATTTCTTTAAGAAGGACTCACATAGGGAAAAATCACAAAACAAACAATAAGTATTGGCTGATAAAGGAAATCCTTCACAATTTAAAAAATATTTGGGTTATTTGGGAAAAGAGGAAATTGCTAAGGATTAGGTTTACTGCACATGAGCATGTCTCAGAAGTGCTACTCTGTAAAGCTTGTCAAGGAAAGAAAAAGAAAATAAATCCCAGTAGGCTTCCAGAGTTTTGCATCCTGTAGTTTATTACATTTGTCAGTAAAAGCAAGAAGGATTATGGAAGTAGATTTATTAATTTTATGAAATCCTAGCATGAAGGACTGGTGGCCTTCTGATAGAAAATGAAGTGGAACTATTTTGCAAAAGACAGACATTGTGTACTTGCAGTGAAAAGTTGTTATTGCAACAAACGTGTTGCAAATAAATCGCTCTAGCTAATCCCTTGGAAGTTACTTGCCTTCAAGTTGATGGGATTATGTTTCATGTCTTCTTGTGTAAAGGAAGATCCCTGATTTCAATGGGTGTTCAATTTCCTTGGGATAGTATACGGAATTAGAGCAACTAAACATAACCAGTTTGGAAGAGTTTCCTGTTGCTGTTTTAGCCTTTGGTATTAATGCCTTTAAGGCACACTGCTAAAATGAAGATTCATTTTCTTCACTTTCAGTATCTCATCCTTTGTAAAAGGTGTCTTTTGGAAGACTTTATAATATTTGATCATTTTCAGAATCTGTCATCTGTATGTCGAGAGGAAACTGAAACAAGGACAGTCAGTTCTGCTGTGAGAGATGTTAATTGAAACATGATGATTAGACCATTTTCATATATGACAAAAATACAGCCACTGAGATCTGAATTTCTAAAAGCCTTTTCTCAAAGTTATTAAATCATATCCATCTGAAAACAGTTGTAAGCTACTTGCATAAAATCACTTCAAGGACTCTGTTCTGTTCTAGTAGGCAGGTAGTAGGCATGTTCCTGACTAGGTACTTTCATCAAAAATATAGCAATTTCACTTGTCTCTAAATAATTTGACACTCTCAATTGGTATTGGTAATAAAGTTCTGTTTTTTTCTTGCAATTGGTTCTTCACAGGAGAAGGCCTGGGCATAAATGCTGAAAGTGACATTGCTTTCCTCTTTGAAATAAGGAAGGAAGTGTCCATTCTGGTATTGTAGTATGCCCTTAGTAATCATAGCAGTCTATTTCATTATTGTCACAAGTAGTAATTACCTCATACAAAACTATGAGTTTAAAAAATAAGTTAAAATAAGTTTAGCTTTTCATTCATATCAGTGTTCACCTTTTTTGTTATAAACTTAATTTGAAAATACAGCTCCTTTTTGCCTAAGATACTTTAATGGATCTATTATCATTGCATCAAAGTAATAGATAAAATCATAAACCTCATCTTCGGAACCACTGAAGAATTGTTGTCCCCATTTAACAGCGACAAAGAGCAATTTCCCTCAGGTCACAATAAATGAGTTTCTTGTCCTTGAATATCTACTCATCATTGAGCCATTCTTTCCTCCCTGAAGAGGAGGAGCGACATGTTCCAGCCTCTGGTCTATCGCTGCCTCTTCTGCTTTTTCTGTCTGATCTCTTAAGAGTCTCTTCTCTGCAACCCAGGGTCATTCATAGCTCACAGATGCAGCTGGTTAAACACCCCCACTCTCTGTGATCTGCACTGTCATTGTCCCTTGCTCTCACCTGCCCTAATTTCTTTTTGAAAGAAAAGGGGGATATACCAGTGCAAATAAGGTGATGCCATGCAAAGCCAGACTGTGGACAATATGGAGATTAGGGCTGAGTGGAACACACACCATGAAGGGAAGGTGCTCAGTAAGTGTAAAGTTCTCAAGCCTGCTGCAACCAGGCAGATTGGCATGGATCATAGAAAAAGATTGTAGTTTTTCTAAGGCAAGTTTATTGGTCATATTGATTACAATGCTGTAGCTGCTCTAAAATATTTCTCCATGTGAGTGTTACTGAGATCTTCACAATAATCTAAGAGTTAAGTCAGCAAATAGCAGCATCACTCATTGCAGCTGAGGAGGTTGGGTAATATAAGCATGTACTGAAATGGTTTGCTGGATCACAACCACACAGAGTAATGACTTTATAAAGCTGTATAGCAAGTGAGTGCAAGTGCTAGAATTTTATGTCTCTATCCAATGGTTTCTCCCCATCAGATTTGTGCTGGGAATGTCAACAATGTCATTTTACAACGATCAGACTTTTTTGAGAGAAGCAACCTGAAACCATGTACCTTCTGTTGTTAATAATATCCTCCATGTAGACAGTAAGCACCTGAGAATCTCAGTGTCTTAGAAATTGAATCTCTGTTTTCATGTGTGTATATCTATCTATCTATCTATCTATCTATCTATCTATCTATCTATCTAT
>JAHLSL010000117.1:7045362-7333384 GCA_025920805.1 Petroica traversi | reverse complement strand
TATCTATCTATCTATCTATCTATCTATCTATCTATCTATCTATCTATCTATCTATCATGTCTATATATCTATCATGTAATCATCACACTTGTATGAATGCAAGTGTACATGCAGCTATATAATACCAGTACATCTATGTATATAAGTAGGATGTTTATCTGCATGTAACCAGCTAGAATGTAAATCTAGATGTTCTAGTACAGAATTTATTACTTCTCCAAACTCTTTATACTGCTAGTTAATGTAAATTACTCACAGTTATCCTGGAGTGAAAGACCAAGAACTCATACTGAATTCATCACATGAGAAACTGTTTTTTTTACATATATACATTCTTATGCACAATGTATTACAACTCTGTAGAGTTCTCCATCCTTTTTTCTCTCTTTTTTTTAACAGTTCTGAAGAGCTTATTCCTGTATCACAGTCAGTATTTGATTTACACTTAAGGGAAACACCACACCTTGTAGATCAGTCTGCTAATAAACCTCAGATCTTCACCGTTTCTACCATTTATTTTAAACTTTCCAAATGTTGGAAAGATGTTGATTTCAATGTATTCCCCTTCCTATACTACAGTGCTATAGTGCAGTCAAGGAATTTTTCCACATTGTCATGTTACTATTATTACCATTGATTTTGACATATCTGGGTGAGGATTCAGATGCTGGTGAACATAAGCACTTCTCCTAAATCATAATAGCATTTTCTTCCATTATTTTCCCACATTCATTCTCTCATTTTCTCTCATTGCATTCTCTTTTCCCCTTTCTTTTTCTTTCCTTCCTTAAGAACTTTCCTTTAATTGTAATTCCTCCCTGAAAGTTTATTTTCAACTTGGTACTAGTTTGTAATGAAAATAACACATTATTTGTATGTCTTCATTATAATTTTTATTCAGAAATAACAAAAGAAAGGAATTTACGTCAACAGTGATTTATTTTCCTGATATTATCCGTTTGTGGCGTCTCAGAAAGAGACCTTATTTCTGGGCTCAGAAAATCTGAAGAATGGACCCAATTTAAATTGGTTCCTATGTTATTTTTTACAATGCTTTTGATGCCGGAATGATTTTTTTCCTTTTCTTTTATATACCTTTTGCACAGTTCTGTGTATCCACAAGTATTAGCATGCATACTTGTAACCCTTCACTTAGTTTAGTGCTTAGTGTTTTGTAAGTGTCCTGCAGGCCCTGAGACTAAACACCCCAGAACTGCAGGGCCAGGGAGAGCAAACATCCTACTATCTCAGGAAGCCAAGGTCTCCTAGTAGGTAAGATTCTGTAAACTAGAGGTTAGCCCACCCCAGCCCCATTATTGGGATCCCTTGTTAGATATGCTAATGTGTAAAGCCTAGAATTTGTGTACGTGATTGACGGTGTGTGTGCATTGTGGCACGTGTCACCTGGGTAAAGTGGATGCATCAAACAGGGTCCTGATTAAAATACCGAGGTAACGACCCCCAACCCTCTAACCATGCCTAGCTTCATTTTCCTAACACCAGGAAAAGGCATCACTTTAAACTGATTTCACACTGTGCTTAAAAGACTAAATATTTCTTGAATCTGGTTCTAAATTTTTTATTTCAAATCATCACTATTTATTGTCTTTAAATGTGGTGGATAGTGAGAGTCAAAGCTTAATTTAAAAACTTAAATCTGAACCCTATTAAAAACTGTTCAAGTTGCAAAATACAATTTAGTATGAGTTGGATTAAGGAAATCATCACTGCTTACATTAAAAATAATTTTTTAAAGTCCAGATATTCCTTTATGTATTTCTCAGTCTAAAAACATCCAGTGTGAACAACTTCTTTGAAACTTGTGGTTTGCTTGTACACAGATTAAAGATTATTGGCACACTGTTGTTTGTCATACATTCCAACAGCAATTTCCACATGTCATGGGAAGTACGCATATAAATCAGATGTGTTCTTCACGTGTGTAGAACATATATGTCTGTGTCTATAAACCAAGCAGAACACAATTATTTTAATAGAATTTGGACTGATAATGTATAAAACTTTCAAAAGGATTCATAAGCCTTTAAGAAAGAGAACAGTTTGAGCAAAAAATTACTAACTGGGACAAACTTTTCAAAGTTGATAAGCGATTTGGTTTTTTGATTTCAGTTACACAGCTGAAGCTACATTAAGGACTGAGCTTCAGAGAGTGCAATTAGGGCTACTACAAGCAACCCAGATCTAATAGTAAAAGCATCCTGAGCTCCTATGCAGTCATTTGTGAAAACTGTGGTCTTATTTCTCTCTAGTCATGAGACAAAGTTAGTTGAAAATAAAGATGGAGAGGAAGGATTTGCTCTCCTGGATTAGCCTGTTGCAGTGCCATGCTCATGAAGCTGAGTATATAGACTTTTTACATAAAAGACTTCACTCCTGTTGGTTGACCTAGGAGAGTGAATAAAGATGCAATGATCGTGTCCTTCCTTAGCATCACTCAAGAAAACAGCATTTGGATTTCTCTGACAAGAAAGGCTATTTCTTATATCTGATATAGAAGTCTGTGGTACCCTAAGACTGCCGTTGCATGTACATAAATGATATAGTTTCCTTGGAAGTTCTAAATAATGTAAAAAGAAACAAGTCCACCATATTTGGTTTCTTGATCTGATTCTGGTTTCATTTGTTTTGTGGTCAGCCTCTAAAGAAGACTGGATGACCCAGACAAAAATTACAAAAATTCTCTCTATGTATTAAATTGGCATTACATATTTGTCCTGGTTTAGGGCAAATATTTAGGAGGAAACCTCTGGGGGGGTCTCCTCTAGGAAGAGCCAATTCCAATCATCCCTCCCCCTACAGGTCAGGGAAGAATTTCCTTAGAGAAAAGTGGAAAAAACAATTTATTTAACAAATAGAATATTCACAAGCATAGGAAAAAAAAATTGGATAATATGAAAACAATGAAACCTCTCCTTCCTCTGAAGAGATGGTAGATTCAGAGTCCGTCTGAGTCCGGTTCAGTTCTCCAGTGGGGGGGGTGGGGGGGGGGGCGATTGCCAGGCCTGGGTGTAGAAGTCAGTGAGGGGGGGGGCCCCCCGGCGGTTCCCTGGAGTCTTGGGCCCACGCGATGCCAACCAGTCCCAGGAGGAGAAAAAAGGAAAAAAAATACACAGCAAAAGAGACAAAGTCTCTCCCTGCAAAAAGCCGAGAGAGTTCCGAGGAAACCCTCGGCTGTGTGCCTTCAAGCACACACCCGAGAGAATAAAAAACCCGCAGTCCCACTGGAATGTAGCCTCTCTGCTTTTTCAAGGCCTTTCTAAGTGATAAGATGTGACTCCTGCAGACAAACGGCGAGTGTTTTTTTTCTTTCTCCACTTTCACTCTCTCTGTCTCTCTGGGCCTAACTTAAAGCTGTAGAACTTAATGTCCAGCATAAGTAAGAGGACGACTGGGGATACAAACAGGTCATATGGCCAACCCAGGACATTCCACCCCTCCACATCAAGAATGCAAGACATGCTGGCTGCAGGAAGATAACACCCCACAGAGCCAAGACATCTCTGTGGCTTCAGCTGGCCAGTAACAAGCTCTGCCCAGACAGAGTTGATCTGCAAGTCTGACACAGAGGTGCTCTTGTCTTTGAATTGAGGTTCTGTTAGCACTTTTAGGAGTCATTAGTGCTTTGCTGAATTTTCCCACACCTGCTTAAAATATGTTGGTGCAGTGCATGCTGCAAAGTGGGGTTACTTGGCTTATCATTAAAGATAAAACCCAGCTGCAGAGATCTAAGAAATCTAGAAGAAGAATTCAACAAATATGGTCAGTTTAGTAAGAAACACTTGCTAATCTTTCTGTCTCAAACATTGCTTTCACTGTACAATGTGCAACTGGCCAGTTTTCTGGAAGAAATAGATGAAGCAGTACATTCATTAATGAAGAAACTGGAAAAATGTAAATAGTGAGGAATATCAAACACTTAGAGTATTCTATATTTAAGGTCAGTAGAAAGTTTTGGAGAAGGAGTGGGAAGAGGACCAAATGAGAATAAGGTTTAGGCTTCAGTGGAAAATGCCATGGGGAGCTGTGGGCTTTGGGAACAAAAAAGAGCATTAAAAGTTGATGAGTAATTGGGCTATATGGGACAGATTATGTCATGGTATATTAAGTTCCTCATGTTGATTAACCTCAGGATGTTTAAGTAGGTGTTGGTTAACTGAAGACTTTGGAGAGGGATTTGGGAATAATGGGGCAGTATGCATAAGAAGAGGGGGGGATACTGGAGCTAGATGGCGAATTGATAGAGGCTGTAAAACTATAATAGGGAAATATTGGATGTTCCTCCTTATTCTCACATGCCTTCAAGAGCACCTACATTTAACCATTGTCAGAGACTGATCTTGTGTACTGAGTCACTATGAATGTTTTTCTGCTTTTATGTCAGGTTTTATGATCTCTGTGAAAGAGAGAAGGTTTGTCCACATGTGGTTATAGTTGGTAAATGAGGCCAAAGAATAGTGCCAAGCAGAGAAATACAGAAATGTATTAGCTGGAAAGGCAAGACTGCTCTGTGGTAAAAGGTGATTATTTAGGCCACCTTAGGATAATGGCAGAGAGGAGTTAGAAAGTGCTGGCATTAGAACTAAGGATGGGAGACATTACCCTCTCCTCTAGAATCCTTAATCCTATTCTCTAGAATAATTGAGTTTTCCCAAACATAAATCTGTTTTTGTTATCTCCTTTGTTCTTGCCACAACCCACTGCATACCTCATCCTACTCCATTCACCCCCTTCACCCAGCTAACTTTGCTCTTAAGTTTACTAATGCTTTCTGGCATAGGGATTTGCTTCAGTATTGCAAAATAGAGCAGAGAACACTTGATTGAGTGGTACTGTTTGTGTTGGCACTGCAACCACAACTATAAAAATTAGATTGAAACAATAAGTAACTTCATCACACAATCTGTCTTTTCTTGAAAATTCCCATATTGTTAAAATGTACTGAAAATGCTGGAGGCAAACACACTTTTCAAGAAAAGTGTGTTTGCCTCCAGCATTTTCAGTACATTTTAACAATATGGGAATTTTAGTCTTTTGTTAACAAGATGTCTTTTGACTGGAGAGCCCTAAGAAGATGAGATGTATGCAGAATAATTTCTGAAGTATTTCCTCCACATTTGTGTTTGGTAGTCTGGTATCTGCCTGCTCTATTTACCCATGGGAAGAAAAGATGTTGGGGGCCAGCTGTTTCTAGAAGCTTGCCAATGGTGTCTGTGTCATATTAGCAGTGTCAGTCATTCACCTTCGAGAATAGGATATAATGCGTGCATCCACAGAAATGAGAAATATTATGGGAAAATATTTTATGCAAAGATACACTTTAGATTTAAAAAGTTTCAAATCTCTGTGTCTTTGTAAAGTTAAAATGATCCTAAGATGCTTAGCAGAAATCACAGTTAATTTTTCAGCTCTACGTTTGTGTGCTATTTATTTGAAGGAGGTGCAGAATTCATTACATTCAGCACAATTGTCTCTGCCTTCAAAGAGTAATTAAACCAAGCTAAGCACTACTGGAGCCACTAAAATCTCAATAATACTTTTTGATAGCTAGTTGTTATTAAATTTTAATTGCATTCTATTGCACAGACATAGTTCAATAGAGTACCTAAATATCCCAGTCAAGATCAGGCCTGTGATGTTCAAGGGTTTGCAGACAGAGGCCAACATGTGTTTTCTACCACGTTATGGGAAACTGTTTCCACCCAAGAGTTAGCTAAGAGTTTAATCCTGCAATTAGTATGCTCTCTGCCCAGAAACTATCCCTTGCAGAACAGCAAGACAGATGTATTTTGGATTAGAGAGAAATCTTTCCCACCACAGAGTAATGTACAATTTATCAGATATAACTTGGGACAGTGGTTCATATTCCTCTAGCATCTCCGGGAGACAGAATATCAGAAAATTGTTATTTGTATTTCATTCCAATACAAAGTGAGGCCCATTCTCTCAGTCACTGTATAAACAAACAGTAAGGAGTGACTGGAGCTCCTAACTAAATAATCTAAATAGACAAGTCTAACACAACTGTACAGGAAATACAAAGATATGGCAATGGAACATGATTTGCCTGTGATCACAGAGTTGATTGGTTAAAATCCAGTTGCTTGAAATCCCAGCTCAACAGTCTGTACAATGGTTGACCTTACTATTAGATGATGATTAGTTTCTTCTGATGAGTTTCATATATTTTCATAATTTTCATTTGTATTTGGTGTTGTTTCTTTATCAAAATTGCTCTACAGAGAATAAGCCTTGGCAGGAATAGGAAGCTAATTGCACTACTTATGTGGAAAAGAACAAAACTGTAATAAATCTATAATCAAGGTAGATCTAAATCTTTGTATCTCATAGCAAGCAGTTATTCTTACTGGAATATAATACATATATAGTATAGATGGTTAAAAACTGTACCATCAAGGATTACTTAAAAGAAAATAGCATCTGGCTTTGAAATTAATGAATATAATCTGAAACAGGTAAATATATAAAGCGTGAAGTAATTCCTGGCATTCTTCTGTTGATATAGTATCTGAAAGTTGGGAAGAAAACATTAGAATCCAAGAAAGCTACACAAATTATTTGATTTCATCATTTTTTTTCCCTGCAAGCAGATGAATAAGCATTGCAAACATGCCCTACACCTGTAAGATCTAGTTATATGGCAGGTAACTAGGGAATTGCTCTGGTTTAAAGTAAAATCTGCACGTTGAATCAGTCTGAGAACAGCTGGCTTAGAAATCAGCCTGAGAATCAGAATAATCTATGAAAGGTATTTGTGTTAATATTAAACATTTTTACATGCTCAGTGCAGAAGATAGCCTCTGAGCTTTGTGGATTAGGAAGTGTTGGTATGGTTTTCTGAAATTGGGTGCCTTGTTAAGAATGAAAAGTTCAGTTAAAATTTAGTTATAAGAAACCTATGTGACTTCTTGTGATTCACTGCTGAGCAATGCAAATTCATATTTTAAAAGGCAGAGTTTTCAGTCAAATTTGTGTCAAAGTTATTAGCAAATAAGGTTATGATCATTTCTGCAGCATGCCATTTCTTTTTGGGCAAGATCTATGTACTGATATATAAGTGTATCTAATAAGCAAAAGAAAGGCAAATGAAAAAAAGAAATTGTTCTTTGATAGTCAAATAGAAATACAATTGGAAGACTAATTAAAACACAAACTTTGGAAAGATATTTCTGGATACAAGGTATCAGTTTCTTATACTGGAATTGAATCTAATGATTAGACTGATGATTAGTCTTCGTTAAATTGTACTGTGTTCAGGAGCAATCTACCAGCACCATGGCAGAGCAGACATTCACTTACTTCAGCATCTCTAGTTCCAATGCTAGTATGTGAATCCCATTTTTTTTCTACAAACTGCCTTCAACACAGCTACTTTTAATTCACACTTTTATATATGTTACTGCAACCTGAGTATGCATGGTTTTTCCTTGGATTATCCTTAAGATTAGGACTGTAAGATATAATTTACATTACCTCAAAAAATGGAAATTATAAGAGAAGATTGACTAAAGAAAATTGGCCAAAATATTTGCTCAAAATAATTGCATGAACTAAACCCAACTGTTATTTTGGTTCAGGTTGACTTTTTTGTTGTTTTTTTTTGATTTTTGGTTTGCTGGTTTTTGGGTTTGGCTTTGTTTTTTGTTTTTTTTTGTATGTGGTTCTTGTGTGTGTGTGTGTGTGTGTGTGTGTATGCAGAGTAGCTGTAGGACCTCTGGCAATTAAAATGTAATTGTTCCTGTGGTGCAAATATTTGCAAACAGTCTAAGGTCCTTTCAAATTTCCAGTGCAGTGTAAAAGAGACACAGTACTGCTGAAAATGAAGTTCCATAGCAAGACCAGAGGCAGCAAGGCCTTTCATATTTATATGGATTTTTAGGAGACAGCAGTTGCCAATCATATGAGGTAAACTAAAGAAGAGTGGTTGAAGGGTTTGCAGTGAAAAAGCAGATTGCTAAAAGCAGAAGAAATACATTAAATGAAAATCCACAAAAACAAATGGCAAAGGATAAAAGGTGAGGCTGTGTAGGAGGGAGGTGAAACTGATGATCCCAGACATTTGGGGATGGAAAAATTCCATTAAAACTAAGCACCTGCTTCTTAAGATTTGGGCTTCAAAATTACAAACCATGTCAGTAAAAGCATTTTGCTTTGGAGTTTAAAGGGCAATCGGAGGAAACAGCCAAAGTATTAAGAGAAGGAAAAAGAGAGAATGGAGAAATATTTTATGAAACTGATCTGTGCATATTTAATATTTTATGAAACTGATCTGTGCATATTTAAGGTATTGGTTAGGCATGGCTGATTTCAATTTGATTTAAATTTTTATTCCCAACCTTTTCAGTTGTCTTCTTGAGCAAAAAAAGACTTTAGTTCAATTTAGTTTAGTAAGGAGGTAGGCAACCATTCTTTGGATGGCTTCCTACCCTTGTGCCATTCCTCTTCATGGGTGCGTCTGATTTAATTTCTGGTTGTTAATCCTACTCTAGTCTTTGTGGGGGAGGAGAGATGGTTTCTGGCTCTTTTGCCCACTGTGGGGTAGAACACAAAACTGAATCCTTCTGATGGAGTAAAGGCTGGCAAATGTTAGAAACCACAAGGACTTTGATAGAGAACCAGCCTATACTTAAGTGACATTCACATGCTCACACTGGCACGCCTACAGAACCAAAAGCCATACTGAAGGCTGTTTGGTTTTACATGGTTGTTTCTCCTGCCCATACTGCTTTGATATTTGCAAGAAGATGAGTTTAATATCACATGTCAGGGATTGGCAGCAGACAATGGAAAGCAAGAAAAACTGTTCCCAGCCCTCCACACTGAGACAGAATTGATTAAGTTGTCACTTAAAAATCAATGGAAAAACCCCACCTAATCTGCAGTGTGTTCTCTCTGTAACCCCATCTACAGACACTGATTTGAACACGCTGCTTCCCTTTAAAGAATTTAAGATTCTGATGATTTCTTTTAAATATGAAATTGGAAAAAAAAGAAATGGCTGAAAGGAGTTATATGTCTAGAATTTTACTTTCCTCTGCTCAAGGAAGGATACTCTCTCTCATTGTCTACTTTGAATACCAGATGTCTCTGCACAGTCAAACTGAGGCATCCTGAAAGGGAAAGATTTTCAAATGTCCTCAGCTTTTACTGGAAACTGGGCCCCTTTAAAGATGTCTTGAGTATGACACTCAAAGAATCATCCCAGATTGCACAGGGCTTTTCAAAACTCAGCCAACATTTTTAGTAGCCTATGCCTCAAGGAGTCTAGGCACCTTACCCAAAAAGCTAAAAATGTAATTTGCAGTTCTTCAAGTAATCCAAAACAAAGTATGAAATCCCTTCCCATCTTCCTGTGCCAGGAAAAGTCTCTGTGCACTAGAACTGGCCTTATTCTGCTACACAGAGGACAGCAGAAGTAAATGGAGGGTGGAATTGGAGAGCTTTTGGAAGAATGATCAGGCTGTGTGCAGTGCTCTGCCCTACTTAATCATAGATGCCTTGCTTGAAAATTGAGTTTCAAATATTTCCATGATGCTCAAACATAGAGTTAACTTGCTCTCATCTATGCTGAAGGATTTCAACCAACAGATTTTCCTTGGCTGTGCTGAAACTGATGGCTTTTCTCATTGTTTCAATACTAACTCTGAAGATACTTATTCCGTATGAGTCACCAACCAGGCAAGAGAGTATCAACTGACTGTTGAATTTTCCAAATGTGGAGGTTTAAATGCCTATGTGTTGTGGCCACAGAGGAACAATCTGAAGACATATAGAATAAAGGAGCATGGAAATACCCATAGAGCACATGACAGACACATGATTTGACATCTAACTAAATGTCTAATCTTTGCCTTTAAAAATAATATACTCCTGAGAGTTAAATCTTTGGCTAAAACAAGGGATTGTGAGGAAAAATTAATCGATGTAAAAGTCTTTAAAAGTGACTGAAAGTAGTTCTGCTATAGGTGGACTGAAGATGGGTTTCATTTTTCAGTTTCTTTCTCTTGACGGACTAAGATGGATGTTGTAAGACCTTAATCATCCTATATAAATGAATAAGTAACCTGTACTAATATACAGGTGGGTTGTGGTGATGTTAGGACACTTAAGCAAAGCAATTTGGTAATCTTCTCCTGCCACAAACCATTTGCCACCCAATGTACTTTCTGTTCTGGCTGCCAACCATTGCTG
Organism: Petroica traversi; assembly: GCA_025920805.1. Classification (NCBI taxonomy): domain Eukaryota; kingdom Metazoa; phylum Chordata; class Aves; order Passeriformes; family Petroicidae; genus Petroica; species Petroica traversi. Next base: position 7,323,154 of record JAHLSL010000117.1, on the reverse strand, counting down.
TCAAAGGAGATTTACAGTGAGGTTTAACACTATCAGACAGGAATGCCAGAATAGACCTGTGCAACAAACACCTATGGTTTTGAAAAGAGACTCAGAGAAGCATGATTGGAGCCATCAAAAATAATTGTCTTAACATAAATTCCCATTACAAAGTGTAGTAAAAATAGCCAGTCTACTCTTTAGAGGCATAAAATGGGGACATAAAAAAATTATTTATCTTCTGCACAATAATCTGTACTGTTTTCTAATGTCCAGGTTTACAGAAGGGTACAGAAATAAGTAGAGAAATACTTACAGGACAGGCCAAAGACAAATGTTCCCTAGGAGCTGGAAGATCAGGCTTGTGAACCTTGTCATGGCATTTGGGAACAATAAATGCATTTTCAAGAGTTGCTTAGGAGAGCTTTCTGAGTATTCTTTTGAATTTCTGTTAATGGAAGGCCCAAATGTTTTTAATTTTTAGTTATTTTCACCAGTTGTTTAGAGAAAGTTTAAAGCCTCCTATTCTGAAAAAGTGCCCCGAGAGTAAGCTAGACAAATTATACCCAGATATTGGATTAGGCTGTGCATGTCCTTCAGTGTGCATTGTCTTGCATTCCCAAATTATCAGCTTCATGTATCTGGGCTTCAGCTGGTTGCCTAAAGAGTAAAGAAAAGCTTATCTGCAAGGAATAGCTTATCTGCTCGTACTCTGATGATGCACAGCTGGCCAAGAGGATTACTTTTTTGGGTCTCTGAAGAGCCGAAAACATCTAACTTATAGCTGGAGACACGACACAGGAAAGGACTGTACTGGGGAGATACAGACACTTTCTGGGTTGACTGGTGTGTCTTATTCCAACATGCAGGCTCATACTAACCACAAGGCATGGGACTCAGCAATAGCTTTTTACCAGGCGCAGTAGGAGAGTCTCCAGAAACTGCTTGCCTTCAGTTGGGGGCATGATTCACCTTCCAGATCATGTGAGTGTGTTGCAACTAGGCAACACTCTGTCCTTACAAGACGCTCATTTCAGGTAGCAGTTTAATTTTTCTTGTTCCATGCTGTAAGCATACTTCTCACTAATTAATCTCCCTATGATAAAATAGTTAACGCTTTTGGGCTTACAGTAAACATGCAACACAAAACTATATGTGGCTTGACCTTCTGAGTATCACAAGAGATTCAGATAGGCCATTTTAACCCCAGTCCTGTTGCGTGGAAACAGTTTTCCTTATGGTAATTTCTGAAATTCATTTTTTTTGCTCAGAAATAACCATTGTGATCTTATTATCGTCTGACCTCCTGTGTAGTACAAGTTCAGCCTCACTCTGTAATTTCTACATTAGGTTCACAGCCTGTGGTTAACCAGCATCCTGTGGTGGCATTATATATTGAGTTTTGTATTGATTAGGTTATGACTTGAGCCAAACTATGTTTTTAGTTTGGATTTTCTATAGTTTAGGCTTTTGCCTACAGGATTTTCCTTTTGGAGTTGTGCAGGGAATCTCCCAGCAACTCACATTTGCCATGTAGTTCTGCAGCTTGCTCCTGCAAGAACAATAAAGATCCCCTAGAAAACACCTTTTATAGTACTGTAGAAAAGATATTTAGAAGAAGTTCTGGAACTTCTGGAATGAATAATCCTTACGATGACCTGGACTATCCTCATGTCCTTTAAGCCTTGTCTCCCCAGAGGACTACAGTATGTGCCAGATGCATCTGACAGAGCTGTGTCTGTACTCACTGGTAAGCCACTTGCACCTGCATTATTTGTGGATTTTTTTGTTTGTTTGTTTGTTTTGGGGTTTTTTTTATGTCATTAGGGCAGTAATTTGGGTACCTGTCCCTCAGCAGTTGCCATTTTTCACAACACTCTTAAGAACTTTATTTACCTTGGGATTTCTGCACTTTGGACAAGTTTGACAGATTTAGAAGTTACTGTTGTGGCAGAGACAAGGCAGACAAACATGATTAGAAAGACAGCACAGATACATAAACTTGTTTCCTTAGGAAATGGAGCTACAGATTATTGCCTAGGGAATTTATGGTTCTTTAAAATTGCTACCTCTGGGTATTCTTACTGGTCATCTTCTTTCCTGTCTTTCTTTGAGTCTTCTCTTAAGGTCTTTGGGGGTTTCAGGAAGGAATGGGACCTTGTGAGTCTATAGAAAAAGTTAGGCCAAATTTTCAGCATTGTGAGGTGATACACATGGGAAGAAGTAGACACCACCATACTGCAATTTTTTAAAGCTTTTTGGTGACAAGAGTCCTCTCACAAAATTGTGTTATTCAGATAGCACAATTATGTGGGATTACTCTCAAATATGCAACCAGAGTGACTGATAAATTATTTTCTTTACTCCAGCAGTCATGCAATATCAATGAGGTACAGTTAGTATTGTGACTCTTTGAAATTGTAAAGAGTTATACAAATGTTGAGTGGTATTTACACTGATTATATCCAGGATGTTGGTTGATAGAAAAGACATTAAATGTTTTTGAATGCATTTCTTCACATGCAGCTTCAGGTGAGAAAGTACTTTAAAAAATATACTTGGCAAAGAGTTTTCAGAATTGTGTAGGGGATGCTTTGAATGGCTAAGTGTTGGTTTAAAAGTGGTCTCATTTTTAAACACCCATTATGGCAATCACAGATAATATGTTTACACTCTTCCTGTCAAGTCATTCTTCTCACAATGTTTCTTGTTTTAAATTTTTGTCTTTTGTGAAGTTGAGCAGTCCTCATACCTCTCCCACAGAAGTCAGAGTTGTCCAAATGAGAAAAGGTGGCTTGTAGATATTTCTAATATTGACGCTATTGCCCTACCAATTTTACTGTTTAGTATTTACTGTTGATTTATATGTGTGTTTCTATGGTACCTAGAACAAGGTTTACTTTTTTTACTACCATTTGTAAAAGTTTGTCCATTCTCTCCACTCTCAGTTACTGATTCCTACTAATCCTGCCAAAGTTTTCCATCCTCTCAGCTGTGGTGGGTGCCAAGTAAACACTTTGTGTGACTGTGCTAAAAGCGGGGGAGGAAGTGGAAGAAGCAGTAAGGAAGGAGGAGCAGGACTTCGAATATTATTTTCTTAATTGCTTTTTTTCCAATCTATTATGAGTTGACCTTAAAAGGTAGATCACTTGCTCTAATGTAATGCAAAAAGAAATATTTTTTCCCAGCAATTAAATAGATTCCCAAAAAGTCTCCCAAGCTCCTAAACTTTCAGATCTATGTAAGGAAAAGAAAAATATGAGAATTTTCCAGTTAAGATGGAGTAGCTCATTAATTCTGGAGATTATTTTAAAGCCTGTGTGCACTACTCATACTAGCAAGTACGTTTTAATAAGCTATTTTGTCTTGTGTACTTTTCTGCTTTGAGTTTCGTCAAGGGGAAGAAGCCTGGTGTAAAGTGATGCAGCCAAGCTGTACTGTGGTGTGCGCGTGCTTGGGCACACCATCTTCTTAGCTGGGAATAACAGACTGACAGAAGTCATGGCCGGGACCAATGGGAAGAAACCATACACTCAAAATGCAGTTGCCCTGGTCTACTCCTCATTTCATACCCCTGCACATATCCCACACACACATATATCCCTTCCAACACCCATATATTGTTCATAGGAGCCATGAAGCCCGTCTCATGGACTTATTTTGTATTGCTTTCCTTGTCATTGCCTTAAAAGTCACTGATTCTTTCCTGCTGATCTCCTTCAGGCCAGTTTCATAACCAGCTGACTGCATGCTCCTAACACTTGACCTGTAACTTATAAGGGATCTGCGTGCAAATGTGTTGGCTCTGGGCCATCATTTGTAACTGTTGATGATATTACATTGGAATTGCAAAACTGTTGTGTAGCAACAACATGTTATTGAAAGAGGCATGCATGTTTGGTAGTGGGTTGACTCTGGCTGCATACCAGCTGCCCACCAAAGCTGCTCTGCTACTCATCTCCTCTGCTGGTCAGGAGAAGGGGTTGAGATAAGGACACAGAAAAATCAGTGTCATGAGCAAAACAAACTCAACTTGGGTAATAATTAATCTATTTCCAATCAAATTGCAGCAGGATAACGAGATATAAAACTATATATTAAGAACACCATCTCCCTACCCTTCCCTTCTTCCTGGCCCCCCAATTATCTACCTTCTCTCCCACAGTGGTGCAGGGGGGTGGGGAATGTGGGAGTTTGTGAACAGCTCATCAAAAATTTCTGCTGCTACTTCCTCCTTATGGGGAGGACTCACACCCTTCCCTGTTTCAGTGTGAGGATCTTCTCACAGGGTGCTGTCCTCTATAAGCTTCTCCAATGAGTCCTTCCCAGGGGCTGTGTACTGCTCCAGGGTGGGTTTCCAGTGGGGTCACTGTCTCCTTCACCTGCTCTAGCATGAAGACCTCCAGAGGCTGTAGGTGGATCTCTCCTCCACTGTGGACCCCCATGGGCTGTGGGAGCACAGCTGCCTCACCATGGTCTTCGCTACGGGCTGCAGTGGATTCTCTGCTCTGACACCTGGAGCACCTCCTCCCTCTCCTTCCTCAGTGACCTTGGCATCTGCAGAGCTATTTCTCTCACACATTATCACTTCTATCTTCTGATTACTGTTGTGCAGATTTTTTTCCCCTTCTCAAATATGAAGCCCCAGAGTTGCTGCCACTGTCTGTGACAGGCTTGGCCTTGTTCAGCAGCGAGTCTGTCTTGGAGCTGGCTGGCATTGGCTTCATTGGACACAATGAAAATTTCTGGAAGCTGCCAGAAGCTGTCCATGTAGCCAAAACCTTCCAAGCAAACCAAATACAGTTAGCTTTCATGTGATTCCTACATTTGTATAAAATATACCATAAGTAAAGGTAGGACTAACAAGTGGTACTGGGCTTCTCATTGCTATTTTTTTTGCTAAGGTAGACACATTACAAGCAGAATGTATACACATCCATTAGCTCAAATTTTCCCTTTCTCCCCCTTGTCCCACTTGAATTGTAACAAATAATCATGACTTTTCTCCTGAGCTTGGCTGTCCCCAGACCTGATTCTTCTACATAGTTTGAGAGTTAGATTGCTTCAATATGCTCTAACCTGTGCTGTAGGAAATGTGTTATCCAGTGACTGCTGCACAATGGTGCAGGACTGCTATTTGTCAGGATGAAGAAAGATTTGCTTACCTTTATCCACTTTTATATACTATGCTTTGCACATTTAATATCATTCAAATTCAACTTTAATTTCTGCTACTTGGAGAGTGAAACTGACTTTGCTTCTGCAGCCCCAAATCTCAGCAATGCCCAGAGATGTCCCAAAGCTGTGTGTTACACCTGTTTAGGGTGAATGTTCAAAGGCATCTCATTCTTGGAGAGTCCTTCCTCTGGATCTGTTTTAGTGGTTTAATCTCATTTTTCTCTTTTGCTTTAAAGTGTTTCATATGTGTTAAACTAATAGCTCTGTATCATGCTGAATAATATTATAGTAGATAGGCCTCAAAGTAAAAGAATTTATTATGATGAGGCTCAGTTTAAGTATTCAAGATGTCTTGGTCCAATTATCATTGTGGTTGCAACTGATAAAGATTTTGATTTATTGTCGCACTATTAATTCTTGTAGGTTATATAGTTGCACAACATGTATTTTCATAAAGTGTCAAAATCAAAATTATAATGATGATAATAATAATAATAATAAAATATTAGTGTAGAATTTAAATGTGGTGAAAGAGCTCTTTGTTTTCCTGGCAGTGAATGATCATAGCAAAAAGAGAAACAGACTCCTTTTGATTTAACTGGACAAAGGTAAATTACAGGTACTACTCATTCTTTCATTGCTTTTTTCTGGTGACAATATATGCCCCCTTAGCGTCATGCCTGAATGGAGTACAGTGTCCTGCTGACGACCAGGATGCACAGGCGACCACCACCTTACACCCTCCCACCAGTCACCCTGCTTCTACCCCAGCAAAGGCCTTTTTTCATCTGCAAGGCTCCTGTAACACCCACATGCAAATGCTTTTGACCTTAATTAAAGCAGTTCACCTCTCTCTGCCTCTAGGGATGGTTTCCTCATAAGGCAGTTGTGTTTAATTAGCATTTGCATAGCATTCTGCTGGTTGCTTTCCTGGAGCGTTGTTCAGTAGGAGCGTGGGATTGCTGAAGCCTGACTGGCAAGCTTTGCACCCTCCTAATTGACACAGAAGCCAAGTAGAAGTTACACAAGGAAAGAACAGAGAATCGTTAATGATGGATCATTAGCAAGTAGCTCCTTTGAATGAATGTAGATAACTTTATAACTCTATCAAAGTGAAAAGCAGCGTGATGAATTATGCATCAAACAATAAAAGCTCAAGGAAGACACTGGTTTTATAATTGCTGTGCAATTTTCTAGCTTGCTCTAGTTTGTAAGATTAATTTTCTTTGGGAAGCATGAAGCCTTCTGTCTGTTGCACACAATGTCAGTTTTAGTTTTCTCTCTTTAGAGATTTTATTCTGTGTCTTTCAATATCCCTGCAAAAACTCCCAGGGTTTGAGATCCACAATTTTTATACCAGCAAAAATTTGCACAAGCAAGTGAAAAGTCTATAGCTACTAAACCAGTTTCATTGAGGGTTTGCTGATTTCTCAGTGTAAAGAGTTCCCAGATACACACACCTGAAATAAGGCTACTTTGTTTGGGTTTTTTTTAATAGAAATTGCATAATAGTTTTGTGGCTATGTTGAATTTCTAGACTAATACCCTAATAAAGGGCATTTTTACTTCAAAATTATTGTAACAAGCATTTCAGCACCAAGATCATTCCTGTGGCTTGCATTAGTGCTAGTTCTGCCCTCCTAGGGCTCCTACTCACTCCTAAGAAGAGGAATTAATACAAATATTGCCCAGTGATGTCACCTTTCCCCTTAAAATGTACTGTTCTCTCACTTGAGTTTTCCTCCAAAAATCGAACTCAGTGTGTTTGAAGGGAGTAGAATCAGAGGAACAGTTGATAGGAAACTTATCCCTGATATGACCTGTTTCTAAGCTGTCATATTATAGTGGTGAAAGGGTCTGTGAGAGATCTAATCCATCAGCAAGCCCCAGGAATCAGCTGTGGAATCAACTATTCTGGAAGATATCTCCTTCCTAAAGACTGTATTGATACAAACTCCACAGCCTCCTCCCATGGCTTGTTTCAGCATTTTGCTACCCCTACCATTATAAAAGTTTATTTTTTGTTTCCTACAGTTTCCTTTGTTGCAATTTAAGTCAAGTGCTTCTCATCATGGACATGAAAAAGGATTTCTTTCCTCCTTCCAGGAAGTTTGCATGGATTTTGTGGGGGGTGGGGGATTAGGGTTATTTAGTGGTGGTGGTAGTTATTTTTTACATTTTTTGAAAACAATTTTGAAGTTGTTTTTCTCTAGCCTTTATCTTTAGGCCTATGATCCCACTTGGTTCAATCTGTCATGCTTCCTGTGAAAATTTCAGTTGCTGTCTTGTGGAAGGTCTCAGGAGTTCCAGGTGGCTGTGCAATAGGGGCCCCACACCAGACACTGCTCCAGCTGTGACTTGCCAACTCCAACTAGGGCAAAAAAATTATTTCATATGTCCTGCAGGCATCTCTCTTGTTTGTACATCCCTGTATGATGCTTGCCTTTTTCGCAACAGCATGTTGTTGACTCATCTTTGCTTCGTGTTCTAGAATAACCCCTAACTATTCCTACTTTCCTATTTGTCCCCTGCCCTGTATTTATGTAATGAAATATAGTTCCTTCCCCTTTACAGTACTGCATTTCACCCTCTTTTATCAGACCATTTCTCCAATGTAGCCATGTCATTGTGCAGCACAGGAAGCTAAATGTGCTTCACAGTTTTAGCTTTTGAAGTCCTCAGAAAGCTGAGAAGGTAAGATCTGAGTTCCATCAGCCATCCAGGTAAAAATAAACTGATGAGTGCTTCATGCTGAACAGATTCCTCTGGAACTCACTTAAACGGTTCTGTTTTAGAAGATCCCAAGAAAGAATTATCTGAATATGATTTCCCTCTCAGTGTTGCACCTGGTTTTGGGTTTATTTAGACTTTGTTTCTTTAGTCAGTTTATGGAAAATAGCAGAGAATTTTCTTTTTGGAAGTCAAATCTTGATTTGGCGTCCTACTGGTTGAAGGCTGTGCTGGCCTTCTCTGGGGTAGAGGCAGTTTTTTTTACAGTGGCTGGTATGGGACTGTGTTTCAGATTTGTGTTGAACACAGGGTTGATAATAGATACATATTTTTTTAGTTGTTGAGCAGGGTTTTCACAGAGTCTACCCTCCTTCTCATATTGCCGCACTGATAAGCCTAGAGGCACAGGGGAGGTTGAGAGGTGGCACGACCAGGACAGGTCACCCCAACTGACCAAAGGGACATTCTAGATTGTATGACATCAACCTCAGTATATAAAGTGGAGTAAAAGAGGATGAAGGGGGGGAACTTTTGGTGTGTTGGCATTTGTCTTCCTAAGTCTCTGTTATGTTACCCTGCTCCACTGGAGGTGGCTGAACACCTGCCTGCCCATGGGAAGTAGAGAATTCCTGTTGTTTATGTGCAAGCCTTTTGCTTTCCTATTAATGTCTTTGTCTCAACCTGCGAGTTTTCTACCTTTACCAGTTCCGATTGGTCCTCTGTGAGGCTGGAGTGCAACCATGACAGAGGGCTGCCTCACCTGACTTGATGTGTGGTGGTAAAGCTCCCCATCTTGGGGACTTGTTTCTTTACGGAAAGCACCCCTTCCTTTATGGGGGAACAGAAGGCGATCACAATTCATACAACCAAATTTACTCACTTACCAGTCTTAGAAGACACAGTGTTTACTTTCATCTTCAGTGTCTCCGAAGAGTGTCTAAGGGACTAAACTTCTATATCCAGATTATTGATATCTAAATTTACACCTCCAGCCCTTCTCCTGGTAGAAAGACAAGAGATCACATACATTATTTTTTCTTAAGAGGTTGTTTCTACACTATTGTTTCTTAAGAGGTGGCTGTTACTCATCTCCTGAGTATTTTCATTGTATTATTTTTTCCAGTATTGAATGGAACATGAAGTTAAATTATTTGGTCTGTAATTCCCCAATTCTAACTCCTTTCCTTTTTAAACTCAGAAACCATACATAGAATCTTGGAATCATCTGGGGTGGAAAAAGACTTTTAAGATTATTAAGCCCAACCCTTACTTCTTCCAGAAGCATACTTGTCAGAAATGTACCAAATCAGCTTGAGAAAAAAATGTTTTTCTAGGCACCTTTTCTCTTATTTTTTTTCTTCCTGGAGGTAGATACTCTATTATATTAAATATTTGATTACAGTTCATGAACACTGGGGAAAAAAAAAAAGAAAAAATGGCATTTTTGCATTTTTGCGTTTTTGCATCCTGACTGACCTTTGTTAGCATCTCTCATCAAATAAGTAGTAGATTCAGGTAGTAAATTTACCAGTTCATGCTGTGGCTCACTTCCCTTGCTGGTCAATATTCTATTTCTTCAGAAATCAAACAAGCACTGCTCTGGCTTTTGAAATGTTCTTTGTATTTCTCTGCATTTCAAAGTAGAGCTGTCTTTCATAGACAAAGATATAATGATATATAACCTTTTCTGTAAGTTCTTTTTAATGATGTAATAAAAGCCATTACTATTAATAGAAGAATCCTTCAAAGGATTCTTTGTACCAATTATATCAAAGGTTTTTCAGTTTTGTATTAAAGCAGAGTTTTCAATTAGCAGTTAAGGAAATTGTTCCTTCTCCAGGAGGCAGATAATCTTTCTGTGCATGTGCTGAGTGCATCTCACACTTCTGATCCTTCTGAATTTGTTGTTCATTCTCCTTTCTGAGCCTAGTAGTAAGGGTATAGCTATTTGTCTGCAGGGAACTACAATGAAATCAGTTCTCTACAGAGCATCACTAAGATGAGATCTGACTACCAGCAATAGAAGAAGGCAGAGAAGTCTTCATATCATTGCTTGCTTCCAGATTTTCACCTTTGAAATTATTCCTGCCAGAGCAAATAAATAATTGTTGATTTTCTTATGGCTACTGCTACCTGTATTTTTGATAAAAATGTAAACCAAGCTGGGGAACATTATGTCTATTCATGCTGTCAGTTCTGTGTCACTGCAGGATAATGGAGCACACTGCACTGCTCTGACATTTCATTGTGTCCTTATGTTTGTGCTGCCTCATGTTGTAGAAATGTGGGGATTTCTGCATCACACCCTGAGTGGGTTGGGCATTGCTGTTCAGAGTGTAGAAGACCAGTGACATAATATGACTCAAAGCACCTGGATGTACATATCACTAGAAAATATGGAAAAACTTTCTTAATGTTGGGTGAACATCCAGCAATTCTGCATTTGAGTGAACTATTTAAAACTGGCTTATCAGTATATTATTGCAAACTGGAATATTTTCTTAGTCTGTAATTTCAGAATATAACATTTCTATGATAAGGATTGTGATTATGGTGTGAAAATGAGGTACTTTTCTTAAACTAACAGACAATTCAATATAAATATGGGTATAAACTCTGGAAAATAATTTCCCTCCTATTTGTTTTTTGTTGTTTTTTTTTTTTCAGGACCAGGTGTCAGATACAGTGAATTTGCTGTGCTACATCCAAAACCACCTCCACTTGTCGGACAACATACAGTGGAGATACTGAAGAGCATGCTGGGGTATGAGGATGAGGCTATAGAAGAACTGCTTCTCACTGGTGCTGTAGCTCAGCATGAGGTCAGATAAGGAACATTAGCTACATTCCTTCACACTGAGTTCACATTACTTTGTCCTCTCTTTGCTCCCTTCAGTTTCCCTAATGGGACTCAAAGAGAAGACTTAATTTAATTCCTAATTTTATTCCACGTGTGTTTGTATGATTTTAACACGATGTATCAAATAAACAATCTCATGCTGTCTGAGTGAAGGATTTTCTTGAGGGGATTGGGAATAAATGTAATTATACAGTCCTGTGTGACTACTCATTTTCTGTAATTCACATGGAAAATGGAGTCCTTATCATAATTACAGTAACTGCCTAAGCATTTGTCCCCAGAAAGACATGATGTTAGTGAAAAGAAGCAGAACCTTTAAAATCTGTATACTAGACTCTCCACTCACAAAAGCTGCTTTGTATTTTATTAGAAAGTAATTTATTTACAAATTGGTGGTTGATCTGACTGATTTTGAACAGAATTATACATTCTCAAAATTTTGTTCATCTCTATCTTAGATCAAGAGTAGTGTAACCATTGCAAAATTTACTTCTATTCCCTGGAATTCCAAATTACTAATATGTCATGACAGTGCATAATCATGACAATCCCAACATATTAGCAGAAAGAAGCTGAAATTGGCACAGTTTTTCAGTTATCAAAAAAACTTGTTCCTAGACTAGTTGAGAGACAAACTGTGGCTGAATAGTCTTCTGTAAATTAAATCAGAAAGACCCAGGATACTCTTCATTAAACACTGGTCCACAGAAAACCACATACTGAATGTTGAATACCAAAATTTTGCAGATGTCTCAGTCTGGTTCTGTGGGTATGTACTGACTCAAGTTGCCATCCAAACCACCTTCATTATGGAGAAAGCACAGGATGAAATTTGTACCAAACTTTTGACTCAGCTCATGATTAAAATATGGTGAGAATTGACAGATCTTCCTCAAATTTCATAATACCATATCCTTCAGTAGGATTTCTCTTGAGAGTAAGGCACCATGCAGTGGAAGAAGGTGGAAAAATTTGATCCATGAAAAATAGTAAGGAAAAGATTAAAGGAGAGACATTTATTCTCTACAAACAAATTTGGCAGTTCTTCACTCACAGAAGCCATTCCAGGCTCCTCTGTGACAGTATATAATTTACAGCTAAAGTAAACTCAGTGTATGGGAAGGGTTTAACCTTTGTTTTATGCATGCTGGGAGGGAAGTAAAGCCTTTCTGTTCTAGAACTGAATAAAACTAAAATCGACACTCAAAACACAATGTCCATGTTTCTCTCAAAGTATCAGAAACAGGCCTGGCATTATAACTAGCTTGACACTTTGTTTCCACTCTAACAAACAAGACCCTCTGTGTTACATTTGAACTTCACAACTCTGCATTACCTTCTGGGGGAAGAAAAGAGGTTATTACATAATCAAGTTGCAGTGGAACCCCACTGTGGTTGCTCATTTTTGAAGCCCAGTGTTTTGGTTCATTTGTTTGCTTGTTTTCTCTGGTTTTTGTGTTCTTCTAATTTTTTTTCCCCCTGCACTGCATTCCTGGCACCAACACCATACTCTATCCATGTGCTAAAGACATCATGAAATCCTGGAAGAGTGACTTCTAAAATAAATATAGAAATAAGTCTGAACTGAGAATTGGGACACCATAGAGGAAGAACTGAAACTGGATTGGAAGAGGTTTTGATATAGTCCACCTTCCTTTTAATCTAAGGGGAACATCCCTTTTTTAATGAGAAAAGCAGAAATTTGAATTCAGCTTCATACAAAATGGATAATCTGATATTGAACTAAACTTTGTTTACCAACGAAAAACATCATCAGATAACATTCAGAAATAAATTTTCTGGGTTTACTTTCTAAAGGGTTCTTTTCTTCACATTTCTAAGAATCCCATACATAAAGTATAGTAAAATATTGCTCAGTTTTGTTCAAGGATTTCTAAAAAAAACAGGGGTTTTTTTCCCCCTGTGCTTTTCCAAGCAATGGAAATAGCTAATTGCCACATCCTTAGCTACAGTAAATTGGCAGAGCTGCTTTGACTTTCACATAGTAATGCTGAATATTGGGCTTTAACATAGTAAATAAACTGAATATTGGGCTTTAAACTGCAAGAAGTATTTTGTGCAGAGTTCACACGCAAACAGTGTTTTCCTTTTTTTTCTTTCTTTCTTTTTTTTTTTTTTTAGTGTTTTTCCTTTTCAGTTTGCAGTCAAATGCCTGAAGGGACAATTGGAGACATTATTTTGTCTCACCTCCAGTAGTTACTGCAACAGGAGAAAAACAGATACCATTTCTCAGTGTTTAAGACAAACACACAGAGACTGATGCTTACTCTTTAAGTCAGAAATAAGTGGAAGCTTTCAAATAGGTGAGTATCTGGAAGCTAAAAAGTCCTTTAGTTTCCTACACCTAATCATGAAGTTTTACCCTTTCATAAGGTTTGGTCTTTTGGTTTTGGATTATTTGGAAGACATCTGAATAATTACCGTATTTAATATTTAAGATGTTATAATACCCTTTTCCTTTAAAAAGAAACAAATAAAAGCAGAAAAAAATTTAAAATGTACTGCACTCTTCCCAAGAATTGTCATGAATAGGTGTCTCTAGAGCTCAGTTGCATTTTCACAATATTGTGATTTCAAAATGGTTTTCTCTTGTACCTCAAAACTTGGAATCAGCCATCACATGGAATTTTGGAACTCATAAACTGAGATCCCTCCACTTTCGAGGCAGAAATGTAATTTGTGATGACTATACTCAGCTGCCTCTGGCAAAGGGTGTTTGTTTTTCTCTGGTTAAACTGGAAAAGAATCTTCTGCCATGATGTCAGAGAGTGTGTGGTATTTGCTTTAATTTGACTTGATTTACATATCACTATTAAAAAACCCAACCAAACAAAAAGCCAAACGAAAACAAACAAACAAACCAAAAAAAAGAAACCCCCCCCCGCCAAGCAAAAGAGTGATGCAGCACACACTTGTTGTCCAGTCCTAAACTGAACCCACTTAAAGGTGTTTGCCAGGAAGATTTTCCATTGGAAAAGGAGATTTCCATTCCGGCAATGTCCTGGGTTTGCCCGGGGAGGGTCAGTTTCGGAAGTAACCTATGCAGCAGGAAGTAATACAGCTCCCTTCCTGGGAGACAGAACCAGTAAGCAGCTAGTTTTTAGTACTGAGATGTATGCAAATCAATTGAAAGTTGAGCTGCCTTTGAGGAAAAAATGACATATTTAAGAGAGGCACACTGAGAAAAAGATCCTCTTACCCTGTGCTGCAAGAGTAGCGGGTCCCCTGCTCTCTCTCTCTGGTAAAACAGCCCGTGCCCCCTCCCCCCTCCTCTCCTTTAGAGAAGCAGGGGGAGGGGGTTTTTGAGCTGCAGGTGAGACCTTCAGAGTTCAGACACAGCTGGGTCGTAAATTCCAGCCACAGCCAGACATGGCCGAGCCCTTGCTCTCCCTTTCCTTCAGCTCGGACACTGAAATTCCACACTTGAAAGGTGCAGGCAGAGACCAAGTGACCATCGCAAGGCTCGAGAGAGAGATTAACTCTGATTAACTCTCTCCATGCCCGGATGAAACTTGCAGACTTTCACGCTCCCCTGCACAGAAAGAGAAAGAGTGAGGGCGCTTACAAAAATACAGCACAGAGGCTCTAAAGTCAGTGAGGAAAGCAGAGCCAATGCCTAGAGGGAGGAGTATGAAGAGTGCTTCAAATACAGAAGCTGAAAATTCTTTTGTGAAGCCATGGTTGGGACTAAGCTAAAATATTCCCTGTAATGTATGAGGAAATGGTCCAAAGTGGGGATGTGATGTTCTAACTGCAGCCAGCCTGGCAGAGATCTCAGTGAGCCAAGGCACCTGCGTAGAGATAAGTAGATACTGAAGTAATTGCAGCCTGATGAGAAGCCTGAGCAGAGACACATAAGAAGCTGTGACCCAGTCCCTTGACCCCAGTGACGGTAAAGAGAACTTACCTTGCCAATAGTAGAAGAGAAGATTTCTTTGCTGCTGTAGTAGAACCACTCATCCTTAAAAGAGTACCCCATGGACCATCATAGCCCACTGTAGTAGCTGTGGGAAGGCTACTAGTGTGGGAGGGATCTTCCACATCAAGCAGATTTTTTGCTGCTGGGTGGCTTCTTGTTGTGAGGCTGGATCCATAAAAAACGGTATTTTCTTATGGAGAAGTCCATGATAGAAGCAAGAAAAAACTTCTCTCCCTAAATGAACTGAGAAAAGACTATTTTAGGGGTGGTAAACTGACTGAAGGTAGAAGTGAGCTCTTTTTATGTTGTCAGTTAAAAAAGCTGGGGAGGTGGAGGGAGGAAAGGTGATCTGAGGGTTTTGTTCTTGCTTTTTTCTTTTTAGGTCTGTTAATAAACTTTCTTTATATTCTTTAAAATTTGAGCCTTCTTTGCCTACTTTTAATCCTTCTCTCACAGTCAAATTGAGTAAATTTTAGTAAGTGTGCTGGCATTTGGCCAGAAACTTGGTTGGCCAACAAAAATCACTACACTCTGATAATTTTTTTTGGTCTTTTCATCAAAACCCTCTCTTCTCCCAAAGTCAACAGTAAGGACTTCTAGCAGAAGGACAGAAATATGGATTCAAGATAGCCACTGCAGAATTTTCTGCAAGTCACTGTTTAAGAGTCTCATGCCCCTTTCATCTTCAGGCCAAGTGGCCTTGAGGCAGCAGTGATGTATGACTTGTGTTCATCCTCTGAGAATACTGTGCTGCTTATACAGTTTAGTCAAAGAAAAAACTGGGAAATACCATTTAGTCAGAGAAAAATGGAGTAATGGAGCAGTCACTCTACAAACCTCTACAGGTGTTACTAGGGCTCAATTTCTCTGAATTCTTGAGAACAAACTCCATTGTCCAACTGCCTGTACTCTGATGCAGTTCTGCCCACTCATTGTATCATGTCCACTTTACTAAACTCTCCATGAGTGTTTGATGTGGAACAGGTTGAGACAGAGAAAGAATGTTAAGAATAACCAGGATCAAAGAAAGAAAACACTGCTTGAGACTTAGTTGTATCTGTGTTGACAGAAAACTCCAGCTTCTGTAGTATGGTAGTAGGGCTGATGGCTTTGAGTTTAGCCTAAGTCTCCCTGTACCTCCATGGAAAAGTTCTGATTGTAACAGATCTGACAAAAGTTTATATGACCAAAGTGAATGACCACAGATCCTGGTTGCAGAACAATATAAAGTACCTGAATTTCATTTGAAGGCCTGATGAGGCCTGTTACTTTTAGTCAATTATGTTTAATTCGTAGAAGTATTAATTTGTTTACAAATTTACAATTGTTAATACTTTTGAAGAGTCTGTCCTGCTTGCTGACTCATTTTGTGTGGTTTTATGGACTTGCTTTCTTCAAATTGCCTCCTAATGCACTGGTTCTCCTCTCTCCTTTGCATTTACAGATGTATTTGTGAAGTTTTAGAGCATAGATTTCCAAAACTTTGTACCTCTGACCATTGAATTCATTCTTCCAAAGCATGAAAACTGTTTAAATATATTACAGATCTATTTTGTGCCATAAATATTGGGCAATTACTAACCTAACCCACTGTCCTTTAAAGACAACGAAGGGGCATTCACTTTGATTTCAGTAAGGTTTGAGCCTGAACCTCAGTACCATGAATTTGTGCATTCTGGGTACACAAAGCCTCATTGCTTTAAGTTCCTATGGTAAAAGCTCTCAGTCTTTTCTGTGCTCTCATCCAGAAGCCTTAAATCATTCAGGTTTTTATTCCTTTGTTGCACTTTCACTTTAAATTATGATATAAAAATGGAGGTGTTTTTTACATCAAATGCCATAAAAGGCTTTATATGGTATTTGTACTTGCCTTAATGAACATACTATTAGCAATGTTAGTGACATCAGTAGAATACTCAGTTACTGAACTGTGTTTGGAGAAGAGAGGAATTCTCACCTTTTTTTGTGTAGCTTTCTGTGAGAACTGTTGGCTATTGCCAGCCTTAAACACTCAAAAACCTCCAGAATCAGACTCTAAAATAATCAAGAGCAGTTTAAAAATTCAGAAGAGAATATTATGATAGAACAATATACCTAGATGCTATTTGAAAATAAGCTATAGCAAGATCTTAGGTAAAGGCCTGGCAACATCTCTTGTACATATTTATCCATGGGACAAAATGCAGGTCATTGCTGGCTTACTTGCAGGCCTAGAATTTTTCCAGTTTGGTTCTTTTAGCTTTAGAGAGCTGATATTTTTAGAAGCTATTTCTAGGAAAACATTGGAAGTGAATTATAATGATGATTTTGAAATATCTGGCTGTTGATATCAGCAGCTGGATGCTGGGATCAAGCTGATGCTATTAGCTAAATTGAAAAGGATTCTCTTTCATGTTATGCGGCATGCATTTGAATAGATTGGATGTGAACATTTACAGTGTTATGAAAATAAGCACTATGTGACTGAAAACAGTTTTAAGTGAATTGGTCCAGTGCATTCCCCACCTCTTTCTACAAGTAAAATCAAAGACAGTTCTTCAAATTCTTCACAGAAAAAGGAGAGAGAAATAAAATTCCTAAGGGGGATGAAGATTAGTAGTAGCAGATACAGGGTAACTCTTGGAAGGATTGAACTTATCATAGCTCTTTTGACTCCCATGGCTTTTAAGAATTTAGTCTCATGTGAAGAGGACTGGTCCAGTGGTTGTTGGGCAAACTGAAGGCTATCAGAAAATCTGCATTTCACAGATTTCCTGTTTGATGCTGGGTAAGTCCCATTCCCTTCCTTTAGGCTATTTGTATGTCATTTGGTACTTTCCATTCAGAAGGACAAAGTAAAGATTATGAGCTGACCTGATAGCAGAGGCCATCTCTGTTTAGACAGATGGAATCCATTGTCTGTCTTGCAGAGGCATTGTGTTGATTTAAAAATGCATGTGTTGCAGCATAGCAGAGAAGTTAAATTCTTTTGCAAAGTGAGGACATTCTATTTTTCCCGTAAAACCAATATGAACAACCACAGTTTCCCAATCTCCCATTACTGAAACAGAGAGAAGCCTCCCCAAAGGGCTTGTGAAAGACCTCCACAGATCATTTGGGTATAAACAGATAGTATCTTTGTACCTAGTGGTTGCTTACGTATAAAAACGAGATCACAAGCTTTTAGATTTTGGATTTTCTGGCAGCAACTGCAAAAAGTTCAGGAAATTAATCTCATTTTCTGACTGGGATAGTGAATTTAAGGTTAAGAAGATTAGCTGCAAAGTATATTCCCAGGAAGAACTACTGACAATGCTAGTAGAAGCTGAAAAGAAGAAGGTTTTACATCTAAGGCAGAGAAAAACATAGAAGAAAGGCAAGGCAAAAAGAAAAGAAAAAATAAAAAGAAGAGGGAAAAGAGAAAAGGAAAAAGGAAAGGAAAAGGAAGAAACAAAAATAAGGAAAAGAGAGAAGGGAGAAGAAAGGAAAAAGAGATGATAAAATGCAACATATGAGAAATTATAGGAGAAGAAATAAAAGTGGGAAATAGATAGAATGGGAAGGAAGGGAATGGTCTTGGCATACTGAGAAAAATCTGTCACGTACATGTTGCTGCGGTTGATCCTTGTGGCAGGCCAAATAGTGATATATAGCTTTAAAGGTGTGGTGAATGATTCAGCCATGAAAAGGCAGAGAGCACTAGCAGTGACCTGGGCTAACCTAGAGGAGAAATTTTAGTAGGGTTGCAGAAAGGCCTTAGGCACTGCATTGTTTTGTTACTGGAGTATGCCTAGTGGTTGCCAAGCAGAGGGGTGAAATTGGGGGAGGAGAGGCACGTGGACAAA
The DNA here is from genome assembly GCA_025920805.1 of Petroica traversi. Classification (NCBI taxonomy): domain Eukaryota; kingdom Metazoa; phylum Chordata; class Aves; order Passeriformes; family Petroicidae; genus Petroica; species Petroica traversi. The sequence goes on along the minus strand of JAHLSL010000117.1, from coordinate 7,304,643 downwards.
CTATCAAACATAGCTCCCTCTACAACCAGGGTAGGGAGGAACCCAGGGATGTCTAACTGTAAATGAAGCTCTTTGAATCTTGGAAAATGTGTTCAAATTACCTAGTCAGTTTTCCAGATCAGTTCTCTGACCTGGAGATATGTACTGACTGCTTTCCTGGTTAGAGAACTTCTCTAGAGGGGTGGACAAGAGACTTTGCCTTTTAAAAAGCAGAAGGCAACACTGTATTGCTTTCCATATTCCTCACTCTGCAAAATTTCAAATGAAGGGCCTGATCCCATGCCAAGTGGAGCACATGGAATTACTTCCTTTGCCTTTGATACATTCTGGCTCAGCATTTAATTAATAGTCCTGATTTTATAAAGTTTTTGGTTTTGAACTTTTCACTCTACCTTTCCCAGATAGAAAGATGGAACCCACACTCACCTCATTAATTTCAGATGGTTTGTTTCTGCTTTCAAGGTATGCGTGTGGAGCCCTCTGAACTTCCTGGACACAAATGAACATTAAGTCTGCCTACACTAAAAAGTAGGTCTCTATAATGCCAAACTTTTTGAAAATGAGTTTCAGTCTGATTTTATTTGTAATGCTCATATGCATTCCAGGAAATACTGACATATTTGAACTCCAGAAGAACAGATAGCAATGAAAAGTGGATTAAAATCTTGCATGTCCAACTACAGAAGAAATTTAAAACTGCTGAAGACGTGCTAAGCGTGTCATTTGAGCTTTGCTGATTAGTTACTGAAATCAGCCATTCAGAACAAAACAAAACAAAAAGTCCATTTGATTTCAGCAAATACCCAGTTTTGCAATGTGCACTCAAAGGGAAAAATGAAGAGTAATTAAATGGCCTACTCAGTCACATCAAACCATACACTTTAAATATTCAGCTTACGTGCAAGTCAGGGTGGAAGTACAGTGACTTCCAAAATAAGAAAAATCAGGAACTCAGGGTGTTTTTCAAATTTAATATCAGTAATTTATCTTAAAGCCCACCATGCTTAAATCTTAATTTTTCCCATTTAAAGTCATGAAGAGACCAAAAATATGTGAAAATATATTTGGGCTCCAAAGATGCTTATTTTAGACATCACCCTCTGAAAAATTTCCTTGCTTTTACATCTCCAGTCTTTGCTGCCACTGCAAAAGGGATTTTTGCTCGAGAAGAGCAGCTGGCTGTGGGTGCACCAGCAATGGACTTGCAGTTTGACTCCTTTGAGAGCAACCCCAAAACAGAGCAGTAAGGCAGACGTGAGGGCTATCCCTGCTGTCCTCCGCTCTCCTGCAAGGAAGGTGGTGGTGGGTGCTGCAGGGTGGGAGTAGCACACAGCAGGGTGTGTTGGGGGCCAGGCTGGGGTCACAGACCTTAACCCTGATGAGAGCAGGTCTGCAGGGAGGATTCAGTGCAGGCCTGGGGTGGAAGAACAACAATTTGGAGGAACCAATGGAGGAGGGTATTTGGAAATTGAAACGAGGGTTTGTCCCTCTCTTGGAAAGGAGATGACTGTGATGCAGCCAAGATGCCTTTTAAAACCAGGCAGGGATGAAGGAAGACTTTTAGGCTGTGGAGCAGGGTTCCTGCTGGCTGTTAGATGTATGATTTGGGTCTCTCTGTCATGCCAAATCTGCGAGTGCCTGCCTATGGGAAAGAAAGCCAGCAAAACTGCCAGAACATTATCAGCACTGCAGATCTGTAAATGTAAAAAGACCATGGTGTAAAAAGACAAATCTCACCTGACACTTAGGCTCAGAAATTTATGGCAGGTAATCTGAGGGCATAAAAGGATATCCCCTGAGGTCTTTTCTGATGACTTCACTCAGAATTTGTCTTTATCACACTTCCTCCTCTTGTTCTCTGGTTTATCCAGTTGCTTTTCAATGTCTCTGGGCAAGGACTGCCCTTGAACAGGCGTCTCTGGGTATTTGGTGAGAATAATGAGGTACTGATTTTACTTGAATCAGTGGTATGAATAACTAGTTTTTCCTCATAGCTATAAATTCTGGGGAAAGTAGCTGTCATTCTTGTGTTTTTGGAATTTGTCACCAAGAAAGTATCTGAGTTCTTCTATCACTTTGGTTTTGGGTTACCCGCAAAAGGCCTGGCTTTTTTTTTCTTTTTTTTTTTTTTCCTTTTGTTCCTATTTCAGATCATCAGCTCTTAAAACTGCCTTGCACTTATCCCTTAGATTTCAGACTTTCCCCCCACCCTATGAATGTTTTCAGTTGTCAAAAGAAGAAATGTGATAATTTGGAAGGTTCACAGAAAGCATGTTTTGTGATTATTGTTCTTCTGATCTGTCCAATGTAAACTGCTTTAGAAAAGCTCTGTTCCAGCCACTCTAATTCACTTTTGCAGAATACTGGATTTGAAGTTGGCTAAAGAGAAGGGCTTTTCTTTTAATGGGTACTCTGAGAGGAATGCAGCTTAACTGTTTGGTTTCTGTCCTAACTTTTAGCTCTGCCTCGTGGTGCTTGGAGGGAATCCTATGTGGCTAACTTAAAACTAACCTTCTTTTGACAGTTTTTTGTTGCCGAAAAGGAGCAAATATGCACCTTCCAGTGCTTTGAGTGTTGTGGTAAAGCAATTTGGGGGTGCCCTATCTAAGTCTAGTTCCTCATCCCTAGTGAGGTCTAAATTGATGACAAAGAATTGTGTGTCTTCCAACTGCTGCAGTTGGGAAACAACTGCCTATGCAGGCTTGAGAGGGAGATTCCCGCAGAGCCACTGCACACAGTAGTTTCAAAGTCCTGAAAGCACTGGTGGTACCTGGGAGCACAGTCCCAAGAGAAGAGCTGAACCATGTAGCTCAGCTTTCTGTGGGTGGAATGACACCATTACACACCAGCTGGGAACACAGCCCAGTTTCATGTTCTGGCTCACTTCGGAGCACTTACTCTCAGTGTTTACAAGGTTGCTGATGCTTGCAAAGGCAAGGCTAGGTTCCCACAGATGACTTTTTCTCACTGATCCTGGAGAATTGCTGAACAATCTCTGGGGTGTATGCCAACTTGATAGGAGAGAATTGCCCTGACTCTCTCTCTTTTTGTTTGCTCTGTTGCTGTGGCCCCCTGGCAGCAGTCATTCCAGGAATGAACTTTTCTAAAATAACGGGACGTTTGTTTTCTCAGATCCTTTAACTTCTTTAACTCTTGCCAAATCAGAGCAGAGCTGGTGGGGAACTTAACTAAGTCTAGTTCTTCAGACTGATCACTCCAGTAGCTGGACTTGTGCTTTCCATTTTCTTCTCCTGGAAACTGCAGAGATCATGCTCACTTGGCACTTCCACAGTGTGGGAGGAACCAGGCACACAGAGGGCAGTACCATATATGGTACTGCTGGGAGTGTGAAAATGGGCACTTCTGTGCAGAAAAATGATGACTAGAGGGCTATAACTCATAATTTGGTACCTGTCATGGCATCCCTCACCACTAGACAGCAATGTCCTATATTTCGATATTGCTTCTTAGGTGTTGAAGGATTTAAACTTAACCTCCCAGTGAAACAAAACCAAGCCATGATTTTTTAAGAGCACATTTAGACCAAATGCAGTGGAGCTGTGGAGTGTGGGCTCAATAGCCATTGTTTCCACTCTGGTGTCATTGCTAGACAAACATCCTTTCATGACAGCAGGACACAGCTGTGATGGATGACACGGATGTTACACTGTGTGTAACAGTGATACTAGAGTGAAGTCGTGCAATTTCTCTTCCTATAGGACATACATTTCTGCTTTGAAAACAGATTCCTGGAAGATACATAGATTGTATAATACTATATAAGTAATTAACCCTTGATTTTTACTTACACATGTGGATTCCATATGTCCACTAATTTTGATTCATCCTTTTTCATGGTATGTGATACATCAGATATTCCTTTTATGTAGTGCAGGCTTTAGTATTTCTATGAGTTAAAAGCTCTAGTCAAAGTTCTGCTCCTGTTTCACAGATAACTGAGCCTCACAGGTCTGTTTGGGACTGAAATATATTTTATGCTTATCTGCATTTAACTAACATGTCTCTTTCTTTCACTGAAGCATTCAGATTATCAACTCACTTTGTGATGTCTCCTGCCATTAGTGGGTCCTTGGTGGGATATTGTTGAGACCAAAGGTGACTTTTTTGGAGCAAGTGACCTATGTGCTATGATGCTCTGGGCTACACAACATAAGAGGAAGGTATAGGGTGTATCTAGAGAGTGGGTACCTAACCTAAAAAGGCTAGATAAATCAACAGCTTTTTGTTTGAATGCAAGATGAGGCACTTTTGCCAATAAAAAGCCATTAAGTGAAAACTTGGAGTTCTTAAAGGGTAAGTTATGTTCTTGCCATGACTATAAAATCCTTCTGAATGACTGAATCAACACATGAATGCTATTTCTCTCTTAATTTAATTAAATAGCACTTAAACATCATTGCTACTTGACATTTAGGCCCCAGTTTGTAGCAGCATCTGCTGTTAGGTTTGGGAATCTCAGAAGTTACAAGTAGCTTATGGCCTGATTTTTATAGATAACTTTAAATAAAAATATACGTATATAAAAGTGTACATGTGCACGCATATAGAATACACACATATATGTACAGATATATATACACATACATATATATATATGTTCTTAAATATTTGTTTCCATACCTGTAAATATCAACCTTACCCTAGCTAGCCATCCAGAATTATCAGTCGCTTTTAGGAAAATATAGATCTGGGTGTTTGGCTCCACTGCTGCCTGTCCGTGTGCACTGGAGAACCCCCTGTAAGCAGGCCCCGCAGTTGCTTGTTCTGTCTCCATTTATGCCAGGTATGTAAACATTTGCACAGCTATAAGCTGTGGAAGCACTCCCGTTTAAGATCTCTTAAACATGCTTAAAATGAGGCTTGTGCTTACATACCTGGCCTTCTCTAGTCCTATATAAAGAGATGTCTCCTTTTCCCTGCAAAGCCTTTTCTGTCTGCTGCTTTGAAATTTCCCATGCTTCACGCTTTCCCCTAGTTGGAGGGAGGCTGCCCAGATCCTTACTAGGAGAACTCCTTGTGTTGGAGGGTTGAAGGCAGCAGCTTGCTGGGAATAGAAAGGCTGTTCGAAACAACAATTCATGCATCAGTAAACAAGCACATGCTGGTAATGAATTTCATGTTACAGGAGAGGCTTTTGCCAGTGTAAAATTTGTCAGGATTCCCTGAACTTCTATTTTGTGTTTGTCCCTTATTTCCTTGCTATTCCAGAGAACAACCTCACATATGGATCCAGTCCAGCTCCTGAATATTCTGTGATTATTTAATCACAGTAACTACATACTGAAAAAAGAGGAAATAGGCTTTGTGTGCATCACTGTGGTTCACAGAGAAGGTTGAATGATGGGGCCATATGTATAAACACCTCCACTTGCAATGGACATTAATATATGTGAATATGAATATGTGTGTAGAGTATATATATAAAATGGATGTCCACATACAAAGATATCATCCTTTCAAATAGATTTTCTTTCTGGAAGCTGTAATAACAGGAATATCATGGAAAGGAATAACTTGCTGTTTGTTCCATGGTGTGAAGCCTGGCCTTCAGTCAGTCATTCCTTCACTTGTTCTGTTTGCTTGATGATTATATTGTTGCTCTATAGAAGGAAAAAATAACCTCAGAAAAGAGTCTTTTCTGGGCTCAAAAGATTTACGCTCTGCTTTGTTGATGTTTTGCACTAGCACTTATGTCAGTCCTGCTCTTAAACTGAGTGTGGTAATATTCCTTTGATACATATTGAAGTGACTTTTGCTAGCTCAGACTTAAAAAAAAAAAAGCACGTATGTAATGGCTGTACTGGCTTAAAAAAAAGTACCTTGCTGTTTATGTGCTGTAACAGGATATCCAGTCAGTGTTTACTTTCTATCAAGTAAATTCGGTGTGCAATAGACCTTTTTGAACCTAAGCCTAATTTTAATGGCTGTGATACTGCCCGTGTCTATGATGAAGGCCCTGATTCTGCTAAGCATCTGAACAGGTGCTCACTTTGGCTCTTTAGTACTTGTCAGAGCACTGAAATGCCAAGAGCTTGCACTCAGTGATTTTATGACCCAGTATTAATGGCATGTGAAGTGGCAGGCATAACCTTATTTCCAGAGTTCCCCTTGAAATACAGTTTTGGAAATATATCTGTTCTGGAAATGTCAGTGATAGTGGCCATGAGCAGGGGTGTGGTGGAAAGAAGAGCCTGAGAAAGATGCCAGGTCAGACCACAAGTCCAACAAAGGGTTATCAGTCCTCCAGTGTGCCATGATTACTGTTAAAGATGTTTAGAGCTTTACCTTGTGCTTAATTAATGTTCATGTGGTATTTGTTGTATTCTCCAAACCCACTACTGAGAATAGTGGATTCCGTGGCATGAGTTTTTCTTAAAGCGGCTATGCTAGCTGTCCTGGTGGTTGGTTTTCCCTTCTACTGTACACAGTAACTAGTCTGTGCAGGGAATTGAACTACGTCTCAATTTATTTGTAAAATTACACTGTGTTCATGGTTAAATAAGGATCCATAGGCATTCCTTTAGAGCAATTCTTATGCTTGCAATGGAAAACTGGGAACCTGGGGTTTGTGGTGGGAGACTGCTGTGGATGAGAGATCTTTTGAAGTGTTACAAATGCTTCAAGCATACAAGTGAGACTCAGCTCCACTGGGACCTAATGCTTTGGAATAAGCCAGGGGCTGCAGGATAGGGCTGACAGACAAATGCAAGTGAACATTACATTAGTGAACATGTAGTGACAACGTCAATCTCTTTCAAGTGGTGACACCTATCCTGTTGTTAGACAGCTACAGCATCATCTGACAGATCAGAGCTAAAAAAAAATAAATTTACTGCAGCTGTACTACAGGTATCCTATATGACCTTGAACAAGTTTAAGTCACTTCCTGATTTGGGTCTGTATTACTAGAAGCAAGAAAAATATCTCCTGTATCTCCTATGTTTATATGGTGAGTGATTCGGGATGGAACACTCTTACTATACCACTGTGCAGCACATAACACAGGGGAGTTTTAAGCAACTAATATAAATAAGAGGAGTTCTTCTTCCAGCTCAAGGGATAACAAAACCTTTAGAAATCTAGCTTGTTTAAATGAAGATAAACAGATTTGATTTGGTATGATAACTATTGGTGTGGCAACTATCTGTCACTACTGCTGCAAAGCAGAGTCTTTTATCTGTGTGGAAAAACATAAAAATAAAGGGTTATTAAGAATATTGTTCAAGTATAAGACTGATTTTTTTAGTATATTTCTTTTAAACCAGCAGGCATATCCACTGATATGCTTTTCAACCTTCTTTCCCTTTGCAAGACAAAGAACACTAGAAAGTTGACCCCACTTACAGTAAACTGGACATCCCAAGAATCCCTGGTGCCTCCCTTCGCTTCCTGCTTTTGGCTTGTTCTATTGAGAAAAGGAACACCAATATTGTTTTATGAACTGTTATCAGACATGTGCACTTACTTTAAAGGCATGGTCAATTTTTACTGAGCCTGTATTTATCATCTGAGCACATTTAGGCTCTTTATCATAATGCCTTTTAAAACAAAATATGTCCTCATAACAAAACACAACTTAGAAGCTTTCAATACAAAAACCAATTATGGTAGAATGGTTTGGGTTGGAAAGGACCTTTAAAGGTCATCTAGTCCAACCCTCTCACAACGAGAAGAAACATCCTTAACTTGATTAGGTTGTTCTGTCCAACCTGACCTTTGGTGTTTCCAGGGATAGTGTATCTACCACCTCTCTGGGCAACCTGTCCCAGACTTTCATCATTGTCATAAAAATTTTTTTCAGTATATCTAGTCTGACTCTAACCTAGTTTAGTCTAATACAATTGTCCCTTGTCCCTCTAAAATGGTCATCCTTTGTCCCTTCAAAGCATGCCTTAACAAAGGGTTAGTCCCCAACTTTCTTAAAAGCCTTAAGGTATTGAAAGACTACAATAAAGTCTCCCTGGTGCCTTCTCTGCTCTAGGCTGAACAACCACAGCTCTCTCAGCCTTTCCTTGCAGGAGAGGTGCTCCAGCCCTTTGATCACCCTCACTGAGAAGAAGTGAATAACGTGCACTGTCTTTCCTATACAGAGGACCTCAGAGATGGGTGCAGCGCTCTGGGTGGGATCTCATCAGAGCAGAGTAGAACGGCAGAATCACTTCCCTCACCTGTTGGCCAGGCTGCTTTTGCTGTAGCCCAGGACTGGATTTCTGGCCTGCAAATCCACATTGCCAGGTCATGTACAGGTTTTCTTTCACCAGCACAATCAAGTCCTTCTCCTCAGAACTGCTCTCAGTTTATCCCTCAGCCTACATTGATGCCAGGGGTTCAGGACCTTGCACTGGGCCTTATTAAACATTGAGGTTGATGTGATCCCACTTCTTGAGCTTTTCCATGGTTCCCTAAGTTGCATCCTATCTCTCAGCTGGGTCAACTGCACCGTTCAGCTTGGTGTCATCAAGTTTTACCCAATAGTTAGCCATAATTAAAAGTAGCGATAATACAATGCACTTAATACCTAGGACCTGGATTCAGATTCTGCTCTTCTCAGTGGAGATGCCCATAAGTGTAAGAGGGGTAAATGATGCAGTTGGAAGCATTTCTAACCCTCTAGGAAGTTTGGCTCTTGTTAGTGCTGCTTAACCAATTATAATTTTGGTGCTGAAAATACTCCACACTTCATAGCAGTAATCTGAGCCCTAACAAACAGAGTTGCACTTCTGCTGTGGTAGAGGAGGAAGAAGTTGGGAAAGCTTTTTGGTGAATCACAATAAGATAGAGTGGAACAAGTCCCAGAGATCAGATTAGCTCAGAATCTGAACCTTCTTTGTCAAGCAAATTGAAAAATAAGTAGCATTTTTCTCTCTTAACAAAAATGTAATAAGACTTGGCTGAATATCAGTAGCAAATTCTTTGAGATTCAGGACTTTTTTGATTTTTGGTGTTTGATGTTGTTATTGTTTGGTATGGGTTTTTTTTTGTTTTGTTTTCTTTGGTTTTGAGGATGTCCTGGGTTAGCCATATGGCCTGTTTGTATCCCCAATCGTCCCCTGGCTTATGCTGGACATTAAGTTCTGCAGCTTTAAGTTGGTCTAAGGAAGACAGTGAAAGTGAAGGTGGAGGAAGAGGCGGAGCGGCAGCAGGAAGCAGGAAGAGAAGAGCAGAGGAGGGAGCGCGTGGCTCCAGCGCGGCCGGAACTCGCAGCTCCCCGGGATCATCGCCCCCCGTCCCGCAGATTACTACGAACCAAGGTCAAGAGAGCGGAGAGGCTGCATTCCAGCAGACAGCGTTATCTCTTTTTTTTTTCCCCTCTTCTTGGGACTGGCTGGCATCGCGTGAGCCCAGGACACCAGGGAACGCCCGGGGGGCCCCTCCCCCACCCTCGCCGACTGCTACAGCCGGGCCCGGCAATCGTCCCCCCACTGGAGAACTGAACCGGACTCAGACGGACTCTGAATCTACCATCTCTTCAGAGGAAGGAGAGGTTTCATTGTTTTCATATTATCCAATTTTTTCCCTATACTTGTAAATATTCTATGTGTTAAATAAATAGTTTTTTCCACTTTTCTCTAAGGAAATTCTTCCCGGACCGGTAGGGGGAGGGGCGATTGGAATCGGCTCTTCCTAGAGGAGACCTCCCAGAGGTTTCCTCCAAAATATTTGCCCTAAACCAGGACAGAGGAGAAGATGGTGTCCTCCCAAGATGAGAGAGGAAAGTTAAAGGACATCATAAATCTCATACAGGCCTTTTACTTTTACTAATCCAGGAAGGGTAAAGCATATATTCTCAGACACTTGACAATAAAAGACTCTAAAATAGATAGATGATCTTTTATTTTATTGACTCTAAGGAGACAAAAAAGTAAATATCTATTTCTCCCAGATGAAAATTTACACTTCAAGCCATGATGGAAGACATGTTACAGTATTTGGTTTTTTTTTTCATAAGGTTTTGTTTTCAGGAATAAAGATTCTGCAAGAGATTCTCAGACTTTTTGTGTTTAAGAAGGATGAATGAAGAAAAGATACCAATGCATAAATTTTGAATTCTTGCATCTCACGACTTTAATCTTTTGTCAGGATTTTGTGGAAATGTCATGTGTCAGAATGTTGAGTTTCCCAATTTTTATGGATTTTTTTTCAGAGGTTCTTTGCAAGGAAATTGAGCATCCAGATTTGAAGATGTCTTTGAAATATCTATTCCTTCAGCATTTCTGGAGTGTTTCAAGTTCCAGTGTGGATAACTACAAAGTATTTATCTTGTGTTAAAGAGCATCTTCAAAGAAATATCATGTGCTGCTGGGACAATATAAAGTGAAATTCATGTGACTCATCTAACTCCTCTAATTAACTGAAACCAGTAAAACAAGCAAGCAAAAAACAAAAACTCAGACCCTGAAACAGCACTTATACCAGCCCTCCAAAACATGACAGGGCACTTTAAATAAAAAGGACAATCTGTAAATTTGATGTGCTGCTTCTGGGAGTTCTTGCAGTGAAGATTATCTCTGGTTCAAGTTTATGAGTTCTGATTTCATTCAAATCTGTGATGTTAATCTTCTTATTTTATTGAAAGATAAGAGTGGAAATGCAACACATTTTTATTTTATTTAGTAACAGAATAAATATTGTCTGAACTAGAAAGGAAGTTGAGTTATTTGACCTGAAAGGACTCAAACAGGATTTCTTAAATAAAGGTATCCTCTTCTATCACTTCAAACCATCTATGATTAAATTTATCTGTAAGGTTTCTGTTCACTACATATAAAACATACATGTAGAACAGTTGTATGCAATCACTGAAAGCATATAATGTATCAGACAGTAATATTTTAGTATATGCATTGTATTTATAAGATGGAAGCTGGTTGCTACCCTCAGCATCCAACCTGTGTGCAAGAGTTCTGCGTGCTCTGAGTGTTGTTATGAGAGCTACCACAATAATCTTTTCAAGAATGATTTGTCATTGCAGTTCTGTTGGCCAGTGCTCTCTTCAGTGCTGTGTTCATGTGTATGCATAGGACCTGAGCCACCTTCTAATGCTGTGGAAGTGCAAAGCTCTTGATAAGCTGCACTTGATTGGATGGGTGAATCTAGAACCTGAACTCCAAGATGAGCTATATCTGACACATATTGTTGGTGATTTGGTGATGCAGCAGCACATTTGGTGATGTATTTCTTGTGTGATGGTTTCAAGTTTTCTCACTTCTAAGAATAAACAATGAGAAAGTTAAATATTTGTGCTACTCAGTGATATGGTGGTAAAATATTAAAGGAATGTTGTAATTGAAAGTTAGATTTACACTTCAAAGAAGTCCAAGCATGTGTAGGTAACAACAAGACAACCAAGGCCCAAATGTTACTTTTAGTTCTACCTTAACCTGATACATTAATTTTTGTGGCATTATAATAGCTATAAATATTTGTTCTGCAGGCCACTGAGAGTTCTTCTGGTATTGCAAATTTGGCAATGTGAGCAAATTAGTGGGAATCTATGGGTTTGAGTTATCAAAATGTACAAATGCTTTCTAAATCTTAAGGAAAAAAAGATGTGTCACACTTTGATGAAGTGACCTGTATATGTAAGTGAGGAGGCTTGTACAGGAAATTCAGTGGGAAGGACAAGGAAGGATTTTTAACTTGTAAACCCTGTCTAGCTCCAGCTGGTAGTACGATATCACGTTTTTAGGGTAATGTGAGGATTGCACCCTTCATGAAAGGGAAAGGAAGGTACTTCAGTACTTCTATAGCTTTTTCTCTTAAATTGGTGCCTAGCAAAAAGCAAGGATAATGATGGCTGGGCTTGTTCATCTATGAAAAACTCAGAGTCCAAATGTGGCAGAAGCCACAATTTCTCTCAGGGCAGGTGTCAAGGCAATATATGTGAGTTGAGATAGAAAACAGACCACAGGTAATTAGATCACATCAAGTTATGCTGATAACTGTTAACTTACAATGCCTTATTACTGCTTGTTGATGTGTTACCTCATCTATTCTTAGCTGTTTAACTTATCTTATTCCCTTAGCACCATAGGCTGATGTCATCTTGTTGCCTAATGCATCCCCTGGTGAGCCCCTTAAGAAGCATCCTTCATTGACACCACAGGGAAAATTACAGAAACATCCTGAGGATGCTGTTAATAAATTTGTATCCTTAAAACTTGTTCTGTAAAGGTAAGTGGCTGAAGATTCTTGAAGAAATACTTATGCAGGCTAAATGCTCATCAGAGCTGTAGTATGTGGGCAGCTACACTTACTTTGTCACCCAGACCTTGCCTCTTTGGGCACTGGATGGAGGACTACTTCTGGAGAGGGGAAAGATAAAATTAAGAGCAAGACAAAGTCCCTCAGAGCTTTGATGAGCAGGGGAGTGCAGAGAGGAGAGAGTGGTGCACCCATCAGTAGCACTTGGGTTGTCCTTCTGCTGTAGTGCTGCCATGTATGTTCACATGTTACCTTCTACTCCACTCCTACTGCATGGCTGTCACAGCTGGTGTGAGCAACACAAGCAGCAAGCTGCCTACTGCTCTGGGATTTCTGTTCCATTTGGCTGATTTTTATTTTGGCACAGAATGGCTGAGTGGAAGAGAAAGGCTGTAGCTCAGCTGTGGTTTGAAGGGAAGCATGCTGGAAAGCTGGACAGCACTAGTGCAGCCTTGGAACTGTTGGTGTGAGGTTCAGCAGCCTCCAGCACATCAATGGTGCTCTGCTGTGCAGGGGCAGCAGTGGTAGGAGGAGGCAATAGGCTGAACTATTCCTGTCTAAATCTGTGGATGTGGATGGATTCATCAAGACTAATATCTGGAGGCAACTTCATATTTCTCTGGTTTCATAATAAAAGCAGATGCCTAGACAGAGGGCCTCTTCCAGTTAGGGCTGGGGAGGTTGGGAGAGGAGAAAAGATCAACCTTGGTGGAGCATCTCACTTTCTTGTTTCTTAATGGTCAGCATTCACCTTAAAAATTAGATGTTGCACAAGTGCCACGAAAACTCCCTCTCCAGGCTATTAAGAAGTTGGAGTGCTGAGGACTGGAAGTGTTTAGCTACCTGTGGAAATGCCCTTAATGCTTACCTAACTGTGCTGCTACTACTGTGTGTGGCTGAGTTTTGGGCTAAAACTTCATGGTTAACTCTGTCTATCCTATTCTAGCTAGTGACATGATGATGATGTGACAGAGATGAAACTGCAGAGAAGTCAAATACATCGGGCAAGGCACTGGTACCATTGTACAGGACACTGGAAAGCATGTTTTGGAATATTGTGTACTTTAAAATAACTGTGTTAAAGTTGAAATAAAACTAGAACATATGGAAAGTCTAGTGTGGATATTAAAAGATTGAAAATCCTATCTCATGGGAAGGAATTAGAAGAGATTGGCTTGTTTAGTTTAGCAAAATAGGAGTTGAGAGACTATTTGACAGCACTCCATAAATACATTCAGGGCTAAATGCCAGAGAGGGGAAAAAGCTATTTAAACCCAAGAGCAATATTTGCATAAGAACAAGTGGGCATAAACTTGGCCCTGAGTAGGATTAAAATGGAAATCAGATTATTTCTACCCCTCAGTATAGTGAGGTCATAAAACTGCCTCCCAGCAGGAGCAAAAAGGCCATGTAGTAATTTTTGTGGACAGAGAGAGGGACTATGTTGTACAGCGCCCACAGTGACCCAATCTCCATGGCTACATAGTTTCATTCTGATCTTATGTTCCTAAGCATTTGCACTGGTACAGCCATGACAGACTTGTCCTGCCACTGGTTGTTGTCCCCTGACATGAGAAGAATGTTCTCCTGCTGAAAATGAAGCATTGTTGATAAATTATAGCTATATTAAATATCCTTTAATGGTCTTGAGGAATTTCCTGCACCTCTTGCAGCTGAGCTTTTAACTTTGTTGATGCCAAAATGCCTGCTATTATCTTAGGAACTTTCATATCAGTAAGATTCCTCCTGTAAGGAAGGGATGCAGGATTAGGCTTTTCATTGTGTAACTCCAGGGAGTAAAAGTAGCTTTCCTGGCAGAAATTGGCAGAAGTATCAGTACAGAGAAAAAGCAATTTTTAAAATAACTGAATATGCCTTTTTTATTGTTGCTAATCATATGACCTTTAAATCTGATGCTCATGATTAAACATTTCTTTCTATGCTGCAGTTAGGCTAACACTTTTGTACACACTTAACAGATAAAGTAACCAGAGCACATAGGCGTTTGGAATTTGGATGTTGGCATGATGATGTCAATGTGCCAGGGTTTTGGTTTCAATTGCAGGGTCTGCCTCTTGCACCATTCATCCTCTGGAATGACAGCACCCATGAAACTTAATAGTCTTTCTGTTTTTACCCACTCTTTGCTTTCACTAATTTCATTTGGAATCTTTGGCTTTTGAGCTGAAATTTTCCAGGCTTGGTCCTTTATTTGTCAGTGATATTTTAGGCACTTCTCTCTTTCTTAAAACTCAAAAAGTAAATGCCTCTAAAGTTAGTGGTGGACCTTTCTATTGCAGAAAGAGCTGAGGAGAGAAAGCTGAAGCAGGCACAGAAATAGCCCCCTGGGAAGCAGATTGACACATAGTACTTTGGTAGCTTTGATTTGAATCAGTTGTAACTTGCTGAAATTTGTACTCTGTGCACAAAGGTACTTTCTGTACTGAGAGTTAATCTGGCAAAATATATGCTAAAGGCAACTTTAAAAAAGATTGCAGTGGCACATAGTCAGTGGTGTGTCAATTTCAGTAATTTTCCCTGGGTTTTGATTGCTTTTCCTTGTACATCATATATTCCTTCAATGTAGGATAGGCAATGTGTCTTGTCTTGACATTGTCCATGGTGGGCTACTGTGCTGTGCCGTCGATGGACCTCAGTAAGGAAATGGTATAACATTTCTGCTGGAGAGCTTTGCCCTGACAGAGTAAAAAAAAAAATAAAATAAAAAAAAAATATATATATTTCTGATACTGACCTTCATCATTAACCTTGCTTTTCATACATTTCCCCCACAGCATGGTGTAAAGAAAAAGGAAGCTGGAGCAGATATTGTGCTCCTTAGGAATTTGTGATGAAGGCATTTCTATGTATATAATGCAAATTAGTTTTGAAAGTTTTTAAGACTTCACATATTGGGCTGTATGCCAGCCATGTTTTAATTAAAGAAAGATAATTGGGTAAGCCTTTTTCAGTGTTTTAAATAAAAAGGGTTACTTGGGAAATGCAGAATTCCTTCAACATTTTTGAAAAATATTTTATTATGCTTTGTTTAAAACAAGACTGTTAAAAAAAGAAATAACAAACACAACTCTGACAGACACATCTTAAATAACCAAAATAGCTTAAAAATAAAAATAAATCCAAGTAAAACAGAATAACATTTAGGAGGAGAGGTATCAAACTTGTTGGTTTCAGAGTTGGTATTTACTTTTTTTTCCTGCTAAGAAAGTCTGTTATTTGTCCAGCACCACTGCTTGATGATTCAGCTTCTATCATTCAGAGCAAGCCATTTTCCTTCTTAGGACTTTAAATGATGTGAAATTACATCTATCTACATATTTACATTACAGCTGTCACCATTCTTTCTTGTCAGCATCACATTGTCATTTAGCATATTTGGAGGGGGAAAAGCAGTTTGTTTGTTTATGATTTCAGCAGAAAAGTATTTTGCATTCTTTCTTTCCAGGAAAGAAAAAACCCACAGAACCTTTAAATTCCTTCTGATATTTAAAGAATCAAAAAGCTGTATCTTGGGAGAGTACAAACAGATCTAATTACCATTTTCCATAGGGCCTATGCCTGATTCACAACACCTAAATTCTCACAGTACTCCAACTTCCAAGTGTGTTTTGTTTCCTGCATAAGAAGAGAAAATGAAATGAGATAAATTTCTGATTAGCAGATGGCAAATTCTTAGCAGCCTATGTGAAATAATTTTTTGGTATTAGTCCAGTTCCAGGCAGATGGATGTCCTCATCCCCAAACCTGCCATAACAAATTGCTAAGAAAGCTGAATACTGACTCATTTACCACCTACTTTGGAGAGTTGTTCCCAAAGTCAGAGATAAGATAAATTTTGGAGGGGTAGTCTGGGGATGTCCACAGTCTTCTTCGTTACCCGTGTTTTCCCTTTCTATAAATAAACGGAAGCCTGCAGTCTCTATGGCTGTCGGTGTAACACCACTCACAAGCCATAAAATTCATCTTAAATAAAAATAAAAAGCTACTATGTAGGCACAACAGAATTTACTATAAATGGGTCTTAAGTACATAATTGCATGATAGACCCAAATGGCTCCAAAAGAGTTGCTCCAGGCTATTGTGTAAGCAATACTCCTTTGAGAAATATATAAATACATGTAATTCAGTATATAATACACATGTTAAAAAACTACCTAATTACATATTTTCCCAGGAGAATGAAAAGGCTCCAAAAGAGCTACTCCAGCCTCTCCAGTACACAATAGGTGTTTTATAACCTTTCATGAATCTCTTCCATTCTTTTTCCGTTAGGAGGGGAAAAAAACAGTTAGGAAATTAAATACAAAACACCTACTGTACATTTAATTTAGAGGACAAAATGCAATGTTGAAATAACATTAAGGGTGTGACGCAAACCAAGGAAAGCCAGGAAATTGAGTGTAAAGGCTGTTGCTCCATCCTTAATGCACATCACTTATATAATGTTTCAGGCTACTGTTCTATAATGGCAGATTTTAAATTTCATAATTTAGATGAGGGTTGTGGCCTATCTACACTTAGAGGTAATTATGTGGTTTATACTACTGGAATACCTGTATACCTCTAAAGTATTTATTTATGTGCAGGCATGTACACATATGTTTTAGGGCCTTTTTTAAAATAAACATGTTTTCTTTCCTTGTGCTGAAATTGCGGTGGCACTTCCACTTGCCTTAGAATATGTTCATGAGTACCAATGTGATGAAGGGAAAGAAAGAAATGAGTTTTGCTTTTGATTGGTAGTGGTGAGATCTGTGGTTATTCTGAGGATCTGCGCTGAAGTCTGAATCCAGCTTTGGAAGAAATCCTGCTGCCCAGACTTACAAGCCCCCATTACTGGCTGGCATTTTTGTCAGTGCAGGGGAGTTGGATGCCCTGGAGAGAGAGACCACATCTCAAGTGCAGTGCTGGGATCCCTAAGGGGTTGGTGAGAGCCTGCTGTGCAGGCTCTGAGCTGCATGCTGCCTCTGCAAAGAGGCAGCCTAGGGAGGGTAGGGATGGTCTGATGTGTTCATAGCAACCTGTGTTACTAAGTAGATTATTATAAACACTGCTTTCCTTTAAAGCAAAAATATAATTTGTTCCCTCTCTTTTGCACCATTCCCTGAAAACAAACAAAATAGTACATACACATTTTATCATTAGAAGGATATGCTACATGCAAGTAAATTCCACAGTATTGTATATTAGTTTCACCACAGAACCCAATTAGAATATGCTGCCATTTATTTCATCTGTTCTGGATTTGAGAATACTGTTTGTAAAAATCATACTGTGGGTATCTGTGTTTATCCCAAGTGTTGGCCGAGGCAGAACAACAGGATTACAGAAGACAGATCAGTTTTCCATTCTTATTAGAATGTTCAGAGGTTTTATTACTTTTTAATTTTTTTTTTTATTAGATATATATGTTTTCTTCAAGGGAGTGAATCCAAGACCTTTCTAAAAAACCTTCATTTATTTTTCCTCACAAAGAACAAGACAGTAGTCTCATAGTATAGATGTGGGGCTTTCACCTTGGTTGCAGGAGGCCCGGTGAGTGTGTTTGATTAGCAATGCAGCAAAGTTCCCATAGGAATAAGCCAGAGAGTCTTGCTGAGTATAGACAGGTGTCCAGATTAAGTGCCTGGTGTAGGAAGTCTGTCAGTGTGTCTGTGGCCTGAAGGAGGCAAACAAAGCTTAGGCCAGGTCCCTGGTGTCCTTATGAAGGGCTGTTTGGGGAGCCTGTAAAGTTAGCTTTTGATCAAAACCAGGAAGTTTTCTGCTTAATCCAAAGCTGCCATTTGCCCATGTATTCTTGCTGATTGAGCCAATCAGTACAGTTTCTTGAAAATTTGTTTTATCCAAATGCTCCAAATTTTATTTAAACTTTCCTCAGACTTTTGACAAGTGTCATATATAAAATGTAGCCACAGAAAATTTAATCCTTTGGGTTCATGGGATTTTTTTAGGAGAAACTTTGAAAATTTTCTTAGTTATGTTTTTTTTTTTAGCAGATTGACAGCAGGACTGCCTTTGTGTTCATGAATCCTGTTCCTTTGGATGGCAATAAAATGTAATTTTTTAAAAAAGGGAATTTTAGCTCTCAGGGGTCACAAAATTGGATGGGCTGAGAGGAAGCTGCTGCAAAACTTCTGCAAAACAGAAGTTGAGGTGAAAGAACATAAGAAAGCACCTACAGAGTGTAGTCTTTATACTAGTGTGCAATCTACATCTGAAATTTGATTTAATAGTGTTTTCCATCTGAGTGGTGCAGTTGGTCATTAGCAGCCTTTAGAGGTGGAAGAGCTTCTTATATCATCAACAGACCCAGAGAATTAACTAGTTGGTATTTGCTTAATAGCTGTACAGATGACAGAGAGAAATGACAGATAATATCTCTTTCCTCCACTTTCCCTAATGTATATCCAGTGTTTGCACACTGGTTGTTTTTGCTTGGTTTGGCAGCAGGCTTTTGGGTTAGAGAAGCACTGACTTGCTGTTAGCACTGGGAGTGCTGGTCTTGCTTGCAGGCACATGAAAATGTTTGCATCCCAAGCAGGAAGCTGGGATAGGGTCTGCTTAGTGCAGCATAGAACACCAGCAGGGAATTTGCATGCTGGAGTACAAGAGAGAGAGAGAAGGAGAGACCACTGTGGGACAATGCAGTAACCTGGCACAAGCATCAGGTAAGTTGGCATCAGCCACCTGGGTGAATTACTGGGTACTGGGCCATCCTGAAGTGTCCCCCTGCCTGTGGTCTCCTACCCTGCAATCCCCTTATATGTTAGGTATCAAGCAGCCCCTTGAGCTGCCTCTCCTCTTCTGCTCCTAATGGCAGCGGGAAAGCATCCAGCATGGCCTTTCCAGTTCATGTCTTGCTCTGAGTGTTCTTGGTTTGGCATTGAAACACAGCTGGCCTCAAGTTCTAAGAACATTCTTTTAATTCTGGATCTAAGCAATGGAATAGTGTGGATCCTTATTCCTATCCTTATTCATATTTCACTTGCAACAGCAAGGGAACGATAAAGTCAATAACCACCTATAGCACACACACACTGGGTGATTTTCTAGCTCTAGGCTTTGCCTTTTTGCAAGTGAAAACTAAACACTATGCTGGCATCAGGCAATTTATAATTATAGAGGCAGATAGTAATGGACTAGTTTTAAACTAAAAGATGAAAGATTTAGATTATACATTAAGAAGGAATAGTTTTCGAAGAAGGTAGCGAGGCACTGGAACAGAGACCCAGAGAAGCTGTGAATGCCCCATCCCTGGAAATGTTCAAGGCCAGACTGCATGGGGCTCTGAGCAACCTGGTCTAGTGGGAAGTAGTCCTGCCCATGATGAGGCGTGTTGGAACTTAATATCTTTAAGGTTGCTTACAACCCAAACCATTCTATGATTCTATGATTCTATGATTCTATGCAAGTTACTGAATTTTACCTTCATTTCCGTAAGAACAGATTAGATGCAGCAAACAAAATTATGACTTGGATTCTGGTTCCAGTTCTGCTTATAGAGCCCCAAAATATCTCTGTTCATTTGTGCCAGCCTCAATATTCAGTAGATAGAGTGGCTAACTGAAGCTTTCATCTGGCTTTCCTGACTTCTTTTAAGAGGCAATAAAGGAAAAAGACCATGGTAAGAAAAAAACAATTGGAATTGTGGCCCAGAATTCTAACTAGGCAAATAGAAAATTAGTTGTTTAAGAAGATGAGATATCCACAGGTTGCTGTTGAATGAGATAGTGTCTAAATTTGTACTACTTGCTTGATTACCATTTGTGTGCCTGCTGTTTTTGAGCAGAGAATTTGAAGTATATTCCTATTTAGTAAAAAGGTGAAGACAGCCTTACAGGGCTCTATAGGACAGATGAATTTAATAAATTAATATGCAGAAATAGGATCCACTTTGCCCTCTTTGAACTTATTCTGCCTTTTAGGGTTAGATCAGAAACCTCTGACCTTACAATTCATAAGAGAGACCAAAATATTGTGTATGCTATGAGGAATGTGTATGTTGAATACCAGAGTGCTCTTTGTTGCACTCAGAATAAAGCTCCACTTCAAAAGATCAAGTTATGCGTGTAGGGCTGGTAAGTAAATCTGGTAGGATTGTCTCCTGAAGTAGATAATTGAGTTTCATTGAACTTGAAAAAGATTCAATTGACAGGGTACTGGTCTTGGACAGGGGTGACAGAGGTCAGGCTTCCAGATGACCACCTGAACAGTGGTCCTTGCATCGCTCCAACTACCTCACTGTGAAAGCATGGAAAATGAACACATCTGAGTTGTTAGGCCTATGAGAGGAGACATATGAGTACAGCAGATAAGCTGGAGTGCTATGGGCTGAAAAATGCATGTGAATATGACCTTGGAGACAGGATCTGTCCTGAGAAAAGAGAACAAGACCAAGAACATGCAGAAGGGAAGAGTCTCTTGGTGCGGTGCTTGTTACAGTTGGAGTCATGACAGGCACACTGCCAGTGCATGCAGTTGTCACCATGCTAGGGAAGCAAATAAGATGGTTTGCTCCTTATCTTATTGAAGACTGGTAGCTTCTGCTACCCCTCCTTTCAAATGACTTGCTTTCTTTGAGAAAAAAATCTAATTCACCCCCATGTGACTTGAGTCACTTAGGGAGAACAACACAGAAAGACACTTCTGCCAATTCACTTGTATGTAAGTAGTCATGGCTGCAAAATTGTCACCAAGAGTTATTTGGGACCACCGGATTTCTTTGATGTCTCTGTATGCTACAGACACAAGGGAATATGTTCATTTTCTAAAAATAGAGTGCTGTCTGCATTTTTTAGGTTTTCATTTTA
Organism: Petroica traversi; assembly: GCA_025920805.1. Classification (NCBI taxonomy): domain Eukaryota; kingdom Metazoa; phylum Chordata; class Aves; order Passeriformes; family Petroicidae; genus Petroica; species Petroica traversi. The sequence continues at coordinate 7,283,587 of JAHLSL010000117.1, read as the reverse complement.
TTTTGCATTTTGCCCTCAAATTGTCTTCACAGTTCTTCAGCAACCCACATCTTGGCCTACTGTCACAGCATGGTTTAGTTAACAGGGCTAGGAGCTACAGAATTCACTATACAAACATCCATTTAAAAGATGCTGGAAAGTAGCTCTAAAAGGTCAGGATACTTAAATTTTTCCTGTCTGCTACCTGTCTAGGTGGGTTGAGCCACATCTAAAACACCAGCTGTGTCCTGTGCAAACATTTAATTTCTGTTAGCCCTTCCAAATGTCCTCTTTCCAATTTTATCTTTTTTCCTGGATTATCACTACCCTCTAACTTTGGCTCTAATAGTTAAAGGAAAAGGGAAGGATTTGATCCACCTAAGTGGTGTTTGCCCTATTCCTTCTCATCTACCATGCCTGGGTCCCTGGGTCCAGGCTCTCCTGGTGTGACCTGGCCACCTAGTCACTTGGAAGAGGGTAGCAGTGCTGTGTTTGTGTAGAGGAGCAGCAGCACTTTATTTCAGTTAAATACTGAGTTCTCTCCAGCCCAGGAGAATTCATGCAAGTCCTTGAATTCAGCTGGTTTTATCCTTGCTGAATAAATTTTGCTTTGCAAAATGAGACCACTAATCCTTGCTGTGATAAGAGGAATTCTGGAACCATCCTACCCTGCACATACTCCTGAGCCAACGTGATATTGTATACGAGATCATACCAAAACTCAGAAGTACACCATGAATGTTTACTGTGACTTAATTCCCCATTAGTTCTAGTTATGCAGTGACTATTTTTTTGTCCTTTTAGAAACACTCTTCTTCCTGACTGCACTTCAAGGTAGGTGTGAGATAACTCATTATACCACCATTTAATTTATAACTTTGTCAGTCATTCAGTGAATCACGACTTTATTATTACGGGAATGTAACCCACAAACAGATTTCCCCCTCTGTACCCCACCCCCCAGTTCAGGTTGTTCGGTCCCAAAGAAAGACTCGGTGCCACACTGCCCAACAGACAATTACAGACCATATTTCCACCCAGGGCTTCTGTTGCTGCACTCTCTGCCTGATGGGATTTTTGTTTGGGGTTTTACCGCACTGCCTGCTTCTTCATCTTCCTTTCTTCTCTTAGTGCTTAAGTAGCTTCTCTGAGTATTTAGTTGTATTCTTGTACTTGCAGTCTGAGCATGCAGAGTCACCTTGGAATTAAGTGTCTCAAATCTACCCCTGATCTGCGTTTTTGCTTTCAACCATTGTTTATGCAGTAGTCAAAAGAGACAAATGGTGTGAGCACAATCAGCAAGAGCTCACTGGAAATTGCTACCTCCTTCTCTCTTCTTCCAGGCAAAAACAACAGGATTTGTAACCAGAGAAAGCCTTATGCAACACACAAGCATCTCAAGTATGGTAAATTACTTCCAATTGTTCCATGTGTCTAAGTAATTCCTGGTCCCCCACTTCTGATGCATTTTGTAATTTTTATTAAAACAATCACTTTTTTCTATTCTATTAGTGTCTGGGTGTTTTGTGTGGACCGTGTCTAGCACACTGCAGATACTTTCTCTATCCTGAAAACTTTGCAGCCTCTAAGTGTTTAAAAATAAGGGCAAAGGATGAAATTAGGGATGGGATACATGAAAAGTCCCAAAGGGGAAATAAATGTATTTGTTCTATATGTTTGCAATCAGGAAAAGTGGGTGGGTTGCTGCACTGCAACAAGTTTCTGATGTTCAGTGTCTCCTGACAAATTAAAATCTTTCAAAAGGAAGCTCCTCTTCCATTTGGAGCTTTGTTGAGAAGGTACAAATCATGCTGTTGTGGTAACTTTTTTCAAGAATTTGGATGAAGCTTTCCAGTCTGTCTGGAAGACCTCAAAGCACCTTTGGATGGACAGCCCACTTTACATGCTAAGATCTGGAACCAGGTTTTACAAGAATTTACAGGTAATTTTGAAGGCCTTTCTTAGGTCCTGAATCAGAGGCGCTTGGATTTTGAGAGAAAGATATTATTTAAGCATGTATTTTGGGATAGGTCTTCTCACCTCCCTGTTTAGAATTTTAAAAAACCCCAAACAAACAAGAAGCAATTACTCCTTCTATTAGTTTCTAAAATCTTAGACTTGAATGTTCCTATTCTTAATGAAATTAGATGCATATTAAAGCAGTGTCTGCCTCCTTACTTTTCATCATGTCCCCTAAATTTGCTCTTTCCCCCCCCTCCCCACACTTTTCTCTAGAAAAATCTCTAGAAAAGCTAATAAGGATTCATCTTTAAAATTTTCAACATAAGATAGTTTCTTGGAGAATTGTTTTATTTACTCATTCAGGTGACTGGATTACTAGAGCTTTTCCCCTGCTAAAACCTAAATGGGTTTTAAATAAATCCTGATGCTTTATGCCACAGATGTGATGGCATTATCACTGGGATATATTTCAAGATCATGTGCTAAGATCTTTATTTTACTGCTTGTGATTAACCCTGTTGTTCCATGTGCAGTCAAGTCATCAATTTGCTGTCATAAACATGTTTGTCAAAGCTTGGACTTCATGTATTTACTTAGGTTATGGAAAGGAAAATGGTCATGGATCACTGTGGAAAGGCAGGAAAAATAAAAGTATGAGCACCATGGTATCTGAAGCTGGCCCATGGAATCGAGGGACCGAGGATGTGGGACCTAGGGTTATATTAGCAGCATAAGAAGACTTTCAGCCTATACTTGCAAGGAGAACAAAATAGATCACATACAAATATGTATAAGAAAGCTGTCTGATGCCTGAGAAATCTCATTTTGCAAACCATTGACTGTCATTCAAGAAAGAACTGCTTATGACCTGATTCTCTCAAAAATTTCTTGACCCATAAGTTTGCATGGGAGAGCTTGTAGAGCAGAGGAAGGAAAATCTTCAGGATCAGGATTATATTTTATGGCCCAAATAGTTGACAGGGTGGACTCAGCAGGCTGCCCCTTTGATAGGATACTGAAAAGTCAGAGAATTGTCTGCAGTAATATCAGCAAGAAGAGTGAAAAACATCACCAAGCCTGAAGATCCCGAAATGAGAAAATGCCAAACAAAAACGAGATTTTATTTCCTCAGCTGTTATCATGAGATCACAATCCTGCTGAGTAGTAAAGCAATGGTGTTTTCTGAAATGAGCCACAAATTAAGTAATCAGAGGCAAAATTTCTTCTGTTTTTTTGTTTTCCTAATTTCTTTTAAGTGACTATTTGACCCTTGGTGTCAAATCCCCATTTTGGGATGCACATTCACCGGGTCTAATTTTTTTTCAGAATGTGTTGAATACTTCCACTCCTACCACCAAAGCCATACGTCCCATGATGTAAAAGCATCAGAAGTATTACAGGGATTTCTTCTGGAGCTAATATAAAAACAGCAGTCTGAGGGATCCAGCTCTTAAAAGTATAGAGAACCTTAAATGGATAGGCTGGGATAACTGGGACCAAAAGAGAGATGTCTGTTGAGTTGTTGAAAAGACATATGCTCCCAACACTTCCTTTGTCACGCATTTTGGAAATCTTTTCTCTCTGAGTTTATTGCTAATATTTAATTTAAAACCAAACTTGTGAATGGACACTTCTCCCCTCCTCCTTTCCAGTCTTGTCTGGGCAGCACTTGCTCCCCCATTTCCTCCTCCTGCTGGTCCCAGCTCATGTACCCTGGGTTGTGCTGGAGAAAGGGGGAACCTCACCCTGACTTTGGCCTTATGTGGGAGGACAAGGTCAGCAGGAGAGTGGGAAGTGGTGGTTTGCAAGTTGGTAACATCTTGCTCCTCCTGTTCTCCTTCAGGATTGTAATCACGTTTATATTGGATGGAAAACGTGACTTTATTTGTGTGTGTGTGTTTGTGTACGAACACTTAATGACATTTCAAGGCATCCGACAAAACCCTAATTCCTTGGATTGGTTTCGTCAAATAATAAAATGACTTGACATAAGTATAATTGAAAGCAGATCTTGAAATATGGACTTTAGAAGTTATTCTGCCCTCCCTCCCCCTGCCTTTTTTCTCTTAATTCTTTGTTCATGCCAGAAATAATTTCATTTTTGTTTCCTACTTCCTATCTGCAGAACAAAGCCTGGGGAGGATGAGTTCTGAGGCAAAGAACCAAACGGTATTCATTTCACATTTTAATGTCTACTTGTAAAATTTCCACCTTTTCTGAGTTCATGTTCCATTATGAATAAGAACTCCTCTCCCCTCATCCTGAACTCATCTTCTCTGTTATGTAATCATTCCTGTCCACAATGGCTGTTTACTGCTGTTACTTGAATCTGAAATTGTAGGTTATATGTTGGGCTGAGCTAAGCAAGCAGACTACATTATGTTTTTACCTTTTCCCCCTGGACTACATGTTGGATGGAAGAAATTGTAAAGATGCAGAAATGAAATTGTAAAGTTTGCACATGGGCAGAAGGTAGAAGGGTTCCTTCCCCACATTTTACACTATGAAACATAAAATACATCTCTGTGGCTGCTCCTTATCCTGAAAGGAATAAGGCAAAGGCATCAGTGGTGATCATAGTATCATAGAAAGGTTTGGGTTGAAAGTGACCTTAAAGACCATCTAGTTCCAATCCCCTACGTTGCAGGCACACCATCCACTAGACCAGGTTGTTCAAAGCCCCATCCAGCCTGGCATTAAATGCTTCCAGGTATGAGGCATCCACCTCTCTTCTGGGCAACATGTTACAGTGCCTGTCAGTAAGGAATTCCTTCCTAACATCTAATCTAAATTTGTCCTTCTTCAGCTTAAAGCCATTATCCTTTTCCTAACCCTACATGCCTTTGTAGAAAAGGTCCCTGTCCAGCCTTCTTGTAAGGCCCTTTTGGGAATTGGAAGGCTGCTGAAAGGTCTTCCCTGAGCCTCCTCAACAAACATCCCCAGCCCTCTCAGCCTGTAAGAAGTATACACATATTATGAGAGCAAAAGTATCGGCTGTTTAATTGTCAGCAGTGGCTTTGTCACTGAAACAGCTCTTCCCAATGGATCAAACCAATGTGACTGGAAGAATTAAGGGCTTGGAGTAACAAAAGGGCAGTTTAAAGTTACCACTGATTTTCTTGAATCTTCAGTCATACCAACATCATGGTGTCATTGTTCACACTGTTTTGGGAAGAAATGAGGCTTATAAAAACTATTATCATCTTTGATTTCATCACCTTTTGAAAAGGGGGCTTTTGTGTTTTCGAGAGTGAGGTACTCTGTTCTCATTTCAGTGGGATACAAGAATAATAGCCTGCAAAAATCCCAGCCTCGAGCTTTAATGGAGGTCTTTTAGTGTCAAGATACTTGTGTCTGTCTATCTTCCCTCTGGTTTTGATCTTTTTGACCACTGGGGAAGAAGACATATATAACCAAGAAGACTGAAAGTATCTAAGTTGTTTATGGTACCATCATTTGCATGTGGGCAGTCAGTTAATGGAAAAGCTAAGCGAGATGCATTGTATTTCTTGTACTACTAACACAGAGGCTGCCAACACACAAAATGTTGCCATCTGAACTTGTCCTATCCTGGAATCCAAAGTCAGCCACAAGGCCACCAGAACTGAGAGTCAATGTTTTCAGCTGCCCATGAGATTGAGATTTGCTGATTCCTTCCTTCAAAGATGAGGTCTATGTTTGAAGAGTACCCAAGTCTGCTTTTAGAATTCTGAGTGTTAGTTTTAACTTCTTCATCTGGGGCAAGGTGGGCCTGGTTTCCAAGGGCACAGAGACTGTGGGGCTCCAACTGCAGGTACAAGTAGTTATTGTTTTTAGAAATTATCCATTAATGAGTGGTTTTAGTAATACAATGCCAAGTTTAAAAGCAACAGATAAAATCTGAGGTGAGATCCTCATTTGAATTATGGAAGATGAAATACATGAAGTGCTCAAAAATTAATCTGAGTGCAGGAAAGCATCTGAATATATTCAGAGTCTGAAAAATGAGATGGGGAGGGATGGTTGGTGAAGCCAACCAAAAGAGGAACTGCCAGGAATATGTCAGAAGGATAATCTGACTAAAAGAGTTCAGCAGAGATGTTAGTCCTGCAGAAAAGTGATGAAGAGGAAAGTGTAAGTTAAACAGTCTGCTTCTTTAGTGTACACATGCATGTGACAGGCATGTCTACCACTCCCAAAAAACACCCTTCCTTCTATTTCAAGCAGGATCTCAGCATGGAAAGGAAATCTAGTATTAGACCAAACACATTGGAAACATTCTTCTAGCCTACCTTTTGCTGCCCTGTGCATCTAAGGTCTCCTCCAGGCTGCCAGGCAACTCCTAATAGGAGTGCTGAGGAGACATCTGAGTTTTTCTGTGTTGGACATCTGTTGTGTCAGGTGTCTTGAGTTTACCCAGGTTAACATGCATCTCCTTGCAATGCACTGCTCAACTGGAATGATCAGTTTGTGCCATGGAGATAGGGTAAGCTCCAGAGAGCTGAAATCAAGAGTGTGCTTGGTAAGTATAACCCCGCGTTCATTTTAGAATATTAATTTCAAGAAAGGAGATCTTCTAATGAGTGTTCATATTGCATTAGAAGAGATTAATGCATGATTAAATTATCACTTATTTTTTAAAATTATTAATAGTAATTTGTTACATTACAGAAATCAAAATTTCTGAGCTACTGCCTTTATTGCTGCTTATTCAGGTAAGTTTCATACTATACTTTTCAATATCAGTAGGGCTAAAGAGAAAGATCTTACATTCCTTCCGGATACTGCAACAGGATGCAAGTACTTATAAAGTTAATAATATGCTTACCTGTATAACCACAAAACATCTTGGGATTGGCCTAGAGAGACAAAAATTTAAAGCCTATGTCTCCAGTTTATCTTCCAAACATGTCAGTAAAGCCATCAACTTGTGAAACTCTGATTACATGATTCAGCTTGCAGCATTGCAATTTCTTTGCTGTGCATAAACTTATCAGATTTGTGTGGACAAAACAGAGATTTGCGCAGTACTTATGGAAAGTTCATCTGTATGTTTTCTTTTTTTGCCATATCAAAATGTCAAGAATGTCCATCAGCTTTTCACATGTACACACTGTTCTAAGTTTTGAAAACATTATCAGTGGAGGCACGTAGTCATCAGCTCCATCAGATTGTTTCATCTTCTGTGGGCTTCTGTGTAGTGTAGATCTTAGGTAAGTTTTTTTCAGAGCATTTGTTAAACATGTAAAAGTCAAGTATGCAACTCTGCTTCCTACACGAGGCTAATTTGGTATCCTAGACTAAATGTGTAATGACAAACTGAATGTTGTCCTGCTAGGGGGTAGAACTATGTTGGCCACAAATATTCTTGGTTCTTTGCTGAAGGCGGTAAGCTTATGGCTGAGAAGAAATTTATCCCACTGTTGAAAGAATCTCTGGATCAGGACTCAAGGTCAAGTGTTGTTTAACTGGAGTGACAGTGGGAAAAAAAAAAGCAATGAACTGAAACACTAAGTCTTCATAGGATGCTTACTCTTTTTTTCCTTGCAAATAACATGATAGTATAATTGTGTCCCAAAACTATTAATACTGGCCCTTGCTTCCAACATTTGACTATCAAGTCTTCTAAGCTGTCAGTTTAGACCTGAAAGATTTCAGAACTCCATACAATATGTGCTTGTGTTATTTACATTTGTATCTCCAGGTCTGAAGACTTTCATTCCTAAATTACTCTTCTCTCCTAATCCTCCCCTACACTTCCCTTTTCCAGGCCTGTCCATCTCCGTTACTACTAATCATGTTTCCATAGAGAGGTACATGCTGTGGGTGCTCATTCTACTGCTTGTCTCCCACAGCCTCTTCCTGTGAAGGCCTTCATTTGTGTCTCTTCCCTTCCACGTCCTTCCTCCCATTATTTGGGAAAGTATTTGTTAGGGGACTGAATAATAAGCTCTATTGGAAAGATGGGATGAAAAGACATGAGGGAATGATACTGTTATTTCAGAAAGTATTAATGAATGTTGTCAGCCAAACCTTTGACCTGAGAGGGAGTGGTGGAAGCACAAAGCAGATGACGAAGGTTCTTTGTGTTTCCCATTACTGTTGTGCTGGTTTTCCTTGGCTGGGAGCATCTGGAATAGTCTCTAACATTTTTAATTGAGCAAACACAGCATTCCCAAGCTGTTGTGTGGCAGACAAGCAGACAGAAAAACCTACAATAAAATGCCATAAATTTGAGTGTGTGTGTTCACAAGATAGGTCAATTATTCACAACTAGAAAAATAAGGTAACATAAATGGTCAAGATTTTTTGGGAGTGGCTAATTGTTTTAGATGTGTAATGCTTTGGATGATCCATTAAAAATACCTTAAAAGGCCTTGTGCTTTGGCAAACAAATTTCCATAATTTGAAAACTGAGTGTCCTTACAGATAAGATAGACGACAAGAAAACCCAGAGATTATCAAAATCAGTTTTCATCTAAAAATGTTGACAGCAATGTTATACATAGGGGAATTGTTTTCTGGTTTATATCAGTCTGTGAATCCTCTTCACATATTTGTATACAGCCTTGCAAATAAATGTTAACAGTATGTTTTATAAGTGATGATGTATGTGAAAGCATACTAGAAGTAGACGAGTTGTAATGGTCAGAAAGGTTGGGAAAGGAGGTTTGGAAAGAGCTCATCTGTTAAGTCTTGAATGCAGAGCTGTTTACTCCCCACACACAAAGTATTTTAAGTGGGAATGGAGCATTGCTGATGACTGAAGCATGGGAAAAGCTGGGTGGTGCAGTCCTAGTAGGCCTTTTTTTTAGGGTCACTGTAGAACAGGAGTTGCCTGGGGTAGGCAGGATTTCTGTGGTCACAGCCACAAACTGGTCACTTGCAGCACCCTGGGAAGATGCTGAAGAAAAGCAGCTGAAAGGTCACACAATCCATCCAGCTAAACAGTCCTTGTGGGTGGCAGTCTGAAATAATTCCTGAGCTATTAATTAGGAAGATGCTCTTCCAGGTTCCGGCCGAAGTCATAAGACATGTTGAGGCAAGGAGCCAAAAGATCAAAAGGACACTAAATATTGTTTTTTAAACCATTCTGTGGAGAGAGAAAAGAGAGAACTGTCCGGGTCTGGTTCACACAGGACGTGCTGATGGGACTGGGCTTTGGTCTAGGATGTGAGGAAGCAAAGTCTCCCTGGCTCTGTTCTCCTTGTTTTTCACTTAAATATAACTATAGATTCTTTTTTTTTTTTTCTTTATCTTTTGTCTTAGCTTCTCTTACAAAACCTTTTTGCTGGTAGTAGTTTTTGCTCTCAGTGTTAGACTTTTTTTTTCAAATCTTGATTTGAAAAGGCTGTGTGATTACCTGTGTTAGCCATTTGTTACCAGCCCTTGAGAAGGAATATTGCAAGTGTTGATTCCAAGCAAATTTCTAGTTAGACATACATAAGCCCACCACATTTTTACTTGAGACTCACCTTTAATAGCATGCAAAATATTGAGTTAATCCAAGAAAAGACAAAGCAGTGATGCCCAGCTCCAAAGAAGAGGGAAGGATCTAGATTGTTTATATGGAAACAAGGGTCAAATCCATGTTTCATAAAACATTTAGTTAATGAATAGCACAACCCAGAGAGCATTGCTTACCACAGACTTCTCTCTAAAGGACTTCTCCTCTTGTTCTTGCCATTTCCATGAATCTACTCTTTGTATCCTCTAATTTATGGTAAAGGTATGTGTTGCAAAGTTTCCTACATGGACTCTTCATGCCAGTTTTTACTCATCCCACACCATTCTGTCATACCTGGCTGAAAATGAACAAGGACGTTTAAATTCATTGGAAGGAAACTGATATGAAAAAAATGAGACTGTTTGACCACCTTTAATCCTTATTACCAAGGGAACTTGGCTAAACAGAGTAAGTTTGGGAAACTGAAAGCAGCATGGAACTGATTTTGCAACAGTAGCCTGGTAGGAAGGACACCAAAGTATCTAAACTTGCCCTGTGTACCATGGATTTATTTGTCATTTTTTCCCACTTTAAAATGAAGGCTAGGTCTTGAATGTGGAAGTAGAAGTTGGTCACTTTTTGCAGGGAAAAAGAAAGCCAATATTTTGCAACCCAAACAGGAAACATGACAGTAGGTCCTGATTGTACAAAATCTTTCTTCTACTGTCATTCCTCTTGTAGTTGCCCAAGGGAAACCCCCTTTTAGTGGAATGTTTTAGTAGGATCCAAACTGAGATTCCAGTGGGGACTCTGACTTGGAGCAGCTGCCATCCCTCCTTAATAACATCAGTGACATGTTGTTGTAACAGAGCAAGTTCTCACAACTTTGGTGGAATTCACATAGTCACATAATGCAAGACTACTACTTTTTTAAATGTCATAATGTTTTTTAAAATATTATCACTTATTTTTTTCAAATAACATTGCAGAAAGGACAGCACCTGAAATTTTGGTGCCTATTTCTGTTTGTATATGCATTTATATGGAATAGAATAAAATAACCCTTTAAAGTAAAATATTATTGAAAGCTTTATGATGCCTTTTTTTCCCCCATGCACTTTAAATGGGAAACACAGAAAAAACCAAATCTGCCAATTGTTTAATGACATTTCTTCTAGTGCAAATGCACTTTTTTAAGGTCCAGAAGAAACTAGTCTGTTTACACTTTTCAAAACCACCTGAAGGCCTTAGGAGTGCATGACTTCTTGTAAATATCATTCAGATAAATGGAATTTGAGCTTCTAAATGATTCTTAGCTTTGGAAAATACTATGGTTACTTTTTATGATGGGTAATAATATAATATTTCTATAATGACCCAAATCATCTAGGATGGTATTAACTTTCAGTAAATGTAAACTTTTATTCAGATTTAAAGGAGTGACAAGAGTCTTGTCCCTACAGTAATCAAACATTGTTTACATTTCCACTGAACTTGCTGGAATTGCACATGTAAGTGAAGCTAAGATCTGTAGAATGCCAGAAAGGAAAGGTCACAGTATCAAGCAATTTATTCTTCACAGTAATTAACAAATATGAAACTAGTCCTCTTAACATGAAATCTCATTTTGATAATTGATTATCCACAGACCCTATCAGGAATATCCTAAAATTAATTTTTTAAAAATTTATTTTTCACATAACTAAAACCACCATTTGTGTTTGGTGTTTGAAGCTATTACATTATGCTTTATTTCTCTAAGCAAGAAGTCTGAGTTCTGCTACTGCCATTTCTTTATGTATGATGCTTAGCTGATAATATTTGCTTCATAAATTAATCATATTCTCCTATTGTTTCAGTTCTTATAAAAATGAAATTTGTCAAAATCAAAGATAGGTGTACTTTATTAAGCTGAGGGAGAGCTTGTTACAAGATGATACAAGTGCTGCCTTATAAGATGGCTGAGTGTGAGAAATTTATAGCATTGCTCTGCAAAATGATAAAATTTGGCACAATAGAGGGACTCTGTAGTTCCTGAGATAGCAAAGAGGAGCAGCCCTTCCTTTTCCACTACTCAAATTCCTGATAACTGTGCATTTATAACATATTAACAAAAACAGGTCCCTCCCACAGCAATAACAAAATGCAGAGTGTCTACCAAAGCTTAAAGGTCTGAACTTAAAAAATGACAAGGGAAAAAAAAAATGTTTGGAGTAATTTTGTTTCACAGGTGTGGACTTGAGCATATGTTGCCTGTATTTTCCAGGCATATGTACAGTAGCTTGTTATAAAGATTAAACTTGATCCTCACTGACAGCTATAAGACTGAAGAATATATTGGGGCAGCATATAAATCTGTACAAATGCTGGAGATAAAGCAATGGAAAAAAGAAACATTTCCACAGCAGCAGTGAGGAAAAAACACACATTTTAAACTAAAAGTTTAATCTTGAGGATAAGCTCTTCATGGTGCTGTCACATGAGGCATTGACAGAAATAAGTGCCAACCTGAAATCATTTGATGAGAGATACTATATGACCTTCATGGAAACTGTAAGTCTAGACCACAGAATGAATGAAACTCTGACAAATATGGGCTGGATAACCATGCAGAGCAAATCCCAGACAAAGCCCATCCTTGTGAATTAAAGTGAGATTACCATTTAGAGTTTCAATGCCACCCAGAAAGCACAGATGACTCCTGAAAATTTCTATTCCTATGTGATGGGGTAGACTGTGACCTTCCAATCTTTAATTTGTCTTGAGTTGTAATGTATCCAGTGTGGAACAGGGATTCTCTAGTGATTGTTTCTTTAGCAGCTGAGGACCTTCATAAAAGTCTTGGGCTGGATAATGGGTACAAGGCCAGATCTCTGACACTGACATTGATAATATAAGGCTTGCCTTGCCATGGATTCCTTGCCTGCTTGGGGTTTAAAAGGGAAAAATTATACCATGGGTGGTCATTTCTACAGCTAAACCCTCCTGTTTCATTGTTCTGTGCGCTGTCTTCCTCTGCCTGGCCCTGATGTGGCAATATTCTTGGTGCTTGGGAAGATTAAGGCACATTACTGTGTTATTTTCAGTGGACTGACCCACGCAGGTGTATCTGGGAGCAGATTTTGGTATTCTGTATGCCAGCTTTGTTGAAAAAGCAGTCCCAGCTCCTTAGAGTCTGGACTCTCAGTGCAAGCTAGGCTGCCTTCTCTCACTGAAGGCAAAAGGTAGCCATTGCATGATAAAGGTCAAGTGACAGGAATACCTCTCTCATTTATAGCTTTTTGCACTGTAATCTCCCAAATATATGAAGGAGTACTTTTATCTCCCTGAATATTTATGAAAGGAAAAAAAAAATCCTTGGCTGACTTCTGTCTTTTCCTCTGAACTTTAATTTCTCACATGCCTTTATACCCAACATCTGTTTGCTGGATCTGATTGTGAGCACACCATGGATGCCTTGTTATGGATAGATTGTAATCTCTCTGTACATAAATTAATCATTTTACCAGTCTGGCTTTGCTGTCAACTTGTTATGTTGGTGGCCTTTGAGATTTTATTGCATACTCTGTTGATGAAAGAGAGAAAGATTTGCATTAGAAATTACAAACTCCAGAGCCAAGGGGAGTGACAAAGTATGTTTAAATAGGCTATTTCAAAGTCTTCCAGGAGAGAGGAAAAGAAGAGCAGGTGACCAGAACCTCTTCTGTCTCAGAGTCTGATGGCTGTCAGCAGAGAGTATTTTGAAGAGAAGATAAGGGGAGTGAGGTATTTCCTTACATCCCTCTTGCTTCTGGCAAATTTTAGGAATGAGCTGAAGAATGTTCCTGAACCATTGTATTTAATAGCTAATGACTTTTGGTTAAGGAAATGTGATCCTCCCTTTGGTCAGTAATATGTGCTGAATAGTGTCTTCAGATCCCTGCCAGCCATGTCTTCCGTGAACCTTTGAAGATCTGTGGAAATTTGTTGGGCTTATTTTTCAGTTTCTCATTTATTCAGATCCACAGAGCTGCTCCAGTGGAGGCCATCTGAGGATGTGACCTTTGGATTCATGTCTGCGTTAGTGTGATCTCTGCCATGGCTCTAGTAGCGTTTTGCCACTCTCCTCACTGTGTATAATTGAGTAACATAAAGAATCTGTCTGTCTGACCAGCAAAATAAAAAGAAGCAGGAAGGGAAGGCTATTTCTTCTTTCTGCATGGCCTTTGGTACTGAAAAGGCTTTTCATTAGTTGCTAGGTGTGTATACATATGTCTGTATATTGGAGGAATAATTTTCCAAAATTTTACAGTCTCATAAACATGCTGGGTTTCATCTTTTAAAAGCATGGCCCTGGTACATGATAGGAAAAAAAGATCTTTTGTTCTGAAAGAGTTTTCTCAGTCATAAACCATGCATTTAGCTACTGAACTTGCCTACATTTTGTTACTGTTTTCCCTCCAAGTATACAATGCAGTGTCAGATTAGACATTCTACAGTGTATTACAAGTCTTCCTTTTAGTTTCACATAAACAAAAGTGATAAATATTGTCAATCAGAGTTACTATTTTTTAACTGCATATAGTGAAGCTGTGGTCCTGAGCAGTGTAAGCCCAGGCAGCTTTTGTAGCTCCCATTGCTGACACTAAAGATTTTCTTATTAATTTCTTTGAACTATAGAAGGAACGTGCTGCAATGCTTCATTCCTGATGACAAAATATACAAGTCCATATGCCTGAGTTTTGGCTCAGAATTGTCCAGATAGATGTTTGTAGGTTTTTTTTTCATGTGCTATTGATGATTCAAGTGTTAGAGGAATTTACTGTAGTGGGAGGTATTGGCAGAAGTAATACTTGTATAAACATGATCCTTTTAGTTATTAAAAAAAAACCCCTACCACTAAATCACTTTGTTCCCAGTTGCACACACTCAGAAGTTCTATCTCATCCCCTGGGACAAGATTTGTTAAGTTCTTTCTGGTCATGATTTGCTTTCAGAGGATAATTTAAAGTGTAGACAATCCTGTTGCATTTTGTTAGGAAATTGCTTAGGAAATAAAACAGTATGTTTTCATCCTGCTTCTCGATGTCAAGGAGTGTAATGAAGATATAGAATAATGTTTGGTATGATTTAATCTCTTAAGGTGATCAATAGATCACTTGTTAGTAGCTGCTATATGGTGTGTCCATGGACATCCTTGCAAAGCTGGTAAATCCATATGTAATAGTGGTCTTTTATTGACACTAAGGCTGCTGATTAATTTCCAGATGTAGTTACCTGCCTGGGAGGTTTTATGCACTACAACACAAATACTTTAAATGTAATATTTTTTTTGTTGTTTGTTTTCAATCTAGTTCCTCACTGATTTGGAAACCTCCTTTTGTGAATTGTGCTTAATGGTGTTACTATAGCATCAAGTTCTCATGGCAGAGACCGAATTACTGCTTAATGCAGCATTTATTAGTGGCCCCAAATTTAGATTCAACTTGAACGTAAAATGAAAGATAATCATGTCTTTTGCTATCTGGGAATGACCTTTTAGGCCACTTGCTGGATTTTTTGATTCAGTGAATGCTTGATTTGTACCTTCTTTTATGCCCTACCATGAAAAACTTTGTAGGCCCACATGGTAATGATTTTTCATAAAAGAGAAATGTTCAGTTGGCCATTTTCATAAGTTTTTAGTTTGTGTTGATTTGACAAAAGTAAAAGATACTAACTAGAACTCCCAAATACAGACTAGAAGCAAAATTTCAGGAACTATTTAAAATATATACACCTAAATGCTACTCTGTATTATTATAAGTGTCTGTGGAAGAACATGAAGTTGGTGTTTGTGTGGGTACCTACATATTTTCCTATGTAGATGTGTATCTGTATGTATACATGCATGTACATCATCTGATATATTACATGAAGGCACATCAAAAAATGTGAAAACAGCAATACTTTGATTGAACTCAAGCTATGTTTTACAGCTTCCTACTGGGAAGGCAATACCATTAGTGGTGTCCTGGAAACCTGCTTTTCACTTTCTTCAATGCATCTTTATCAATTTTCACACAGCTCAATAGATCTGGAGGCCCAACCATCACAGGACATATCAGAAAATTGCAGCGTTGAAATTACAGTTCTTTGGCGTCATGGCCACTGTCAGCCAAAGCAGTAATCCCCCCAAATCAGCAAGAATTACTTGGTATTTCTCAGCATGGGGTCTTCTGTTCCCTTAGGCTTGATGATTATATTTGGGGAAAGTTTAAGTTGAAAGGCATTATTTTATTGGATTGACTTCAAGAAGTATTATACAATTACGCATACAGCTTTCCCTGTATGACTTTGAAGTGTGGTTTTTCCAGCTATGAAGTGTGGTGTTATCTACAGCCCAGAAAGGTTTTGTTTGACAGTTCTGGTAATCCCTTGTGAACATCACCAGATTACAATTTTGATCTTGCTCTGTAAGTTTTTTATCCCCACATCTGGGCACACATTGATATATATACTCAATGTATACACAGTCAAAATGTTCAGTTATAGTGCCATGACTTACAAAAGACAACTTCAGGAAGAAATTGTAAGCAAAGTTTATTTGGAGAAGCAGTGGATGGCACTGTTGGATTATAATTATAAAGCAATAAAACATGCAAATCATAAATTGCTACATTTTAAAAAAAACCATGAGCTACATGTAATGTAATATAATTCCTCGAAAGGTATGAATTGAAGTTAAACCTCAATAGAACTTGATATTCAGGTGAATGTTCTTGCTCTATGGTGTATTACACAAATCACTGCGGTCAGTTGAAGGGAGACCAATCCAATTTGGGTTCCAGCATATTGTGGTGTTTTCCTTTTCCCAGAACATTTTTTTTTATCAAGGGCTCCAGCTCCTAAGGTGGAAGAAGGGCTCTGATGGCAGCAAGAAGCTGGGTTAGAATGCTGCAGTGGAGCTATTACTTCAGCCTGTTTAGGTGGGCTCACATTTGCCATTCAGGAAATCCTGGAGGGCACCAAAGGCCTGCAAATATTTAATGTAGAAACACAGGCATCTGTTCCCATGTGGTGCAAAAGCCTATGTACACCCTGAATCACACTGATCTTGACCTATGCTAAGAAAAGCATAAATTTTGAAATAATTTTGTGCTGATTGTGTGTACAGAGTTGAATTTTACTCTGCCTTAATATTCCTTTCTTGGGATACTTGTCATCTCTGCTTTTCTTGGTATGGGTTGTGAAGAGACGTTTGAAACATGGTGGACCTGGCTTTGCCCTTGTGTTATAAACATTTATTTCCATCTTCACCACAATACTTCTAAGGATATATTTGTGGAGTTGTGGATTACAAGGAACAAACATTTTCAAGTGTTTGTTCCACTGCAGCAATCAAAATATCTCCTGTTAATAATTACCGCAACAAAATTGAAAAGAAAACAAAAGCAAAAACAGGTGAGCTTATGTTAAACCACCAACTGATGAAAAATCTCAGTTTTTTTCTTTGCAGTCAGGCAGATTTTATGGGGTTTTTTTCCTAGGTCCTTCTCAGGTGCAGGTTCCTCCTTCACCTCTGATGCTCAGGCGTAATGTCAATGTTTCTACGTAATGTCAATGTTTCTGTATTGTGTCAATCTCTGGACACTGCCTGTTCACTTCTACTTTATACCTTGTGCTTTTCTGGAAGAGAAAATGCCTCTCCACTACCTTTATGATTGCCAGATTATGCAAAAGGGTAATACAGACTGGGAGCCAGGGAGATACCCTTTGAGGTGGTTTCTCTCTTCTTTTTGTGAGTGCTGGGAAGATGTTTAACCTGCAGCATGCAGTGTTCAAACCGTAAGTGTTTTTGTGCCAGAGTCAGGTTGTCCTACTCATTGTGTTTTGAAAGGGGAAAGCTGGTTCCTGGTGCCAGCCAAGAAAGGGAAAGAAATAAAGAAGAGACAAAGGGAAATAAAGGAATTTCCCTGCTGAACCAGCCCTGAAAGGAAGGAGCTGCTTTCAGTCAACTGCTCAAAAAAGGGAAAAAACTAGATGTTATGAAGAGATGGAGAGTGGCAGGGAGCAGGGAGTGAAAGGAGAGTAGAGGCTGAGACGATGGGGTGAAGGAGTGTGGGATCACTGACTGTACTTTCCCCTTAGCTACTGCCCTTATCACAGTTATGGTGCATCCCCCTGGCACTGCCAAGACGGGAACCCAGGCTGTATGCCTTATGGAGGAGGGGAGGGGAGAGAATAGAACCAGATGTCAGATGGAAGGGAGGGAGCAAGAGGTTTTTAGAAATACAAAATACTGGAGTTTTGGGTTTTTCCGGTTTTTTGGGGTTTTTTCTGTTTTTTTCCTTTTTGTTGTTGTTGTGGTTTTTTTGGTTTTTAAATAAAAAATAGTAGGAAGTGTGATGAAGGAAGCTGAGTGTAGGCAGAGAGGAGTGCAGAAGTAAGAGAAAAGGAAAGGAAGGGGAAGAGGAGAGATCTGAGGAGAGGTGAGGGGGAGATCAGGGCAATGCTCTCTCCTTTAACTTGGTATACCATTGGAAATGGCTATATATAGTTAAGAAATGCTAACATATGGCGATCATATAGCATATGGCACTCAAAATAGTTAAGAAATACACTTGTCTTGCAGCCAAATGCTGCTTTCATTTGTATGGGTGTAAGTGAGGATAGGATTTATTTGATACAAGAAGGTTTCTCAGATTCCTCTGACTGTTAAAATAAAGTGATGGGAGGGAACTTCCCTTCTATTTTATCTTGAGCCCTCTTTCATATGTGTACAGAAACTGAATCGCAGGGCAGAGCAAGATAAGTGTACCAAAAAGGTTCCCCCCAACTTCCCAGTCTCTCCCTGGCTTTGAGTTCATAAAGGTTCTTGCTGAGGGCTCAGAGAAGTCATGGAGAGACTTACAGTCATTTCAACAGCCATTAAGTAGTTCACAGTATTCACAAAGTTGAGATAGTTTTATAGGTTTTATTTTTATTTTCGTAGTTGAACTTTGTCAAAATGCTCCTTTTTTTATTTGGAGATTAAAGAATATGCTCAAAGCCATACTGCCAAAAGACATCTTGCTCCTTTCCTTGGAAAGTGTATGAATCTGTGAATTACATGAGAGTGGAAAATCCTGATTTCTGTTTCTCATTCTGTCCCTGACTGGCCTTAGTAATCATTTGCATCTGCAGAACAGTTCTTAAATTTCCTGTTGCTTAGTTGTAGTTGGAATTGGAGGTGCCATTTGAAATGGGAGATGAACTATGGATGCTGCACACATATGTGGAAAAGAGTGGTCCCTGTTCTTTAAGACTTTATAATGTAAATAGACAAGAGACAATGGGGAATGAATGAAAGGATTATCATCCCAGGTGAAAAGCTAATTTTTTCTGTATGGATGAACTTCAAAACTTTGCTACTTAAAGAAGTCCTTCCACTGGAATCTGAATACTTACAAAAAACATCCAACATTTTTCACCAATAAATGAGAAAATAATATTTATCCTGTCTATGGAAGGGTGTTTGTTTTCCTGCTGGGTTTTTTTTGCTAAATGACATGACCCCGAGAGTCCTCAGCTACTGCTCTCCTGTTCAACAGCATGGTCAAAATAATAATTACAGCTCCACATATTAGGTCTCCTTATCCTGTGTCCTGAGCTGTGTGGTTTTAGACCACAGGGACTTCTTCAGTCTAGCTGATTAACTTTGCTCACTTAGACATGGGAATGGATAATTTTTGCCTGACTCTCAGTCCTGATTCCTGCTGTTCTACAGGGGTTAGTTGAGGCTATCTTTCAAAACATGCTCATTACTTAAGGGGTTAGTTGAGGCTATCCTTTAAAACATACTTATTACTTCCATCTCTCAATAAAAAGAACACTTTAAGTAGGCTTAAAAATGAAGGAGAAATGCAAATGTGAGACATCATACTCATCTGTGCCAATTTCATGCTTGGCACAGATGATGAATTAGTGTACTAATAATTGCAAAGGGACATTGGTGAGGTATGATAGCTTAGGAATAAGTTGCAGAAGGGAACCCACTTTGCTCACCCTGAATTTTTTTTGTGACTCTCCAGACTTATGTCTTTAGTAGTACCTTTGCTATGTCTACAGGCAGCAAACTATAAACCATCATCATCATCATCACCATAATCATAAAAATCATCATTAATTATAATTATAACAACAACAAGAATAAACAATCCTCCTCATTCTATTAGCCAGTTAGTTCTTAAAGTGCTGTTTGAAGTGCTATGTAATTTGGTTTACAAGCTCAACTGTAGGCAATGTTTTGCACTGTTGTGTAAAACCCAGGTCTTGTCCTTTCAAAATAAATGGACTCATGAAACAGAGTTCTAATAATGATGGAGTTGTTGGGAAAATAATGTCTCCTTTCCAATGCATCTTCCTGCACAAAAGTATGCCATGAGAAAAGCTGGGGGTCTGTGTTCTTGTTTCACAGTCAGTCTTGGTTGTAAACAACTGAAATTCTAGTCTTCATTTCCCAGTTGTATTAGGTTTAAACACACTATATACAAGGAACCATGTGTATTACACATCCTATCAGTTTGGTTGAGATGAGTGAAGAAATGCTATGTTAAATACATAACTAAAAGCATATTTAATTTGGTACTGAACTCATATAAACCATGAGGATAATTGCCTTAGTGCAAGCCATCCCTTCAGATTCATAAATCAGGCACAACAGCCTGAAACATGAGCACATCGTGTATTATCTCCCCCAGATCTGCCATATCTTTTGAGAGTTCTGAATTTTATGGAAGTCTGCTATCCTTTCAGAGTACGTGAACTTCTTGCCTCCCTAGGACAGCAATGTATCATACAAGACAATTAAATTTATATCCCTATCACTCCCTATCATTCTACTACTGAACTTTTAGTGCTTCCTCTGCCTGCACATCCTTCATTACCTTTGTAGTTTTCATGGAGATTTCCATCGTGTGAGCCTACACACCACGAGCTGACCTGAAAGCTGTGCCATACAAAGTGCTTAGTGATGTGCGTGTTAGTCATCAGCCTAACTAAAAGTTACACTTACGCCAATTCCTTGCAGATACTCCAAGATGCTCTTTTGCTTACTATAATTTGTCATTTAGAGCTCTTAGTCATTTCTTAGTCAGACCACCCCCAGGGGAAAAACTCTCCCTCATATTTCTCATATTTTTATATTTTTCTTCTTTTTTTCTTGTGTCTGGTTGTTGTTGGTTTTTTAATGCAACCTCCAGAGTAAGCAGATTTGTGAATGCACCTTGCAGCTTTGCATTAGTCAGAGTGCTCTGATAAGACATGTCAGATTCCTTACTCTCTCTAGCCTTGGAACAAATAGGGCTAAAATATCTATTTTCAGTGTCAGCTTATACACAGACATACAAAGAAAATGAACATTATTGATTTCTTCTGCTAAGGAAATAGAAATTAATCTCTTTTGTATGAAAATCCTTAGAGAGAGGAGATGAAAATGAATATGTGATTAACAACTTATTGCTTCTTTTTTTCTATAGAAAACCATCTTTTAAAGCAACTATTTCAATTTTATTAACATGCCTTCACTTCAAGACATGTAGCTCATCAAGTTTTCAATATATTTTCCTCCCAGTACACAGACTAGTTTTGCTGCAAGTCACCCTTCCCCTGCCCTGTTCTCAGCTTTGTGACAGCTGGTATCCCACTTGCCTCTCTCTGTGGCACAGCCAGGCATTAATCGATCTGTCACCAGGTTATTACTGCCTTCTCCACCATCACTGCCTACCTCCCATTACAGTCTTCCTTCTCTGAGTTTGCTGTATCAATTTCATTAAAGAAACTGGAAATAAACATGTGCCCACTCCAGAGCCTTAAACCTACACCACAGGGATATTTTTCCTTTCAAGAAAAGGAAAGAATCTGAATAGCCTCTCCCATGAATATCCCACAGACTGTATGTAACTTTTCTAAAATTTAATTCATCCATGTTATGTCTGTTCCTTTCCAATGTTTTCCTGATCGCACGATGCGATTCTTCCAGTGAAGACAACTGGTTTATATTCCCTTGTGAGCAAAGTGGAAACTTGTTAATGAAAATGTCATCACAGCAAATGCTTTTAATTCTCTCAGAACCACAGACAGCAGTATGTATAACATTCACTTGCCAGTTGCCTTTATGCCTGTCCATTGCAGCTACTGCAGCTCAGGGGCAACTGTGTGGTTCTCTCTCTACAGATGCTAGCAGAGGTTTTGGCTTTTCAGGGAAGTGTATTAATTTAATTGGCTATATTTTGACCTGAAGGAAACTGGTTTTGAAATGGTACCCAGTCAAAGCCATGGCTGCTCCTGGTACCTGAGAGTAACTCCTTGCATTTCCACAAGTCTTAATTACTAGTGCTTCTCTGTCTACATATTCTGTCTACACAAACATGTAAGTATTTAGATTTGTTCCTACCCTTAAATATTTGGGTCTACATAGATTACTTACAAATATCTGTATGGGCCTGAAACACTGTTCATCAAAACTGAGGAGCACCCAGCCAAGACAAAGCCACACTTAACTCAGTCCCAGTGCCGGAGGAGAAAGATTAAGGCATAAAAGGCAGACAGTAAGGTTATCACAAGAACAGCATACATGCATAGTTCCATGGCATGTATAGATGCCATATCTACCTCGTTTGGTGTGTGTGCTTGCTTATTTGTGTATCTTCCCATGTAATTCCTCTTCAGAGAGAAGCCTGCTGGCCGGAAGACAGTGCTTTAACTGGTCTGGGTACAGAAAGAGAACAGAAAGGTTAAAGAGGGTTGTTTACAAAAAAACCCCCAAATCAAAAAACAAACAAACAAAAGCCCCCCCGAAAACCAACCAAACAAACAAAAGTCTCACAAACAACAACAACAACAACAACAACAACAAAAACCAAGTAGAGCTCTAAGCAGTAAATGAAAATACTATACCGATTTTTTTTGCTCAGTAGGCTGTTGAAGGTGCAGCTGCCAGATTTTCACCTCATTAATTAGATACTCTGTTGTTCAAATCTTTTTCCAAAGGCATGTACCTTGTATTTACCACCACATTAACCCCCATCCTCCTGGTATGATATGCTGGCTGTTTTCTGGCAAACACAATTTGAGTTGCCTTTTTCAATAATTCACACCTCATTTTATACCCTCATATAGATTGGTACCTTTTCAGTCCAGCTACTATTTTTAGTAGAAAATGTTTTCCCTTATGGAGCCAAGGAGATGTGAAGCAACAGTATTTGCTAAAAAATCCATCTGTCCTTTTTTCCCCTCCTGAATTTTAGCAACTTTTTTCATGTGCCTTAATATAATCTTCCTACACACATATTCCTCCCTGACACCATTCTCCTGATAAGTCATATAATCAGTGTCTTAGAAGACCTGCTAAGGTATAGAGCAACACAGGTTCTGTGAAGGTGAACAAACAAGAGCTTCAACATAGTCAGAGAAACTGGGGGAACAACCTTCAGTGGATTGACCAAAGCTGTGTACTTTATATTGCATGGGAGACAGCCTGTCAGCACTAGCTATACAGGATTGCTGAAAACCACCTTTTATTCTTTTTGTTTTCAGGTGGTTGTTTAGCAGCTGTTGTTTAGCAGCAGTCTAGTTTAGCACTGTATCATTCAGAAAGGGCATGGCCTGAAACAATTGCTCCAAATTAAATATGATGCCATATCCTTAAGTTAAGGATAGAGAAGTGCACTAACTACTGAAGCACTACTGAAAGTGTTTTCATTGCTTTGCTGAAGATATTTAGTGGCTGAAAAGGGGTTGGGAGTTCTTTTGAGACTGCCTTTATTTTATCAACCCTATCTGTTGTTTTGGAAGGACAACACAAGTTTATATATAGGCATAATGTCAACAGGATTGTGGACACTACAACCTATACTTAGAGATTTTCTTTCCCTTTTGACTCGATTAAGATCTAAGACAAATGTGTGTACTGTTGGTATGTGGCAGATAGAAAAGAAAAGGTCTCTATGCAGTATATACTACTGATGAGTTCAGTTGTGTCCATGTGTGGTGCCTAAATTTACTCTCCCCCCACTGAACCCTGGCCCATTGTTCCCCTTTCCCTCAGTATCCCACTGGCTCCTGACCCTCTCTTCCCTTCCCTCCCCTTTCCTTCCCCTCTTCTATTGGCCTCTGCTTATGTCAATCAACTCTATCTCCGCCCCCTAGCCCTCAGACTATTGGCCAATGATGCTCTGCCCGCTCCTCAACTCCTCGGGATAAAATCCCACAACTTCCGTTGCCTGAGGCCATTTGGATGCTGCTCTCTTTGGGATAGGAAGTGTCTTGGGGTTGTAAGCCAGTGGTTCCACCTGCCTCTTTGTCTCCAGGGACGCCTCAGAGTGTGTCAGTGGCTGCCTGAGTCCATCTGCAGGAGTAGGCCCGTGTTTGTGTAGGTGCTGCATGAAGCACCGCCTGAGTGGCTCCACAAAGGACACTGCAGGAACATGCAGGGCACTAATGCTCCAAACCATGGCATGCCATGCCATACATACATTACCAAGAGCAATGTGAGCACAATGATAACAGGAAAATTAATTAGATTAAATATGTAGGAAAAACATACAGAAGGAGAAATTTTTCTACGTAATTTAAGTGTCTCCAACATCCTACATTTGAGCCAAGCTACCTATTTTCCCATCTAGAGAGATTTAATTCTTAGTATAGCAAGTTTAATAAGCAAATTTTGACTGCTTCTCCTCTGGACTATCTGAGCACCTTCCAGATAATAACAGATTAATCTCAACTATCTTTGAGAAATTTTTGAAAACACCTTTTTTCTGAATATCATCAGGGATGTCTAAATCCTCAGCTGCCAGGGTTTAACTGTACTTCTGAGTGCTATGAGATGAAATCCTCAAGGGACCTAATTTTTAGGCACCTTAGTACTATTGACTCTACCTAGAATTAGGAGTCAAGGTTGTATGCAGTGCTAGTGGGAGCAATCTTCAAAGCAGGATTCACAACAGCTATCTTCAGTGTTACAGCAGTAAATTAAAAGGGAACAAATGTATCTGCTTTGTAACTGGAGGTGGGCTGATATTAATGTATGAGGACAGTTGGTAAACTCAGTTTGCATGCATTTATTTCTAGGTAAAAGTGCAGCTGCAAGCTCACTGACTGGGGATAACATGCATTCTCCCTCTTCAGACTTTAATTAGGGGCTTCTGGTTCGTAATAAGGTGCCTCCTTCCCTTTGGTTTTGAAGACATCTTAAGATCTTTTTAAGATCTTACTGGCAAATATCAGAATACAGCCTCCTATGAAAGGCTGGAGTCTCCATTTCTTTATCAAGGTGGAAAGTCTTCCCTATTAGTTTCTTACTAGTTTGTGGTGCACAAAAGATAGTACTAGCAGAAAGAGTATTTTAAGAAATAAGGGAGTTTTCCAAGGCAGGGCTCAGGCTTGTGAGCAAAGAACCTACATCATTTGAAGTAGATCAGAAAAAATTAAAAAAACCCTGTTCCAATTCTTTAGCAATTCCCACTGATTAGCATACTGACCACACTGATTAGCTGCTGACCACATCTAGACCTCTTCCCAGCACTGACCTCCCCAAGGTGAAAAAAAAGGACTTTTAAATGAAAAAAACTTAACCCAAACCAAAAAATCAACTCCAAATTTGGTTGAAACAAGAGCCGATTTTTTTTTAATTAGAAAGAGAATAAAGTAGCGATATCAGAATAGAAATTTTTAGAAGTTTGTGCACCTCTCCTCTGAACAGCGTCTCACCAGGTTGGTTGCTGCTTCTAGCCAACATGGCAATTTTCCCAGTAGCAGCAAGTTTAGGTCGTCACAAGAAGGTGCTTCTTCACATCTTGACCCCTGTCTATCTCTTTCATCCTAGAGGCTCCCATGTCATTTGAGACCTTCTTACTTGCATCTTGCAGGCTCAGAACCTGTCCAGGTAGGTCTTTACACTCCCCTTTATAAAGGCACATGTAACAAATACCTGTCACAACTAATTTTTGTGGCTTTTTTTTCTTACTATGTGGGTTATGGAATATTCCACCCTGACACAAGTCTCTCCATCCATAACATAGGAAGTTCAGGCAACTAACTGAGAACTGCAGTTTGGATTGATCATGAGGATCAGATGCCTAAAATGCTTCAGCTGTGCTCAGTGCAGGGTTGTGCACGTAGATCTGGAGGATTAACCTAGAGGAAACTGAGAACATGACTTCTTTATTTTTCATAAGACCAAGAGGAGACTTCCCACAGGCAGCAAGCCCTCCGTTTCGAATTCAGCTTAGATACAAACATTATTTTTACTGGAGAAGGTTACTAAAAACAGGTACAGAACAGAAACCAACTCTTTAAAAGACATACAAGTATCAAAATGTAAGAAAAGTTGCAGAATTTTCACTAAGCTGCTCTTCTGTCAGAGAAAAAGGAGTTTAAAGGGTGGTGGGAGAGAGCAGGCTAACAGGAATTTGATTTTTCTCAAATGTAAGAATATTGAAAAGTTGTGTACCATAATTCTGATAGCACTTATGCATTGATTTTGAAAGAGAGCAAACTCAATTTAGAATAACTGCTTGTAGATTAAATCTTTAGGTTCTTCTGAAAAGTTCAGCTATAACTAGGATATTCAATAGAACATATTTGGGCTAGCTGAAAAATGCTAGGCCTTTTTCATGAGAAGAAAACCTCCTACATTTTCTGTCTAATTTGACAGTAGTGCCTTTTGTTTCCCTTTTCCTGTGAACAGAGTTAAAGTGAGGATGTGTGTGTGGAAGCACAACAGGAGGAATGTCTCCTGCTTCAAAGGAAAAGGAAGTGTCTTTGCGGTATGAAGTATAAGAGAGGATAAAATCCCACTAATCGTAATCATATTCCTGGTACTGAGGTTAACATTACATTTTTTACACTACCGTCTCTATGACTACTGCCCTCTGCAAGGGTCAGTGTGAAGGCAGGCACATGTTGGGTTAGAGCTTTGGTGATCCGTTCATACAATAGGCCAGTGAGGGCCCTGGGTTTCCTGTGCTACCTTCTTAAGCCACCCAGCCGTGACAGGGTGTTAAATAGGAAGTTAGAGTGTGGGTGTGTAATTGGCAGCCTATGGAAGGATTTTAATGAAAAAGAGTCCCAGCCTTCCTTCTCTTCCTCTCATTTTCCCCTTTTTAGAAGGAAATTACAAACACATTCATTAGGGGCCAGTTAGGAAAAGCAGTTTCTTCATTTATCAGTGTGTTTGCTACTTCTCCAGTGCTTTTTGTTATCAGGCACTCAAACTGTACCCTTGTTGGATTCCCAGCAACATAGCTTCTCCAGTCGAGCCACTCCAAGGATAAGGCCATCAGCCACCATCAGCCAAACCCTATCTGTCCTTAAGATTACAACCCTGCTTTTTAACTCACAATCACATTCCCATGGAAACATTCCATAGGTTGGAAAGTTGCCATGAATTGCTCCCCCAGGATCTTGTATCTCCTGTTTTAAGCCAGCATGCTTTAGGAGCTCTGGCATTTCCAGATATTCCCTTGTGGCAGTAAATGGTACTTTACACTGTAGCTCAGGAAGCTTTCTTTTTCCTGTGTAGCTGAGAGTGTTATTGATAAGACTCAGTACTCTAATATGGCAGGACCATCTGTGACTAGAAGAGGAGAATACTTCACATTTTTGGAGATAATTTGTCCTATGAGAAAAGGCAACTACTGAAATGCATTGATGGCTCAGTCCTGGAAAAGTGACTTTAATGATAAACTCTGTTACAACGTTTAGTATTAAAAGGCATTATTTGCCATTATAGTCACAATGAGAAGGTCCAGAACTGAGTAGGCACAGGTCGGGTTTTTTTTTTTTTAATTTGGTGAGTTTTCTAGTAGCAAAAGGTCATTTGATAACATATATTTGATCTATTAGAGAAGCCTGTTAGGCATCAGTCCTGGGACTCAGAACATTTTTGAGGTGGGTGACAAAATGTTGCAAGTTGACAAATTGCTGTGATTTATTTCTTTATTTTTCTATCCACAGGGAGGGGTATGAAGGTCAGTACTGAACTACATCTGTGAGGTCTTCTTAGAAAGCTTGCACTACCTGCTCTTGAGTGGAACTGGCTTTGGGTTCAGCTAAGAACTGTGCTTTTCATACAAGCCCTGACATTGCCAAGAACTGTCAAATGAAGAGAGGAAAAACCGGTACAGAGTTGGTAAATATTTTACTCCAAAGGTGGCTCTTCTTTTCCTATGCACGCTTATGCAGTGTTTAGGCTTGCTGTCAATTCCAGTCACTGATGGAAAAAGCCCACCCCACAGAACTGCACAGAGGGAGGTGCTGAATTGAGGAACTGGCAAGTTAAGCAAGAACAGCAAGCAAAGATGACTTGTCCAAGTGAATTTGTTTTTGAATCAAAAAAGGAACTGAGGCTCCCAGTCTCTTAAAGGGTTGCATTTGTCAAACCAGCAATTTCCAAATGTGGCCACCAGGGACTTTGTGTGCAACCACCGTGTAAAAGCTCACTTTTTATAACTCTGTTGA
This sequence comes from Petroica traversi, assembly GCA_025920805.1. Lineage (NCBI taxonomy): Eukaryota > Metazoa > Chordata > Aves > Passeriformes > Petroicidae > Petroica > Petroica traversi. The sequence continues at coordinate 7,255,758 of JAHLSL010000117.1, read as the reverse complement.
GTGTCTGGCAACCGTGACCACTGTGAATTTGCTGTGGCTACATGTGTGACCACAGCACAAATTAATCTGAGAGCTCTTGAGTCAAAGGCTGTTTTCCTACCACTCTCCTTTGGAACTGTTGTAGGCTATCACGTGCTGATGTGATGGAAGGTATTTTAAAACACTACTGCTAAACAGCAATTTCTGAAAGCTCAAAATTACATTGTAACAGATCATATTGTAGCCCGATCTATTGTCACGTTTAGGATTATACTCGGAAATTGTGTGCAGTAACAGGTGGTTAAAGCCAATATTGTAGAGACTCATTTTTAGCTGTTGTTCCTAAAGCTTTCTGGTTGAATAGCTGGCAGGAGAGGTTTTCTGTGAGTAAATGGAGCATTTATACATACATTTGGGTTACAGGCTTGAATTTCCATGGCTAGTCCAAAGGAAAATACCAACAGCTGAGCTGTAAGTACTGGAAATATGACATCTATAATAGGCATATTGATGCAGTCTTAGCTGTGGTAAGCAGCAGGGAGGGAGCTGTAATACCACAGTCTACAGGAATAGGAGCCAATGAGAATTAAACTTTCCTTTTTAAAAATCTTCTAATAAGTTAATTCCTGAAGATTCTATTTTCCAACTTATCTTTAATGTTATTAGCAGAAGTTCTTTGTGGTAGTGCTGGAAGATAAAACACAGAGACACATTCAAGATGAAAGGTTCTTTTATTGCTGTGATGTGTCTTTAAAAAGTTAAGCTTTGGGGTAGGTTGGATATGCTGCTTAAAGTGAAGCTTATGGTATCTGCCAGTTCTGTGAAGGTCCTATGGGCAAAGAGTATTCAAACCTCTGTTACCAAGATCATTGTTGTGTATTCTAGTGGCTTTGACCATTTTTGGATTTTAACATTTTTCAGAACACGGTAATTACTATACAATATCAAGACACATTAGCACCTTGCCATCTTTGATAGGACCCACACGCTTTTACAAGAAGATGTAAGAAACCATACTGATAATGCCACAGGTAGCCAATCAAATAAAATAGTGGGCTTTCTTTATCCCACTTGGAGCAGGCCAAGAAAATGATACTCCCACATGAGTGGCTAAGAAGAGGGGCTAGTTGAGTGTGCACAGACACAACTATTGATATTGAATTTATTTTTTCTTGAATCAAACTTGAACTTTTGCTTTCTCTTATTGATTTAAAATCTGTTAGTTTTGTTTATTTCCAAATAGAGAAGTCTTCCACAGGATAATGGCCTACCATATATCCAGTGTGTAACTGCTCTTGTTTAAATGGTGGTAATTCAAGGCTGAGATGTTTACTACTAAGGGAAAGAAGAAGAAGCTATAACACATCTATAAAGTGTTGATAGTGTTCACGGGGGTGGTTACTAAGGAGAAGCTTACTGGAGATAATTTGGTTTTGCATCCATAATCCCTATCAGGATAATGCTAGCAAAAGGATGTATAGTGCTAATCTCTTCAGGATTTGACAGTGAGCATATGCTACACTGTCTTTCCTTAAATTAATCCTGATAATGAGCATGACTATCTTAGACTTGGTACTGTTTGGATCTGGATAACTAAAGAAATTAGAGCATTTAAGTAGCCTCTCCTGCCTTTATTTGTCCTCATGTACACCATGGATATACATATTAACATAGGCTCTAGCTGTATGATCACATGCCACATCTTTCCTCCTACATCTCTGCCTTGTTTAGTGCAAGTGATTAGCTTGGCAAATTATGGGACACTGGAAACATGATAGAAGTAAGTGTGCAGCATTTAAGGTTTTGTGAGAGGCATACATTCTTGTAAAATGCCAGTGTAGAATTCCCAGTTACGGTGTAAGCAGAGGATTTAAAGGAAAGAGTAGTGCTGAACCTGCAAGTCACCATCTACAGCTTTATAGCAAGATAAAATGTGATTTATTTGATCTGGTAGCACTTCTCTACATGCTAAGTGTAGTAGCATGCTGGCAGCATGGTTTGCATTGGTATAAGAGATAAATATGGAATTTAGCACTTCTGCCTCTGACCCCGCTTCATCCACTAGGCTTCCAAAATTCTTCTCCATGCATACCCGTGGCATAAGTCTAAACATGGGGGGGCCAACCCTACTAGAATATCACTGTTGATATGCCTCTGTTTGACATCCCTGCTGGGAGGCCTTGGAGACAAGTGAAAGATTTGGCCTTCATAAACTTTGATAGCAAACATGTTTTTCTGGGTTTTTTTTTGTTTTTGTTTTTGGTTTTTTTTCTTCATTTTTAGAGGTCCTTTTAATTTGTACAGGACCTTTGGCAAACTACAGAGCTCTCTTACATAAGCTGGAATGCAAGACAATTGCTGAGCTAGTCAGGAAAGAGATAAGATTTTGTTCAGGAGAGAATAAAAGAAACTAAATTAGAAGTACTGGCAAAGCTTTGAGTAGAAGCTAGCACAGCATCTGCTTTTACTATATTGACTTTAGTCGGTGATATCAGATTTTTCTCGTCACTGCTTCCATGAGAACTGAATTTATACACAGAAGGTAGAAGAAAAACAATATGGGAATCTGTAGACATCATCCCTGGATATAACTAGTGTTAATAATCTATAAATTCAATTTATAGATTAATTTACAGATTTAATCCTGTATCTCCTAAGAAAGCAATGAGGGAAATATGATATGGGAGAGGGGCAGCTGATATTACATTTTGAAATGAGCTAGCATCAGTAGAAAATCCCCTTCATTTCCAAGGGTTTCCAAGAGTTTTGAATTCAGGAAGATAATTGTTTGTGGAAAAAAAGAAAAACATATGTCCTATGCAGTATGCTCTCTGTATCACTGATCAAAAATTCTGTGTTATGGAGTCACTTGATGTATGCTTTACACAATATAGCTGCTGTAAAACAAAATTGTATGAATTTGAGAATATTTTGAGAGTAATCCAGAATATATAATTTAAAATAAAGACTGTAAATATTTGAATTTATTTAATTGTATGCAGTTGACTGAAGTAATAATACTGGGTCTGACAAAACAATTCCTGGTGAATGATTTATTCTTCTATTTTATCGCTACTCTTGCAGCAGAGTAGCCCTGACCAAGAGCAATCAAAGCACCTTGTTGTCACTAATGAAGTGTTTCCCATGCTCAGAGCACTGGAAAAATAATAATTAAATTTCATTAAATTGTTGTTATGGTACTACTGTATTGAGTGAGATTAGAGGCTTTATTGTACCTGACAATGTACTTTGCTATACCAAGTCTCCGAAGAATTTATAACTGGACCACACAGATAAGGGTCATTGATAAGATGCTGGCTTGGAGAAGAGCTGCTCTCTTTTACTTTACAGAGGGAGTTAAACTAGAATGAAAAATAAAATGCCTTGCAAAGGTGGCACAGGGTATCTTTGGTATGGTTATGCTTTGCCACTAAACATGGACTGAATGAGAGATATTCTGCTGCAAGATGAAAAAGTTTGATACATAACTAACTTTTAAAAAGTTAGAAGAAATCTAAGACACCATTTTAAATCTCAAAAGAAATAATTTTCAGATAATGTGTCTGTTATGAGGAAGATGATCTAGTCTGAGAGCAGTCTAATATTTTACATATTAAATATTCCCCTCTAGATGTGCATGATTTACATGGGCTGTTTCCAGGCTGATACACGTCCCAGAAGTAAGAGTGAGAAAGGGATGTCCATTTGGTGCTCGGATAGATGGGAAACACGTCCGTATTGTCAAGAAAACCTTGACGGCACGAACAATGTGTAAAAGACACCAGAAAGAACTTGGAGAGCAATTTTAGGCAAGTGGGCAGGGAACACAAACAAGGGAGAAGGGGGATATAGGAAGAAGTGGAGATTATCATGGAAGCGTGAGAAAATTCCTCAGAGTATAGAAAAGCTGAAAGAAGGGTTTGAAGAGAAGAATATGGTTAGATGGGTGGGCAAGGAAAGAGAATTTTTTTTTTAGCCATATAATTGGTACTATTGAATGAGAAGGAAGGAAGACAATAGTAGTTAATCAGTTCTTGGCAGAATATATCACAAGGAATGGCAGTAATTCAGAAAGAAAATGTTTATAGGAAGGAGTATTTTTTGGACCTAAACAAACTTCAAGGGAAGAACCCAAAATCTTTGTTCCATATCTGCAAATCACAGAGATTTCCTTTAAAACTTGCTGTACAGAAACAGAAGTTGTAGAAGATAATAATGCTAAAAATTTTGAGCAGCTAATGACGGATCAGCAGCATCTTCATGTTCTCAGGTCTGCTGCCATTTCTCCAGAGATCAAAATGAGAATTTCAAATGAATAGTTTAGCTCCCTTTCCTATTGAAGAATGTAATTTACATTTGCTTAATAATTTCTGAGTACCTTAGCTTGATTTATAGCCAAAATACTGAGCCTTTGATAAAAGGAGGTTGTGTTGCTCTCATGTGTCAGGCAGCAGCATGTGCATCAATCAGTCCATGTTATGTGGGTGTACCTGTTTAGAAGTTGCTAACCCAGGTATGTATAGTTGACAGCCAGTCAAATCTCTGTTTTTTAAGGAGGAAGAGGGGGAAATGTGTAATTTTAAACACATAGGCAAAAATTTAATTTATACTGAGTCTATCCATGCTATGCGTAGAGCCCTGAACTGCTGCAGCTGCATTTGACTGGTGGAGGCTGCAGTGTCCGAATACAACACAGAGGAACCTTACACCAACACACACACACACACACACACACACACAGAGCCACAAAATCATGGTGTGGTGCAGCTTGTAAAGGGATCTCTCAGCAGTCATCACCTGACAAGGGCTGCAGTTTGAGATTAGCAGGGTCACCCGGGTGGGGTAGGCTTGAGTAGTGCAACAGCCTTGTAACACATTTGTACAGTTAAAACAGCACCTCAGTGACAATGCACATAAATTTTAATCAGCTCACTTCATCTGGGCAATGGACAAAGATAATATGCTGGAAGGAGAGGGAGAGTGAGACAGAGGGGGCAAGGGATCAAGAACTCTGCTGGAATACATATTAAATTTCAAGTCTTAAGAGGGAAGTGTGAAAACTAAGAAAACATATTGTAAGAAGTCACAAAGGGTATGCCCTGGTGGTAAATCATCCCTAAATGACAAGTGCTCACAGGAAAGTATTCTTTAATCATGTCCTTTAGCAGGCTGGCACCCTTACTAATTTGTCTTAGGGTGGGGGGTGGGGGGGTCAGGTCCTGGCTGGACCAGCAGAGCCTGGCTACGCACAGCACAGCTGCATTTTCTCAAGGTTCTTGAGAACCGGAAAAAGTCCTTTTGAGCCCTGGGCTGATACGTTGTACCATCTTTTGTGCAGCTGTAATTGTGACAGAGGGAGCCAATTTGAACTTCTGTAATCCTCAGCCCCAGACACCTCCAACGCTTGAGACTGTGTATGTATTTTTTTTTTCCAAAGGTTTTTCAGCTGTGCTCTTGAGAAAGTCATTTCATCCAAAGAAAGGGAGGGGGGGGGGGGGAGAAAAAAACATCTGTCTGACTTTGTCCAGGAGATTGTTTCTATAGCTGTAACATTTTGAAAAGCAGGGGGAAAAAAAGTTATTTTTCCAAGCCTTCCTACCCATATTTTTCATTTTTTATATCCTTCTCTGTGATGGACATAATTTCCTGCCCCTCCTTTCTTTCAGCCACTGTTGAAAAAAAATAAAAAAGAAAGGGAAAAATAAACTGGAACAGATTGAAACTTGACTTAGAATTGCACAATGATTTTAAATTTTCCCAAGACTTATATTTTGGGAAGGAGCTGTTTTATGAATGGATATAAGGCTGACACATGAAACGCGTGGGATCTGTCTGGGTGCCTTGTCTGGGTCAGCTGTGACATCTGGCTCTTATGAATCTGGCGTATTGTGACTCATTAATACACAAATAGTAATCCTTGATAGTATCCACTTGTGATGGTTTGCGGGTGTTGTCACAAACAACATTGAATGCCAGAGAACGGCCTTAATTCTGGCCTGCGTTGCAGCCCCAGGCTGAGACGGTGTGTGGGTTAAGTGCTGGGTGGGGTATCAGCAAGCTCACCCCATTGCCTCAGCAGCCTAGTGGCTCCCTGTGGTGCTGCTGGGCCTGTGGGTGATCTCAACTCACCAGTCATAGTATGAGTTGTAAGGAAACCATCAGAATCCTCGAGTCCAATTCCTTGCCTTGTACAGGATACCCCAAAAATAACACCATGTGTCTGAGAGATTAATTCTGCAAAAAGCAAGTAAACCTTAATGCCTGAAGAAGATTCAGTCTGTGTGTTTCCCTCTGCGCTGGCTGCAGGGAAGAGCCTGCACTGGTGTATGTCTGGTGGGTGCTGCTACTGATGGAGAGCGCGATTTGTGGTATGTGTACTCTCTGATGTTTGTTGTCACCAAGACTCTAAGGAGAGAAAACCAACATCCATCAGCTCTAATGAGGTTTGGTATCAAAGGGAATTTTGTGCCAAGATCTTGATCTGTGAGTGGCATTGCTGCAACATGGTCATAGTTATGGTTGGTAGGGGAAAGTGTTTCCTTCCTGATGCCTGTGAAATTGCCTAGAACAACTGAAAGAATCTCTCATGGTGTTATAATGCACTCAGTGTTGTGACATGGTTCAGGATAGAACACATCCAGGAATGCAGGAGTGACCTGACGAGAGGGGAGTTCGCCTCATTTAACAACAGCTTTTTTTTCTAATGTGTTCCTGAAACTAAGGGACTCATGAATTCAGGGTAGTTCAAAAGGTGAGGCAAAAGTATGTATAAAGTCTGGCTTGTATTTCCTGCACCTCTTCTAGCTGGAAAGACCCTTTAGGATGGGCTAGGTGTGAGCTCTGGTTTTATAGCTTTGGCTGTTTGGAAACCTTGATAACTGATTTTCTGAAGTGCTGCATAACCAATTGATTAACTTTTAAAATTTGACTTCTTGAAGGGGGGCTGCAAACAGACTAAGTAGGTACAAAGTGGTGACCATGGTTATGGCAAAGTGGTGATGTGCCAAGAGACCATGGTAACCCTAACTCCTTTGGATGACAGGAATATCATATATGAGCTCAGAGGACAGGCACTACAGGATTGTTTAATCCCTAGTGGCAGAAAAATGGGGACGGATATTGCCTTTACTTTTAATTTCAAAAGGGTAGGTTTAAGGATCAGTGGTGTCAGGTCCTCCCTTCCCATGTCTATTGTGGGAGTAATATATGGATTATGAATTCAGACATCCTGTTTTTTTTAGGTATTTTAGTGTCACTATTTGTGCTTGGCCATATGTCACCCTGAACGTTGATCTGAACTTGTGGAAGATGAGGAATTCCAGCCCACTCTTGAGACTGCAGTACCATACTTTAATGGCTTCAAGTGTAATGCCAGATCTGACTGGGCTCCTCAGAGGCTGCATTTTCATTCTCTCCTTGGTGGTGACCGGAACCTGCATAAAAACCCAAGGTCTGTGGGGAGCTCTGAGCCCCACATAGCTGCTTGGAACCCACGTATTCTCTCCTTCCCTCAGTCCTCAAGTACTAGGAGGTAAAGAAGTCAGCTGAGTTGCATCAGCGAACATTTTTTTTGTCATTTTTGTTGTAGCAAGTGAGGATTATTTGTGGATTATACCTATCTGGGGAAAACTCTGCTCTAAGTCATTTTTATATGAGGAGGGATAGGCAGTTGGATTTTTTTTTGCCTGTGGCTAGAGTTCACACATTGTCTCTGTAAAGTTTAATACTGGAGAGAAGGCAGTGATTTATTAGTGGTTTTGTATTTAGCACTACCTATGATGTCTAGTGATAGGTGAAGGTTCCTGCAGCCCTGCATGTTAATTGTGCTAAGCAGCCTTCAGACGCATAACAACATGCAGCACTGAAAAACTGGTCTTTCAAATGCAAGACAAGTCATGTGCTTCAACAGGATGAGTGATAAATCTTGAAACAGGAGAAGAAATGAGTCTCAGAAGCTTTATTGTTGTTGTTTTGTTTCCTTGAAATTTCCACACACATGAACAAAATCAATCTAGAAGAGCTTGTAATGGATGAAATGTTTAACACATATGTGATGGAAAACTCTACTCCATTAAGTCAAAAAGCAGCTTCTGAAAAACTTAATGTGGCTAGAAAGTCACAGGTGCCTGACCCTTCTGGCCCCGTTACCTCACTGCTGCATATGCTTGGACTTCTTTCACCACTTTTTCAAACTTGCCATATGGGGAGATCATATTCTGCTAACCCGAATCTTCCAGAACAGTTTGCAGGACCTTGTGCCAGAGAAGATTCCCCACATCTCACTCTTTTATCCTCACACAGGAGCATTAGCAAACTAAATATCTCTCATTTCAACTTCCTCCCAGCCCCACTTTTTTGGCTCATGGATCATATCTCTTTTCAGCAGCTGTTTTTCAGCTGACATTTAAACTAAGTTCATATCCTTAAGGTTGATTTCTGATGTTTCCTCGGGAAGAAAAAAAAAAGAGCATGCACACACAAATATACAGACACACATCCTTACTATGTGAATTCTTTGTTAAACCCAAATAATTCTGAGTACTCAGTAATATCTGCTTCTGGAGACTGCTGGTATCTCAAGCTCATCTTTATGGCGGGTAACCAACCGTTCACCAGAGCAACACCTAGCTCAAGGGACCAATAACAGGCTGTATATGAGGCTTTTGCACCTCTGAGATGCTGGTTCAAATCCAGCTCAAGTCTGTTGTGATTGTAAAAGTTTATTACCATGTGATAGTGGTTTGGTGGTCCTCAACCAGCAAACAGGTGTCCAGCTCATAAAAGGGAGCAGAGGAAGAGCGCTGTGGTTACCGCACTGGGCTGAGGCACCAGATTTCTTGGTCTCCTTCCCAGGTCTGCCACAGATTGTATAGCTAGGCAAGTCCTCTGTAAATGGTGATAATATTCAGGGTCCTCATGGGAACATTGTGAGGATGTGTTCATTAATATCACTGAGATGCTAAAATGCGTTGGGAATGAGGATCTTGGTAGAACTAGAAAAGCAACTATTGTGTATTGGCAACACCAGGGAGAGGCCGTGAGATGGATGGGTGTAATAAATGGTCTGCAAATGAGGTGTATGCTCATAAATGACCTGTACACTCTCAGTGCCTGGACATAACATCTCTAAATGGGAGATGAATTACTGCTCCTGTATGACTTTTCCCATGGATATACAAATAGGAAACTGATGATAGAGGCTATGTACATTTTTTAAAGGGAGGTAATGCTTGGTACGAATACTCTGAGACCCCTGGCCAGCTGCAAGCAGAATATATCAACCTTCAGCCCTTAATTTTGGCATACCTCTGCAAATTACAGTCTCAGCTGCTGCTTGGTCCTCTGTATGGAATAAGCTTCAGTGTTATGGCTGACAGGACACCCAAGGTGCTGCCTGGACAAGGTCTTGCTCCATGTTTTTTGGACTAAATCTTTGCTTTCACCCTAGCTCTGCATAAGGAGAAGTAGAATGGGACCTACCTATGCAGGAGTGCAGGAGCCAGCTGAGTCACAGCTGAGTCTGCTTCCCCCGGCTGGAATGAGGGGACAGAGTTTACAATTTGGAGGGCACCACAATGTTCCTGCTGTTTTTTAAGCTGTTGGAGCAGGAATGAGTAGAAGCCAGTTCTACTTCTCCCTTTGCCAACTGATGCTTAGCCCCTGCATGTCCAGGCCTCCTGAAAGAGCACAAACACACTTGAGGTAAGAAGGAGTAAGAGAGAGTAGGCTTCTGCTGCCAGAAAAGCTCCTGTCTCCAGGAATTTTTCAGTGGAAGAGATACACTTCACAGATTATTGGGGGTGGCCATACAGCTCCTGGGGGATGCAGAAGGTATTTTTTGAAGCGTGAAGTATTTTTGTTAGGTCCTTAAATCCCAAACTTCAGCTCTTTTGTAATAGCCCACCCCTGCAAACTTCTAGGAACCTGGGAACCAGTTTGTTTCTGCTGATAGTCCTGTTGAAATTAATTATTTGTGTGAGTAAAAAGTAGGTATGTTTACAGAATTGGTCTCTGAGCTCATTCTGCTGCTTCTTACAGTGTTTTTGAAGTTTTTCTTATCTTGTTTTATCTTAAGTATTTTGCTAAAGGTACATTAAATGGTTGGGAGGGGTTTTTTTTGTTGGTTTTTTTTGGTTTTTGGGTTTGTTTTTTTTTTTTTTTGTGGCAACAGAAGCAGAAGAGCAAATGTTGCGGTTTGACATTTGAGAGAAAAGGACCTAATTATTGTTACCCGAATTAGCTTTGGTCAGGAGTAAACTTAAAACGTGGAGGCACACGGAGAAGCGTTTAATTTACGTTAGGGAGCAATTACCGAAGTTGTTCCATTGATTCACCGGGGCGGCTCCAGTGCATCTGCGCGAGCGAGCCCGGCGCAACCTGATCCTTCCAGCTGAAAATCCTCCTGCTATGCCTGGGTTTCAGACAGGCATGGTGAACTACTTCTGTGCTCTCCCCAACTTCTCAGAGTTGACACTTGCTTGACACTATTTGCAAAACCTCTAACTGGCACAACTACACCTCTGTGGATAACATATTTTCCAGTGAACTGGAGGTCTGACTGTGAATGTAGTCCTACTCTTTATGCAATATTTGGTTGCTCTGAGTTTGGGAGTATATTTAACATAAGAAACTCAGGAAATAATTCACATTTACTAATTAATAGCAAAGTAAAAAGGAAACTGCTGATATGTTCCTAAAACAAATGACCATAGATTAAACCAGAGTGTGATTCAGAGAGTCTGCCTTGATCTTTTGGCAAAATGCTGAGTGTTCCATGCTCTTGAGAATATGAGCTCACTATTATTTGAATATTGTGCCAGCTTAACAATTCTTAGTGTCACTTGCATGAATAACTAAAATTACTATATGTCATCTTAGATTTCCTTAAGCTGTAAAAATTAACAAAGTGTTTCCAGGACTTGAACTTTTAATATTATTTCCAGTGATCATTGCACTGATGGGGGGGGAGGCAGGGAAGGAGTGAGCTAGAGAACTGAAAAATCATATGTTGAAAATTTTATTATTTGACGGGAAAGTATCAGGTAAAGCTGTTGCTAGGAAAGACCTAGTGGAAAAATGTGTTGAGATGTGGGTAAGTGCTGCCAATATCCGGTCCCAAATTCTGCTTCTGTGCTGTCTAGCCTTGGTTTGGCCCTAGAGAAGTCTGTGCGATTACACCAGCCTTGTGTTGCACTTCTGGAACAGCGATATATGCCTTCACTGTTCTTAACCAAATGTTTCTTTTACCAAACAACCACAATTTTTGTCCTTTTCTGAACTTTTCCATGTTATGAGATTTGGATTGAGCCGTGACAGTCAGGAACTAAGTATATATTTCCTGCAAAGTTTTAGGTGCTTTGGAAGTAGGATTTTCATTCAGTTTGTTCTCTAAATATGAATTTAATGTCACTAAGGGATTGAGAATTCTACTATCCTTCCCCAAAAACATTATGAAGTGTTGGTAGGGAATGGGAGTGATGGAGCAGGAGAAGGAAAAAAAAAAACCCACGAGCATACTTATTCTTGATCTTTATGGCCTTTGCACAGAATTACACTTTAGGGGGTTCACTGATACTGTGTTCTTGTTCCTGATCTGTGTTCTTTCTTGAATTAATTATGTTTATTACCCAATTTTTCTTTCTATAATAAAGTCTGTGAAGTTCTTGAGCAGTATCCAGTAGCCATGGCAGTTACTGCTTTGTGGAATTCCCTCCTTTTTTCTCTTTCGTTGATTTGATCAAGAAGGGTCATCCATTGTCCCGACAGTGACCTCAGCACAGTGTCAACAAGGGGAAGGTTAATATCACTGAAGCACCATAAAATTATTTATTTTGATCTATAAAATTCATGACTGGCCTGGTTGTTTTCTCATCCAAAATATTGAACATGATCTAAGCCAAATATATAGGAAATAAATGAGAGACAGAGAGTCATCCAAAAGCCATTACTAGACATAACAAAAGTCACACTAGCTCTCCAGCTGGCTGGGGTAATGAGGGAAATATATCTATTTAGAAAGCCATTTCCATTTTTTTAAAAATCCAGATGTAGGGGTATAAAAGGCATTCCGTAGTTCTCTGTTATCTTGCCCACTGACTAATTATAAAGTCTTGAAAACTGTTAATTCATAAACTGATTCTGCTCCTAACCTCCCCCACCATGACAAATATACTAGTAGAAATCACTGACATCTGTAAAGGTCATATACTATGTTTGTTGTGGCACTGGCTTAAATTTTTGGTGAGTGATCCACAAGGTTGTCGAAAGAATAAATGTTATAAATTCTTCCAGTTTTATAACTGCTGATTTTTGAACTCATGGGATAACAGGAAACCTCTGAAAAGAGGGCTTGTAAAGGAAAGAAAATCTTGAAAACCTGAATCTTAATAAAAAGGTAAAAGATGAAAACTGTCAACTCTATTATTGAGTTCAATAAACTTTATTGTTTTGGACATATAACCATACTATTTTCAGGGACAGTAAAAATCCTAAAGTAGTATAGTGTTTTTAACATATTTTTAATGGTATTTTTAATAGGGGCTTGTGTTTGTAAACAGGAATTAAAACAAAGGGATGGCGTAAAGAGGCCCAGCACTTTCTGTGGCTCAACTGTCTGCCCCAGGACCACAGTTCAAGCTGTAAAGATCACTGGAACAGATCCATATTATGTTCTCCTGTGGCACGAAATATGGAAAAGGATGCTAGCAGGGGTCTATACATCTGTGGTATTGTGATGGTCAACTTGGAAGTCATTTGGGAGATGTCAAGTGAGATGAAACCAGTGTTTCATCAATGGGCCTGACTTGATGCATGGAAGACTTTACAGTGTCTCTTTACCACCCTCCATTGTATTTCCCATATCTAGAACCTTTTCCTTTTAGCCAGAGTACAACAGCTACCTTAGGTAAACATTGACCAAAGTAAGAAGTTCCCATGAAAAAATGTAATAGCAGCAAGCATACATTCGAAAGGTTTAATGACTTTGATAGATGAGCTTGATATTAACTGTTGTCTTATTCTTGGTTTTGATGAGTTAAAACATGAAATCAACAAGTTGCACATGATAATGATTAATATTAATCTGTGCAAATCATGAACATTAATTCATTAAAGTTTTAGTTGACTGATTAACATTTAATTATATGAGACAGATAGGAAAATATGGAGTAAAAAATAAAAATAGGATGTGATATTTATTGTGTAGAGTGAATGTGTGAGAATTAGAATACCGGAGCTAGCTATTTTTTTTTTAATCTGAAGTGATTCAGTGACTAGTACTGACCACAAGAATGTTTTTCCAATTTGCCAAATATCTGGGAGAAAGTCTCTAACTTGAGCAGGATTATTGTGTTTGATGGAGAATTTCTGATGATGGTTTTAAGTTCTGTCACATAGGACAGGAAATCAGACTGCCTGGTCAACTTGCTGCTTCTGATCTGAAAATACTCAGCCTTTCAAGAAATGGCAAAATTATTTTCTTCTTAGAAAAGAAGAGAAAAAAAATCTGATTAAAGGAATAATGCTGGCTGAATATATTTAGAGATACTTTCAATGTTTTCATTAAATATTTTAATACATATTTTCAAAAAGTTTTACACAGAATGCCAGCAGACTTTTGGTACAAATAATTTATTAAAATTATCTAATTTGGAAAACCCTGTATTTGTACAGGGCTAAAAAGCTTTTATGACTGAGTTACTTTCAGGGCTCTGAAGCTGTCAATTTTTTTTCTTTTTGCAAACTTCATTGAGGAGAAGAACCAGGGATCTCACAGTGCAGATAAGATAGTGGGGTGGTAACACACCCCTGATGCTCCTACCCTGCTCCTAGCCATCCTACATACCCATGGCCTTTGCTTTTACTTTATTAATTTAATCTGGAAGGTATTTCAGACCAGGTCTGCCTTCCTGTGTGTAATCTGAATGGGCTGTAATCTCATCTGTGCCTTGTAGCCATTAATACTTCAGCAGTTCTGAGGTTTTTAAGGGCAGACAGAGGGCTATTAGATGGTCTAATCTGACAATATATTCTCACTGGCCATAGGATTTTGTAGTGCCTTCAGGAAATAAACTCTTGGATGAAGCACAGCTGGCTCAACTTGAATGCAGGCAAGACCAAAGCAATTCTATTCAGAAAGGGGGAATGCTTTGAAGAGTGGGCCAAGGCACTGTCTCCACCTTCCATTCATTGAAGACATATGGACTCTATTTATCAAAGTTTTGGAAAGCCTGTGGGTCCTGCCTCTGGCTTTGATGGCCAGGTAGCTTTACTTTTTAAAGATTTCACAGCTAGCTGAAAAACTTCCCTTCCTTCCCCCCAGGCAAGGATAACCGGAGGTCAGGAGTACACAGCCATGGGTTGTTGGAACTTATTTTATTTGGATGTGTTTTATCAGACAAATGATGCTTGTATTGAGGATCAGGTTAATGTGACCACCTAGTAGTGTTTTTAATGCCTATAGATGTTACTGCCTCTTCTGTGGTGTGTGCTACCCTGGACATTCAAATCCTCTCCTGATGCTTGGTGAGCTTCTGATGTCTCTTTCAGTACTGAGAGTGGTTAGTGAATCAACAACAGCTAATCAAATCCAAATTTTGGTGTGTAAACCACCATGAGAATTGTACTTCTACTGACTGAGGCAGAACACATCACCTAGAAGAGAGTATGTGAGAACCAGATGTAAGACTTTCTGAACTGGAGAATGTGAAATTGTCTTGCAGAGATCAGACAAACCCTCAGTCTGACTGATCATCAGGAAAGAGGCTTTTTTTCCATTTGTCATATTTCATAGTTCAAACAGCTCTTAATTCCTTAACTTTGTTTGATATTATTTTCTGCTTCAAGTTTTTTTTTTGCAATTTTGCATAAAATTCTAAAACAAAAATTAGATTTAATTGAAAATCATGAAAAACAAAATTGGAAGCTTCTATTACTTTAAAACTTTCAATTCTCAATAATAGAAATATTAAGAAGAAATTATCAAATTGTGTTTGATGTTAAAAACTTTTGTGTATTTCTACTTTTTATGTAGCAAGGGTGAAAATATAACTTGTGAAATAGAAAGACAACTTTAAATGTCTTTGTAAGGCAGGTTGAAATACAACAAAGAAGTTATAAGGCTTGTGATTGTCTTTTCCTAAGTGATGGAATCATAAATAATTTAGGCTGGAAAAGACCTCTGAGATCATCGAGTCCAACTGCACATCTGACACTGCCAAGCCCACAGTAAGCCAAGTCTTTAAGTACCACATCTGCATGTCTTTTAAATTCCTGGAAGGATGGTGACCCAATTCCTTCTCTGGGCAGCCTGTTCCACTGCTTGATAACCATTTCGGTGAAGAAATTTGTCCAAATGTTGTTTCTAAACTTTCCCTGGCACAGCTTGAAGCCTTTTCGTCCTGTCCTAACACTTGTTATGAGGAAGAATGACTCCCATCTTATTCCCTTCAAGTAGTTGTAGAAAGTCAAAAGAACTCCCCTGAACTGTCTTTTGTCTAGGCTGAACAATCTCAGTTCCCTCAAACACTTACTGGAGTGTGGGGCCTAAAACTGAGCATAGTATTTGAGGTACAGCTCACCGGTGCTGCATACAGAGGTTCAATCTCTTCCGTGGTCCTGCTGGCCACACTATTGCTGGTACAGGCCAGGTTGCATTGGCCTTCTTGGCCATCTGGGCACACACTGGCTCATGTTCAGCTGCTTTGAACCAGCATCCCCAGACCACTTTCCACTGGAAAGCTTTCCAGGCACTGTGCTTCCAGCCTGTAGCTCTACATGGGCCACTACAGAGCCAGGCCTTGCACCTTGTTGAACCTTATACACTTGGCTTCAGCCTGTTGATCCAGCCTTGTCAGATCCCTCTGTGAAGCCTTCTTACCTTCCAGCAGACCAACATTCCCACCCATATTGGTGTTATCTGCAAAGTGAATGAGAGTTACCATCTATCCACTCATCAATATCAGTGATAAAGATACTAAACAAGACTGATCCCAATACTCAGCCCTGAGTACCACAAGTGACCAGACATCAGTTGGATGTAACTCCATTCACTACCACTCTCTGGTGAATAGAGTGATGGGTGGCCACTGGTGAAAAGGGGCCATACAGCCAGTGTTTTACCCAGTGAAGAGTATACAATCTAAGCCATGAGCAGTTTCTCCAAGAGAATGCTGTGGGAAAGTGTGTCAAAGATTTAACTAAGATCTAGGTAGACAGCATCCCTTCCCTCATCTACTAGGTGGGTCACCTTGCCCTAGGAGACCAGGATGTTCAAACAGGACCTACCTTTCATAAACCTGTGCTAGCTGGGCGTGATCTCCTTGTTGTCCTGCAAGTGGTGTGGGATGACACCCAAGACAATCTGTTCCATAACCTTCCCTGCACGTCAGTCTGACAGGCCTGTGGTTCCCTGAATGCTCCTTCTGGCCCTTCTTGTAGATGGGCAGTGCATCTGATAACTTCAGTCAGCTGGGACCTCCCCAGTTAGAACATCTGATAAATGATGGAACACATCTCAGTGAACCCTTCTGCCAATTTGCTTGGTACCCTTGGGTGGATCCCAGCCAGACCCATAGACTTGTGTCTGTCTAAGTGGTACAGCAAGTCACTGACTGTTTCATCCTGGGTTATGTGGACTTCATTCTGCTCCTCATCTGTCTTTTACAGCTCAGGGGGCTGGGGAACACCTGGTTGTGCAGAAGGCATTAGGTACCTCAGCCTTTTCCTCATTCTTTATCACTATGTACCTCTCTGCATGCGCTAAAGGTTGGAGATTCTCCCTAGAGCTCCTTGTGGTGTTGATGTAATTGTAGAAACATTTTTGTTGTCTTTCATGGCAGAAGCCAGATTAAATTCTAGTTGGACTCTACCCCTTGTAATTTTCTCCCCGCCTAATGTCAAAACATCCTTGTAGCCCTCCTGAGTTGCCTGCCCCTTCTTCCAAGATCATAAACTAAATAAAAGCAAATCTGTTTTCCTTCAATTTTAGTAGTATGCAATGAATTTAAATGAATTACATTTTTTTCCTAAGGGCTCACCTAATCTGCTTGTTGGTAAAACAGATCTTTAAGGCTGTTATGAGAAGTGTGGAGTAAATTGAATACAAGAAGAAAGAATTTAGAATTCTTGTGATATCTCCATCATGTCAGGTAAAAAGCTGAAAGTGTTAATATTAAAATATGCATCTTAATTTCCAAAATTTATTTGAGACCTGGTGTCTGTGAAGTATTTCAGATTTTACAAGTGCATTGGTTGTCCTCAAGCTAAATTGCTCCAAACTAAATTAAAGACAGAGAAAAGCTCTCCTCTTTTCCTATATCCTGCATATATACCAAGGCATAATAGCCTTGCTGTATATTTCCAAAAATTCCTTTAATTGATGAGACAAGATGTGCAAATGTTGGAGTTGAGGGCTTGGCGGGATTAGACATGAAAAATAGTAATTCTTTGCTACAACAATATCCCACATGGGCAAAAGATAATAATGATGTACAGAAATTAGGAGTATTTTGAACTCTGAGTCAGGTAAACTCCTAAATTACTTCCTCACAGAGAAGGAATTAGTACTTCTTTTTTCTGTCTTCATACTGGTCACTATTATTATTCTCATTGTTATGAAGAATAGCTGGATCAATTTTTTTACTATAACAGTAGTGGAAAGGCATATCAGCAGTGTATAAAAGTCAGCTTTCCTCTGCTGTCACTTTTCCCAACAATGCCAAGAGTTTGGCAAAGAGAAATCACATTTCTTTCTACCTGATTAAACACTTGAGCTGTAAGAAACATCTTTCTTTGAAAATTGAAAAGAACTATATATATAAAAGAACAAAACTAAGACTATGCATTGGAGTTCCTGTGATTTGTTTGGGGATTTTTTCAGTTGGGTTTGAGGACACGCAGAATGTCCTGTCTCCTAGGTGCAGGGTCAGCAGGGGGTGCCCTGCTTCTTCAGGAGGTGGATGAGGATTTCCTGCCCTAGAGAGAGATGGAAGGGTTTGGTATATGGTGAGGCACCATCCTCACTGACTTGTACTTGTGGGAGAGAATTAATCACCGTAGGCCACATCCTTTGCTCCTTACTGAGGTTTTGTCAGTCCTCCTCTATCTAAGCAAGGACCAAGGAATAAAGTGAGTCAGGTCTGGTTGGTCCTTTCCTTGTGTCTGAGTAACACCGAGTATGATTACTCCATTAGGGAGGAGGTGGTGTTTTCAAAGAGGTGTTGGTGAAATGAAGCTATGGATAGGACCAGATTCCTAACTTTGCTTGTCTCATAAAGGATAGGTGCTCCAGCAACAGAAAAGGAATTTTGTGTTACAAAAGGAGGACAATCTTTGTGAGTGCATCCTCATAACACAGCTCCGTGTGAAAGATGTATGCAGCAGTATTGAGGACTTATTCCACTTCAACAGAGGAAAACTTTTCTCCCCATTGTTAGGTAGGGCACAAAGACAGAAATAACCAACAAGTTCCTGCTTCTTATTCAGGCTATCCAGTCTTCATCAACATAGCACCATAGCACAGAAAATAGCATTCAACAACCAGAAAATAATACAGAACACAGCAATATGCTATTAGGAAATTATTTATCTTGATTTGCAGATGACTGGAGAAGGGAGCTAGAGTTTTATTCTGTTTTTCTGGGGTCTCTCACAATCCATACAAAAGTCCTCCACTTAAGACTCAATTTCCGAAGAGCACCTCTAACTATCAGAAAATTCTTGTTAGGTGATGTTCCTGAGAGTAGTTTAGTGATGGTCCACCCATTGGTTCCTTCCCCTGGCTCACTGCATTCTCTGGCAACCATGAGAGCAATGTGGTATAGAACTGGTTCTGCATGTGCCAGCTGTAACCTGCAGTGTAGCAGAGAGTGCAGCCATTGAGGTGTTTGAGCACAATGGGTACATAAAATTTTTTCAGGTTGATTTGCATTCTGGAGTGGTGAAGAGACTTTAAAAGAAGAAAAAAAAAAAAGAGTAGCCCACTAATCCAGCTTCACAGCTGGATTCAATGTGGTACTCTTGCTTTCAGATTTTAGGCATCTGGGGGTGCACCTGCAAGTTGCAGATTCTGGCATCATTTTGGTGTGAGGTAATTGGGCAGGAAGATTGGAGGTGTGAGCAAGTAACAAAGAAAGGAACTGATTGGTGGCTTACAGATTTCAAAAGTCCCCAGAGTTTGGAGTCTGGCTCATGATGACTCAGATGTTATACCAAAGGATTAAGAAATTTTTATTATTCCTTAAATAGTTACAAATGCAAGCGGACATTTGACAAAATAAGTTGCCACTAGCTGTCTTAGAGAAACTGTTGCATACAGCTTTTGCCATAATGGAAAATCCATATATTGGAACATAAAGGTACTTCTGCATCAATTTTTGTTGTCATTGTTACGGATTGCTGCATTATGACTCTTAAGTAGTCCTTTATCTATTCCAAAGTCTAAAAAGGGGAAGGAAAAACCTATAAAACATATTAGCCCTTTAACCAATAATAAGAAAAGAGTTCCTATGGTGTAGCTGAGGCCAGGAAGTAGTTGATCATAGCAGGAGTCTGGATCCATGCCCTACTATGTCTGAAAAAAATCTGGTTGGAGAGAGGGAGAGGATGTTACCCCTGGATGGGAGTAATTGACACCTTAACCCTACAGGAGGATTTTTATTCTTGTCCAGGGAAGAGTACTAGGAAAGCAACATCTTCACAGGAGAGGACAGAGTCAATTCCTATGCCAAACAGAGTAGCAAAAATTCACACTGAAAATGGAGGGACAGCTTTTCTGAACTATGAATTCCTGTTCCCTGCAACAGTACCATTTGACATGATCTTCTATTAATACATGAAACAGCATAAGAGAAGGAGAGAAAACCTCAGCAAACTTAACAAATTTCCATTTTGAAGAAATGGAACAGCCTATGACCTGGCAGGGTGCCACAGTATGACGCAGGGCTTTGTGAAATCAAGTTGCAACAGTGAACGACTTGAAAATAGAGTGCTGAGCTGTCAGATAAGTCACAGTTGGTGAATGTTAACTTCTATTTGTTATGTTTGGAAGACAAATACCATACCCACGTACCAGACAGGGCAGGGTTAGACTGCGGGGGTGAAGAAGGGAGGAAGGCAGACCAGAGGAAGGAAGATATCCTCTGTAAATAAATAGAAATGTCAGTCTTCCCCATTTACTTAGGCTGAATAGCTCATGACCCTGTTGTACGAGCAGCCAGCAGGGTGAGTCAGTGAAGGACCATTTCTGTCCTCCAAGGCATAGGACAGAGGGTGCGAGTTGTGTTAGATGAGACTTACATTTTAATATATTTATTGACAAAACTTATAGTCTCAGTCAACTCTATCCATGAAAAATGCATGAAAAACATTTGGTCTTATCCCGTTACTCATTCTTTGCAGATACTATGTAAAAATATGCATAGCATCTCTGCAAATGACAACAATTGCCCATTACTAATTAATTGTAGTCAATGTTCACATTACAGTGGTGCACAGAGTTTTCAGTCAGAAAAACTGAATTAGTATGTGATTAGTATGTATAATAAAAAAGAGAAAAGGAAATTTTGAAATTATAATATAGGGTTCTATTTTTATTTAGGTGCACTGGAAATACTGTGGTGATTACCATGATATAAATAAAAGAAGCATTTGCACATTTTACCCAGTACACCTTGTCAGAGTAATTTTGTCTACATTTCCAATGAAAATATTAACTGCTACTGAGAAAGATTCCCCCCCCCCCAGTCTCTCAGCACATAAAAGATGAGAGGTTTTAAAATGTTTTAAGAGATGACTAAAAATAATTTAAAACATATTTGCTGTTAACATTTAATATTTCTAGGAAAACCTTTGTGTTTTTCTACTTTCATTTTTTTTGACGGTGCTAGTGAAAATAGAGGAAAAAGAACTAGTGATCTCCTCTCTTTATTTTATTCCTGTAGGCTTTACTTAATGAAGCTTGAATTGCAAATAGGAGCATAATTAGGGTAACACAGGAGTATTTTATAGATGCACAGTAATAGAAGTGAGGAAGAAAAAAACCCTTATTTCTAAGCATTGGCTGGTGTCTGCTACAAGCAGTAGCATACTCTATGCTCTCTGATGGTGTTCCAAAAGGTCCTAATACACCGTGTCAGGAACAATAGATACAACCGGGCCAGCAGTGTTACAGCGCCTTTCTTGTTTCTCTGGCAAGTAACAGGATTTCCTAGGACTTGAATCTGATTCTGAGCCGTTGCTCTTGCAGCCAACTGTCGAAGTATTTTCTGAACAAGTTCAATGCACCTGGCTTTGGCGTTCAGTGGGGTACAGAGCAGTGTCCCTTGCAAGTCTGTTCGGCAGAGATGACCCATCACACTTACGTAAGGGGATCGTCCTCCATTTTCTGCAAGTGAGGTATCCTCAAATGTTATCCCCCTACTCAGTAAGGTACTTTGGGTTGTTCAACAAGATTGGGTGATTTACTAGGGATCAAAGACCATATGGCTCTCCCCACCATAGATAATTGCCTGTTCCCATGAGCAAGCTATAGAAGAGTTTTCACTTCAGGGCTTCTATTTAATGGTGTGCAGGAAAGTTAGCCAACACATTTGTACATGTTACACAGCATGTGTTTATCTTGTCTTGTTCATTCACATTGAATTGATACTGGCTGGTACAACCTACGGAGAACCTCACTGGTTTTTGGCCCTTAAACAGACGTGAGGGCTTCACTACCAACAGTAGCACCCTCTTGCTTGGTACCGTTGGGGTATTTGTCATTGTGCAGTTAAGTGAACCTTGTGGCCTAGTGCCAAGGACTTGAACTGTCAGGACAAGCAAGTAAGTTCCTGATTTGGCCAGACTAGCCAACTTCCTTCTCTTCCCAAAGGCAGTCAGAAACTTCTCTTGGCTCGTCCCTCCTTTATACAGCCAACCAGACAAAGATGACAGTAACAAGGGTTCCTTATCTCCTTCCCTGGTTGTCCCAAGGGGTAAGATAAAAGTTGATGCATAAATTATAGTGGAGTTGATAAGGTCGTGTGAAGTGCTTGTTCTATTAGTTAACTTGTTTAGTTTAACAACTTAAACAAGTTCTATTAAGTCTTTCAGTGTTGCTATTTCAGCCTTTCTGCAGATTTAGTCAGGCTTGTTACATTGGTTATATCTGACGAAATTTTCAAAATCTTCTCTTCTGTCAGCATAGGCTTGAAGCCCAGGTGCTGTAGTGTGTTTTTGTTTGATCACTAAAGTACTGATTTTGTTTTAGTAGAAGCTGAATATGCAGTATCTTCAAGTGTCTTTGAGTGTGACAACTGTAAGCACAGATTTGTGATTCTTTTATCTCACCCTTATCATACCCATAATTTGATAAAGAAATTGCCTACGGTCCATGTTTTTGTTTCAGAGTGGGATTGACAATACACAGTAGAGATTCACAATCAAAGCCTGACTTTGAAGTACCAGAGGGTGTAGGATGGCATGGTGCTTTCTAGATGTATCAAACATGCTCTGTTTACCACCATTCTGCCTGCCACACTTATGCCAGTTTATACCCGTTAATGAATGGTCTTGGACATGGTCTATAGCCTCTCCAGCAATTATTTTAGCCCTTGCTACTGCAGTCACAATTTGGCTAGAAATAACTATAGCTTTCTCTAAAGTTAGTTCTGGTTCAAGCAGTAATTGCTCACATAGCCGTGGTATGGCTATTCTGTCCAAAGACTCCACAGAACTATCACTAGGCTAGTAAATTCTGGGAGTAATGTCTTTATTTTTGGGTTTGTTCATTTTATGAAAATGATGGAATATGTTACGGGTGAGTTCTTCATATTCAGTTGTAATAACTAGCCAAAAGCAGCAGAAAAAGTCAAAAGAATAAGAAGTAGTCAAAAAAACATGGCAGTAGGTATTAATAGAGAGACTGACTCAATATTTGGGCATTTGCTCTCTTTAGTAGCAAGACTATATTTCTGGGAAATTATTTTTTTTAATACTTTGTAGATAAATCATTATTTTAAATGATATGCCTGTGTTTAAGAGTCCTAAACAGGTTCAGAATCCTATAGTGATAGGGACAGAAGAAACATATTTGGCCCTTTATCAAATGCAAGGCATCAAAAAAGGCCTGGTTAAGTAGGTTATTTCGGAGAAAAAACAAACTGGAAGTTACAAAAGCTGCATGAAGTTAAGCACAGACTAGCTAAATGACAAATTTATAGGCGTTGGACGGGGTAGCTTCTGTATTTCGACTATTCTAATCTTCCTCAGAGGAAGAACGCGGAAACAACTGTTATGGGAGAGAGCTAGCATGTATGTTTGATGGCAAAGTCTAGGACTACAATATAGGTTGCATTCTGTCTAACAGCTAAAATTTTATCTCAGAAATAAAAATAAGCAAGTGGAGGTCCCAGTTAAGAAATGGTTAAGGTAACATTTCACCTAACATGATGGAAGGAAACTGGGGACCTTCTGGGAGGGCTGACTAGAAACAGAGTGCCATGTATCAGAGACTTTGGAAACAGTGTATTACTGAGTTTCAAACAGTTGATATATATTCAAAAAGGTATCCAGAAATCTGGGTGGTTATCTGAGCTAAAGTGAACCCATCATTATTAAGTTCATTCCCAGGATTAATGGCCATACAAGTACAGTACGTGCGTGTTTAGTGAAGCCACAAATAAATTATGAAGGTTAATAAGTGTTTCTCTGAATAAGGAGAATTATTCCTCAGGGAACCATAAAATATGCTATTAAGACCTTAACAAAATAGGCGGCCTCTGCCATTTTGAGATTGTGGCTTGTTTTGTTAAATAAGGCAGTAATTGTTTTTGTTTTAATAGTGTGACTGGCCAGGTATTCCTGCTTGAGCTCTTTCACTGTTTCTCAGGGTGAGAAGGTCAGATACTACCCTTTAAAATTTGATTTGGAAAATGGATCCAAGGGGGGTGGAAAGTCAAACAGAATGGGGTTATGTGTGTAGTTACTAGTCTATGGGAACACTCACTAACCAGATCCTGCAAGCCCAAGTCAGCAACAGTCTTCTCCAGGGTGCCAGACTTCTCTGCCCTTTGCATATATGGGAATGTATAAGTGAGTCAATGCAGTGGATTTTCTATTCAAATGGATGGGGATGACCTTTGCATAACTACTAGCTGGGGTAACACTACAGGAACTCTTGTTTGAAATATCTAAGGTGACACTGCAATGCCTTTGAGCCTCAAGTGCACATAAATTGACAAATGGTGTCACTGGGAGGACAGTGCTGCATTTGATTAGCACTGTGACATGGGGAGGAAGATCAATCTGAGAGAAATAGCTGTAAGAAGAACAAAAGTTAGATACTGAAAGTGATGAGGAAATAAGAATAACAAGAAATTAGAAAAAAAATACATTGGTCATTACTTTGGTGCTTCTGGGAGACCTTTGGGATAATCTTCAGGATATATAGGCAACAGTAATAAACTGGACATGCCAGCTGGGTTCTGGGCCCTCACAGTAAGCTTCAGAGGTTCACTGGTTCCAGCTTGAAATGGTTTTTAAAGGACACATGGCCTTTTTTACAGCAGTGACCACTTATTTTCAGAGACCCACAAATCAACATTGCTGTAAATGCTACTCTTTCTTAGTCTAGGCTACAGCTGCACAGTTAAGAGGAACTTCTCAGAGCTTCTGTTGTCCAATCTCACATGGCATGAAGCTTTTATGATTCCAGTTTCTTAGAACACAACAGGAAAAAAAAGCCCAACCCACCAATCTTTGGTTAGTGTAATGAATTTCAGACAGGCTTGTCCAAAAATGGACCCTGTGGTCATTATGTAAAAGTCAATACTTTCCAGGGGTGACGACATTTTGTTATCATAATATTTCCTTAGGGTTAAAAGAGGAAATAAATGCTCCATCTCAGATACCACTGTGTGATAGCTGTTGCATGTATTCACCAATGTAAGTAGTTCCTGATGTTAGATAATTTGGTCCTAAAGCTAGGTGAAAGGAGCTCAGTTTTGCTGCAGATTTCTGTTTCTAAAGCTAGCAACAAACCTCAAGGCATGAAAGTGAAGGCAGAATGACCTCATTCCAATTCAGATGCTGCACATGAACTTTCTGTGGGCAGAATTTGAAATTCGTTCTTGATCTGGGTCCAAATGCTGAAGCAAGAATAGTCTAATCAAACCAAAGAAGAAGCTTACATAAATGCCTTGAAACAGAACCTGCCAATTTCTGTAGAGCTGTGCTGACAAGCAGTTATTTCTCCTGTGTTAATGTCATTAGAGGAAAGTATTGGAACAAGAAAATAAACAAAAAGACACATTGACTTGAGTTTTAGTGCAAGAATGAGGATAGCTGAAGTTGAGTGGGAGTTTTGCCATGGATTTTACTGAATCCCAAGACTTCATGCATTCTGTTTTCTGTAAATGTTTGCAGAGAACTGAGATGTTGAATATTGAAGCCAATATCCAGGTGACAGTTTGTGTCAAGAAAATGAGTGTATCTGCAAATGAGTGTGCACACACCTGCTTCTTATTAAGATATCCTTTCCCTGTTTCAAATTTAACTTAAAAACTATTTTTTAACATGTGGCACTGCCAGAAACACGGGGGCAGATTGATGCAAGCTGCTCTGAGCTATTTCCAGTCTGACTGGAAACTACGTTGCGTTTTGCCCTTGGTTTACTCACAAATATTAGGCTCTGATCATGTCAAATGCACAAGTATTACTTTGTTGTGCGTTCACCCAGAGATCACCTTCCTCGTTTTCTTTCAGTAGGAAAGTGTAATGAATTATTTTAGCTAGTGATGAAAGATATAATGTATATATTTACTTCATTTCACAAAGGGAAATTGGCTTTTATTTTTAGGGAGAGCTGAATGTCATCTGTATCAATTTTGATTTCCCTTCTTAGGAAGAAGCAGCAAGCAGTGCATACAGTATGGAATCAGGTACTGCAATGGATAATAAGAGAAGTTTTTGAAGAAGATAAAAAGAAATTGCCCACCCTGTCAATTTTTTTGAGTAAAAAAAATCAGGGGGCGAGGAAAAAGGCAACTTCTGAAAGTGATGGTTGTTAGTTGGTAGCAGTTCAGAGAAGACAACTGAAGACTGGTTCTTGAAGAGATCTGTGGCATTTCTTAGTAGAAGCAAGCCAGAAAAAATAGTGGAATATAAAAAAGTCCTGGAGAAAAGTGAGACTCAATGTTTTGAGTTCATAAGTAAAACATTCTTCTTGGTGCTTGTTAAGGTTGTATCACTGGAAGATGTTGACTATAGGTTGCTTCTGCACAGTAAGCTGGTGAGATGTGTAGGTGCTGCCTTTGTAAAGGGAAGAGTGTGGGTATGTATCCAAAGAGAAGTGTGGAGGACTCAGTGAAGTTAGACAGATGTTTGTAAGCCTAGTGGGAGGTCCAGTTGATCCTTAGTGACTTGGAAAAGTTTGATAAACTTTTGCAAACATCTTGCAAGGGCCTTTCTTGGCTAATGTCAGCTTCTTAACTCACCATCCAGCTTCTTAATTTACTTCTATCCAAAAGCAATTGCATGTCTAGCTTGGTCATCCTTCAACTGTGAGAGTTTCAGTGACTACCAGTATAGTTCTTCTTTCTAACTCATTGTTTAGTTTGTCTTCAGCAAAGACCATCACTTCTGTTTAGAAAGAGGCATGTGTTATGGAACTTGTAAACAAATAGTATACATGGGAGTAATAGATAATTACTTTGACAAAGTAAACTACAATCTGGTCAGGATGGAAAATCCACTTCTGGACACTGTTGTAGTGAATGATGATATTAAGAACAAATAACTCCATAGTGGAAACTGCTCAGAATTTATTTTACATGGCAAGCACTTGCTTAAATGCAATAATGAGCAAACAAAGTAATTTGTTGAGACTTGTGTTAATGGAATGCCAAAGTGTAGCAGGTGTCTATGCATATAATGGTTTGTTTAATCTGTGTTTCTGAGTTCCTCTGAGTCTGTCAAGAACAAATATTTAGTACTGGAAATAAAATCTTAAGAGATAGTTTGGAAAAGGCAATTAGCTGGTAGGCCTTGCTTAGTTATAAAGAGTGGTTTGTGAGAATCTTCCCAAGTGGAAAGTTCTCAGTCAAGGCCTAGGTGTCCTGCTTATAACTGCACACTAAAGACTTGATTTTGGTAAAGGAGAAGAGCTCCATCTATTCATATGAAGTTATATATTTTACAAATTCTAAATTTTCACTTCTATTGTCTAAATATGCTTCCATTTTCTTCTGACACTATGGCTATTAAAGGTATAAGTTGGTTGTACCGACATTCAAAAGAAGAATGTCAAAAATATATTCAAAGGGATCTGTTCCTAGCATCATCCAGTGTGCTTCTCTGAGAATATGCATTTGTTTGTTTTAGGAATGACTTGTTTGTCCTTCTCTTTGATACAGCCTTATAGAGTCTAGATCACAACTGAATGAAATAAAGATAAAATGAAGGTGGTAAAAACAAAGAAGATAATAAAGGTGGAAAGATGAAGAAGCATTTAATATGGTGGCTTGTGTCTCTTGTTTCAGAGAAGGCTTTACTAATTATTTATTATTACCACTCCATGATACTTCAGTGGCAGTTATTAGTGGGATTAATTTAATATATGAAATCACATAGATAACCCAAAACGATGCAACTTCTGCTGTGTACAGAGAAAATTATGAGTACATTTGGACTACAATTTTTTTCTCTGAGGGAAAACTTGTTTAATTAAGTGACATAAGGCATTTTATTCTATAAAGACATCAGTAAAAAAATTGTATGTATCTCTTTAATGTCTTAAAGATCTGATTTTTTTTGATGCTGGGTGCAGAATGTCATCCTCATTTTCTTTTGATTGTACTTTCCATAAGCATTATTATCCTTTGATGGTAAAAGTGAAAAATTGAGTTTTGGTTGCTTACATATTTCAATTTTATCTTTCTTAGGATGCTTCCTTTCAAGCATGTATTATTATAGTAATGGTTTGTAAAGAGGCGCTGTTTAGGGAAGATAAAATAGTTCCAATAGTACACAATACAGTGAAAATCCATCAGTTCCAATTTAGCTTTACTCAAAGAAGCATCAGTGAAATGAAAATGCAATCTTATAAATGTAGGAGATAAACCTTTGTCTTCACTTTTCCAAAGGAAGAACCACATCCTGTGATGTGCTCAGCATCTGCTGTACTGATCAATACAGCTGAGAGTTGCTTTTCTCGATAGGTTTGTACTTCTAGCCAGCAACTGTCCAGCTATAAGAAAGCATAATTGTTTGGCGTGAAGAGAAAAAAAAGAATTATATCTTTTATGGGAGATCTAAATCATCTTGTCATCATATAACTCAAAGATGGCCAAGTATGTTTTCCCTCAAATTTGTTTAAACAAACAAATGTAATTCTTAGGTTTGTGCCATGGAAGCCAAGTTTCCGTCCAGCATGAATTTAGGACATAAAGATTTGTTTGTGGTGGAAACAATGCCAGACACTTCTGCATAGCAGCATAATGGAGCGCCGCTAGAGTGTAGCTTATAAAACCGGATTCAGGAAAACAGAGCTGCTCTGTCTAATTTGGCCTGCACTTTGTGATTACAATAGCATAATTGTGCAGCTTGGAAACCTTTCCCTGTCTGCTGAAATGATGCAGTATTCAAACATGTGAGAATGTTTCTTCGACAAAAAGCCAGAGCTGAAGCCTCTGCATATCCCCCAAGCCCTCCTCTGGGATGGATCCTCCTCATGCCACGTGACTTTCTGTGATGACTCTGTACTGTCACCTGCGTGTGCCTCTCAGGGCATCCCAGTCTCCTGGTACAATCACACCATCTTGTCAGGGCATCTCATTTTTCTAGCAGTTTATGGAGTAAACTTGCCCTAAACCAGAGTGTTTGCTCGTCTCCTACTTCAGATAGTTGTACTTGGTCAATGAAGATTATTTGTGTCAGCCTGTGTGGATACTTGAGAGGTACATGAGGAGTGCTTACTGAGTGGAAGGCACTCTCAGCTTGAATTCTTCTGGAGCCTAGTCCAAAGTTTCATGGAAAAAATTTATGATATATGAAAAGGACTGAGTTCCATTTCCTAGACAAGGAGTGAACAAAAATCTTGTTCCCACAGAAAGATTACAAAAGAAAACAAGGAAAACCAACTTTTCAGTATTGCAATATTTATCCCTTCATGTTCTTAGAGTCATGGAATCATAGAATATCGTGATTAGGAAGGGATCTGTAAGGGCCATCAAGCCCAACTCCTGACAACACTAATGTTCCTTGAACTCTGTCAGGGTTGGTGCTGTGTCCACTTCCCTGGGGATCTGTTCCAGTGCATAAACACCGTCTGGGGAAAGAACCTTTTCCTAATATCCAACCTAAATCTCCCCTAACACAGCTTCAAGCTGCTCCCTTTCTCCCCATAGAAGAGATCAGGGCCTACCCCTCCACTTCCCTCATATTCAGTGATTCTGAATGTTTCACCTGCTTCTGTGGTAAGTAGTGCAGACCTTTGTACATCTCTGACAGAAAAATAAATACACACTGAATTTTGGTGAAAAAAGGAGAATTTCAATTAGCATTTTGTGTAAGAGAGAGGAGTATAATGATTTTCCATCAGGATATCATTAGGAAGAAAAAGTTATATTTTTCTTGTGAAATCAAAATTATCTCCTTAAAACACTTAGTTTTAGGTATTGAACTTTGAAAAAAACCCAAAATATTAATTGAGCCTCTGGTTCATCCTAGATAAAACTTTCCTTTCCTTTTTATTTGGGGAAAATATGAGAAACTCTATTAATTTATTCTTTTATTGATGATACAAGACCTGATGAAAAATAAATGTATTAAAATATATTTGTACATACAGTTATATCGAATGCATGTTAGTTACCACTTTTAGAAGCCAGCACATGCACCTAAATACAGAAATGGTAACTCTGGGTTATCTTTGCATTCTTGGTTTCAAAATAACAGCTCCCAAGGAAAATTAGTGAAATGTTTCTCAGGTACTTATGTGAGACACATAAGTTCAGAGTTCCTCTGAACTCTCTTGTAACCTCAAGTTAGTATTTGTGTTATATAGATATATATATGTGTTAATAGGAGCTACATTCTGAGGGTACTTTTTCTTCTGAAAATCAGACATATGATCTACTTTTAGTATATTTTGAGAGACATCGGTTCAGTATCTTTTGATCCAGATAGCATTCAGGTCATGGCAGTCAGATTAAAAGTTTTGGCCTGACACTGAAGTTGAGGTCTTGCTCTATGTTCAGATGTGTTTTTTTTAATTTGAATTATTAATGAAATGTTAAGCCACTTGCAATTACACACTCTGATCAAGAAAAAAGTTGCAAATACAGAAATCATGGATGTATTTTTCTAATGGTAACTGGGGAGAGAAGAATTGGTGGTGGTAGAATCTCATGGCTCATCCCTTTGTCAAATTTTGAAGGTCAGAATAAAACTCAAATGGATGATTAGATTTCAGATGCCTCATTGCCAGACTCTCTAGTGAGGTATAAAGCCTAAGTCTTCACTCCAGGAGTCATCCATCAGTCACAAAAAGAAGAGAAATTTTAATTCTATGCCATGTGGTTAATTTGCCTTTAATGGTACTGGGATCTGAAAAGAGACCTGTGAGTTTATTCTCTTAGTCATTTCTATTGAGCAAATTTAGCATACCCCTCCACGGGAGTTACTTCTGACTCGTGACTGAGCAAGACCTACTGAATATCCTGCTGACAGACCTTCTGAAGGTGCTTTAGAATTTACATTTTAGATTCTCTACTTGAAAAATCTTTTTGGGCTGCATGAAGCACTTCGGTCCTCTCATTCCAGGGGGTAACATTGCCTCCTGAGGAAAGGTAGACTAACTTTTCCTCTGTGTGAGTCTGTGCACTTGTTTTTTAATGCAGCCCATACCTTGTGTCTCTACTGGGTGCTACTGTCAGCGCTGGCAGCTCCTGGCTTTGGCATGGATTGCACACTGGTGTGATCTCTATCACAGTTTGGAAGCTCGGGAATGATTGTATATTTCTTAGACACAGTTCTAAGCCATGTTCAAACACAGAAAAGGATGAAGGATTAGTTGCTCCAGTGGTGAAAAGCTTTCCTTGTTAAATGTTTGTATATTTACTTACAGTATAAATTTCTTTAATTTCATCTTCAACTTTTGAACCATACCATCTCCCTTCTTCTCTTCCCTTCTGAACTGAAAATTACTGAAATGGAGCCTGCTCTTATGCAAACAGTGAAGACACTTCTTTGAGTGATTTTAGGGCAAGAAAGGAAATAAGATTAGAAACCAAAGACTAGTCTTGTCACCACATTTAGCCAGTGCCAAATGGAAATTGAACCACAGGTCTCGAATTATGCTTTTAAGTCCTAAAATGAATTCTGCTCAGATGACCTATGCTGACTTTAGTGAAGCCAGGGCAGGCATATGAGCCTTCCTGAGAAAAGATTTTTGATTTCACAACAGAACTTAAAACCCACAGATTTCAAGGAGCATCCAAATATGGTAAAATAAGCAGAGAAATACTTCCCTTTTTATCAACCGAGAGCTGCCATGAGGCTTTTAGAAAACTCCGGGAAGTTTCTTACTACTCAGAGGAATAGAAAAATCCAGCATAATAAGGGTTATAGCTGTCTTTTGTGACTGCTGTTACTACTCTGGAGGTAAACAGGAAAAGGATCTGATATACTTAAAATAACCAAGTTGATTTAAAGAGGGAATGTGTTATCCTTACTTCCTGTTTGTGAGACAGAGTTAATCATTGTCAGTAGCCAGCAGCATGGGTTTTCTTACGGAGAAATCCCTCTGTGTCATTTCACAGTATGTACTTTGGTGGCTGTGTTGCTTCAATGACACAAGATGTATTTTCCTTTCTTCATCATCCTGAGATGTAATGGGGTTTTCCTGCCCTCTAAGAAGAAATTTTTTTTGTCAATTCCCCTTAGCAACGATGACTAGATAATGAAGCCAAACAGGGAGATACCCTGCAGTTCCTACAATGACACACCTCACTGCTGCTGACTCACCTGGTGATATAAGACTTTCTGTTGGTATTTCTATAAATGACAAAAATAAACATCTGCTAAGAATATTACGTCATTTGTTATACGTGACTTGTGTGTTGAGCTCTTTTAAGAACTCCAATTACTTAGTGTTAGGAAATAATACACCAGGATTAGAGCTGCTCTGTACTGTGTTGAAAGATTACAGTTTACCTGTGGCCTTTATTTGCATTAAGGTTTTTTTGCAGTGAGCTAATGTGAGCCAAAGTCTTCAAATTCTGTTCTAGATCTGACTCCAGATTTCAGCAAGCTGGGGAATGCATATTTTTGCCATAGCAATTCAAGATCTGTCTTTGGATATGAGTAAATGGATAAAAGGAGAAAGCTTATCATCAGGAGTTATAGTCAGTAAGAGTCCAAAATCCTCAGTTATTTGTTTCATTTTGTTTGTCACCTAATGTATCATCCTAGAGTATCTATGTAAATATACCTAAGGCTGGTGTGAATAAGAGTAGAAAATAACACTGTATTTCAGTGGTCTAAGGAAACAGGTATTAGTGATTACAAAACAACTGCTAGCATTTGTGTTCCTATTTAATGGAAGACACAGTGGAGGGGTAAGCATTTGGACCTTGTGAAAATCAAGCCAGATACCTGGAGGGATAAGTGAAGACTGCCAGATATAAATCTGTTAGATTTAAATAAATGTAAGTGTAGGTGTTCTTGTGAGAGCTTTTCTTTGTCTTCACTTTGTTATTCTGTTTTGCCACCACAGTGTTCTACCTCAGCTATCTAGCTTCTCTTTCCCAGGTAACTTCAGTCGCATTATTACTGTGAAATATATCATTGGCAGCTAAGTGTGGGCCTTGCCAGTGCAATCATTGGATGTAGGTATTCAGGGAAAGACTCCTCTACAGGTAAAACCAGAGAATATAATTCTGTGTTTTCAACAGCACTGATCCTAAATATGAGTAAAATTTAGAAAAAAAATTGTTTCCTTGGCTGGTGCAAAACTGCTCAAGTTTCTCTGTCCCTGGTCAGTGCCACCCACCTATAGTAATCTTTAGATACTCTTGACTGCCTATTGACTTCTTTAACATTCTGTACAGAAAAAAAAAAAACCTACAGAGACATACAATATTTGCATAGATAGATTTGCATAGATATTAGGATTTGGAAAATAAAGATGTTTGAAAAGGAGTTATTG
Source organism: Petroica traversi (assembly GCA_025920805.1). NCBI lineage: Eukaryota > Metazoa > Chordata > Aves > Passeriformes > Petroicidae > Petroica > Petroica traversi. The sequence continues at coordinate 7,222,595 of JAHLSL010000117.1, read as the reverse complement.
TTTTCTACATTTCCTAAGGACTAATAAAATTACATTGCTCTAGACTAAGGATTTATTAGATCAGATGCTCAGCTCTGAGACATTAAACAATTGTATGGACTTTCCATGCCTTTTCAAGATGAAACAATTAATTTGTTGACTTTGAGGTAACAGAGGCTGAGCTGGGCTTGGCAATTATACACTTGGCATCAGTCATCTGGGGAGCAGGCAACACAGGCCAAGGTACAGGGATGGGCCATTGCCAAACAGCAATGCTTCATGTATCCTCATAATCTTTGAACCCATATATGTATATGTGTGTATATATATATATATATGCACACTTCTATATATGCCTAGCCTACATGCCTAACTATGCCCTCATAGGTGGTCTTGCAGCTTAGACATTACATTCTTGTGACCAGATGGCACGTTTGTGCTCCTTGTTTGTAAGCTGAATGAGCAAAACAGTGATGCAATCTCATAACACCCTTGTGCAGATCCTTCTCCATGTGTCTTCTCCAGCACTTGGGGGCTGAGTTGTTTCTCTTTGCAAAAAGTGTGATGATTTTGTCATTTGAGTGGGAAAATGTGCTGCCAAAAGAAAAATATATTCTGAATTGTAGTTTTCAATCCCTAGAAAACATCTGGATAGTAAACACTGTCGACTCAATTCTTAACTACATTGGTCATAAGGATCAAGAAATTTGAGGGGGGAAAAAAAATCACTGTCACAGTGGAAATCCTGGGTTCTTGGGTTAAACTCCCAAAGGAGCAGACGTGGGATAAGGGTGGCTTGTTACAGGCCTCCATCTAAGTTTCCATATCTTGTGATGATTACAGCTAAGTTGGCCAGTGTAAGTCTGCAGCTAAATCTACAGTCAAGATGTAGATCCATTAACAGAAATGTCAGTTTACTATAAAGAAGGCTCTTGTGAAATTTCTTACTAAATACAGGGAGGTGACAAAAACACAATGAAACATTTTGAGAATACCCATCTATTTTTGCAGTTCTGGACATTTGAACAGGTGCTAGAAACCAAAGCCTTTAACTGAGCCAAAGGAAATAAATCTTTTTGAGGTTCCTCTCGTATCAGTTACAAAGACACTTAAAACCTTTCAAGAACAGTTGTTTTGCTGCTGGAAAATAGAAAAGCAAAAACCGACTTAAAAGCATTAAATTCTTCACAGGAGGCCGGATTCTTTTAGCTATTAAAATAGATGGTTTGTCACAAAGTTTAAAAACAGAAGGGATAACATGTATATTATAATAGTTAGACAGTATTACAAGTGAATCACCAAAAAGAAGATATTAGCCCAAGGTTACAGCCTCACCTCATTACTTTGTACTAACAACTTTCTTGAACAAAGCTAATAATTCAACTAATAACTAAGAAAGCAAAACATATTGTTCAGCCATGAGATGTTGACAAATACTTTTTATCAGAATGTTTCACAGTCATCTCGTTGATACTGGGCAAAAACAGAGTCATGATAACTTTTTCCTATCATTGACTGTTACTTGCATCTTGTTTAAACTGAAACATTATTTTAAATATTACAGAAATGGGGCATTTTGCTCAAATAAGGCATCTGTTCCAGCAAAATATTAGATTTTGAACATTAAAAAGAAGTTTTCTGGTTTTAAAGAAAGCATGTGGACATCAAGATGAGTCAGTTGGTTTGAGCAGTTGCTGTACATGAAATTTTATTGAATTGTGTAAATAGTAAAAGTATTTTGAAATAAATCCATATCCAGAAATATTAATTTAATTTATGACTTTGCCTTTTTTTATGTTTATCTTTCCATTTTACCAGCTACTTGGCAAGGGAGAAAATGGCAAACTTTTACTACTGAAAAAGACCAGGAGATTACAAATGTAGTGGTGTAGTTTTGGGATTCTGAATGGAGAGTACAGATGAAACATCAGCTGCAACTGAACTCCCCTTAGAGTGTTAAGATATGTCAGTTAAAAGTTTAAGTTTTCTGTAAACACTAGGATTATATCTATGGCCTTGATAATTTGACAATTCTTAAAATAAGTGGAACTCAGGGGATATTCAAAACCTTATAAAACAGAATATTCTGAGCAGTCATATTCCCCGAAGCTGTCTAGAACAAAACAGGGGACAATGAAAGCTGAAGGGATATTTAAATCCAAGGAACTTTGAAGACTTTTGTAAGACTTTCAAGGGAGGTAGGGATGTATTTGTCAATTTGCCTAAACATCTTCACTCCATATGTTTTCACATTTTGCTCCTAAGCTTTTGATGCATTTTACATTAAACAGTCATTGAATAAAAAGAAAATTGTTCTAGGATAATTTCCAAAAGCAGTTTTCCTCCTGCCAGTGGTGTGTTCTGCCCTACAGACTACAGATCTGGTGTCTTGTCTGCTGCTGCCTCATCTGGGAGAGCCTTGACCTCCTGCCCACCTGCTGTCTGTGGGAAATGTCCTTCCAGGGATAGAGAGGTATAACCCAAAGATTAGGGCATCCTAGAGCTTAAAAGTCAGAGGGTTTAGCTCTTTAAGCTGAGAGAAAACAACATCTGTGTTCAGGACTTCTGAGAGATGTGCAGGAGCTTTTGGTATTCATGGAGCTCTGCAGCACAAGAGGAGTCTGCCTCAGTGGCAGGAGCACCTGGAACCTTGGAGTATCCTCAAAGCACACAGGTCCCACAAGTGAGATTGCCCTGCAAACACAACCATCCCTGCATGATTGGGTTTTACCCCAATCGATATTAATAAAACTTTATTTGGAGAAACTGTGCTTCAACATCTGTGGTGGAAATTGGTGTTTGAAGAATGGGTTTAAAATTGCAATTGCGGGACTCCAAAAGCACCCAATTGCCTACCCTGGTGGTAAGGTCCTGTCCGTCAGTAAAATGTGAGTTTGTAATGCCATGGCTTTTCAGAGCATTCGGGTATTTAGCATCAATGTTATTCTGATGCTGTGTGGGCACCTGTGTATGCTTAAGCTGCTGATTCAATGGATGTTGATCAGGCACAGGAGAGAGAAACTGTCAGATTTTTTTTGTCTGAGTTTCTTACCTGCAAGTGGAAATTGGAGGAGAAATTTTTGAAGAGGGGATAAAAAAATAGGGTGCATAAGCTGTTGATCCTCACTGTACTTGTGGATATCCTATGGATTGAAAAGGACTAGGATAGTGATCCTCTTTCAGACTGAAAGAAAAGACATTAAAATGGAAAAAACATTCCCTGCCCAGTTCAGATTAATTCTAGAAAGTATTGTTTTGGCAGAAAAGTTATAGACTTCATCTAGAAACTAAAATAAGAGGACATGGCAGCTAAGGCGTCTCACAAAGGTACATTCTGACATTTTTCCCATCTTTCCCTTCATCTTTAATGCTTACAATGCTTAAAACTTTTTACAAAGTGAGAGATTAGCCTGGGGGCAACAGCAAGACAAAAGAAGCTATGGGCCCCTGTGCTGTAGAGAAGCTCTTTATTCTGGTAATGTCACAATAAGATACTGAACACTCCTGATTAGGTCATGAGCACTCCACAAAGTAGTTGGGAAATTCACTTATTTGAGAAAATGTCATAAACTTGAATTGAAAACTTCATGAAAAATAAATAGTCTGAGAAAAAAGAATGCAGTCATTTCCAGGATGATTTAAATGTTTTCTATAATATTCAATTAAATCTATTTTGACTTTCAAAATTAATTTTATATATTTGTATTCTATATATGTAGCACTAAAATGAAAGTCAAAATGCAGTATTTCCCCCTAAGATTTTCGGTTTGGACTTGATGTAATTCTGTGAAATGCCTACCTTTAGAAAAAACTTTTTTCTGATGGGAAATGTTAATAATGACACTCCAATTAGCTTTATATAGAGTGTATTACCTCATACTGTTTTGATACCTTCTCTTCTAAAATTGACATAAAGCAGAACCCCCAGAATTACACAGAAAACATGAAAGCAATGCTCAGTTTGTTGATTTGAAAGTACTGTGGAGAAGTTCAATGGTACCCCTATTCTATTCATTTTCCCTTCTGTGGAAATTGTTGGTAGATTTTCCTGAAGGCTGGTTTTGTCATACTGTTGTATCCCAGATGATTTTGGACACCACAAAAAAATCATGGTTAGAGGGAGTATGTGAAATGTCTGGACCTCTGAAAGGTTCAAGTATGCAGTGAATGTACTTCATTATCCCAAATGTAGGATGCCTTCTGCATTCATAAAGCAGTACTTTTTTTCAGTAGATGAGTTCTGTGAAAATAGCTAATGATTCATGAAAAAAATCTTACTTGCACACAGTTGGATGATCATCTTACTGCTACTTGCTTTTTTTCTAAGCACGAGTTTGGGTGTGGGTGAACAGTGGCATGTGGATAGGGGAAGTGGGGACTGTGTGTGCATGTGAGTTTATATATGGAATTAATATATGGATTGGGATATTCTTTTAAAGACTGTAAAGTGTGCGTGCTGCTTTTATTCATTAGCACCTACAAAGGATTAATTGCCATCAGGCATGTAGGTGGAATTTTTGGCAGTGAGCAAGAAACGCAATAGGTTTGATGACAACCAATGATCTGCCAAAGCCTTTTCAGAAGAAGAAGCTAGTTTTGCTGTCACTCACCCACCCATTTAAATTCAAATGCAGATGCTTCCAGGGGGTGTGTGGCACCCATCCAAGTCAGCCCTTGAAATGGAGGGTTTCTAACACTGTAAGTGCAGACCATGCTGTAGCTGTGACTGCTGTCTAATGCATGAGGTGAGAGGGACCTGTGAAAGCTGAATTAGAGATGAGAGAACACAAGATATTCTGGCCTTTCTGCCATTGTGACAAGATGGTGATAAGGACCCCTCAGGTGGTGACTGCCCTGCCATGTCCAGTGGGACTTCTCACTGGGGAAGCCAAGGACAAAAGCTGGCTTTAGACTTGTAAATCCCATAAGAGCCTGTCACGAGAAATTCCAGACTAACAAGGATGACTGCAGTGCGATGATTGATCATGCCAGGCTGGTACCCTCATGGCTAAATGATGGCAGTGGATTTCTTACATCATCAGTATCAGTTTCATGTCTGCTGCTGAAGGAGCAGAGAACACTGACACCCCGGGAGGTCAAATAGGGCCCATCTGACCTTTGGCCTAACTTCAGAGATGACGCTTTTGCCCTCTTATCCACTCAGTTCTTCAGAAATTAAATCTCTGATAGGAATTATCTGAGAAGTGCAGCATAAAAAATTATGTGGCCAGAAATTGCTGGTATGTTAAGTACTTGTACTGTTGTGAACAAACATCAGCTGTGGCTGAATACTTGCCTAGTCTATATGGAATCTGCAGATGGATATCTGTCATGTAGTAAAGCACTATTGAATGCTGGTATAAAAAATATCACACAAACAAAATTTTCATATTCCATCAAAATTAGGCAAGTTAAACAATTTGAAAAAAAAACCCCAAACCTTAAAAATGGTTAAGACTATTTAATTTATTAATTTAATTTTTATTGTTAAATTAAATTTTCTCTCAGCCTATGCTTTTGCAGCAATAAACTCTAAGAATATATGTAATCCTTTAACTAGTTTGGCAGAGCAGAGGGTGTACACTGTAATTGAGGTGATTGACATGGGTTTCTTGAGGTAGCTCAAGTTCTTTCTATATTCCTGAGTCATGGGGGTTTCTGATTTCATTCCTCTCCTGTCTCCTCAGATGGCCTCCTTCTCCCCTCCCCCCACAAAAGGAGCAAGAGATTGTAATTCTGCAGAAATGTGGCATTTGTCACCTACTGTTTTCAGGGAGGTTGGTAGGGTTGTTACTTCATGCTTTGTGTTTGTTTCTGTATAGCCTATACTCTTTGTTTCATACCCATAAACTTCTATTCAGTTTGGAGTAAGCTGTAAGAAGTCAGTACAGAACTACATGAACTCTGTGTAGTTGACCACGTAAAATAAATAAAAATCACTCCCAGAAAAGGGGGCAGGCCATGAAAAACAGAAAAAGACAATTATATATTATACAGAAGTTTACATGTTGGACTAGCTGTGGTAGTGTAAATTTCTTTCCGTAAAATAATATTTTATTTGAAATGTTTCATAGGGCTGTGATGAGACTAATACATGCTTGCTAATCGCTTTTTCAGCTTCAAAAGAGTGCTATGAAAGTAATAGTTATTTCTGTTCTGCTTTTTTCTGTATTTTCCATATTACAATTGTGATCAGGAATTGGAACATCTACTTTTATCAAATGGTGGCGGGTATCTACTTCTGTTCTTATGCCTGTTTCTCCAAGTCACAAACTGACATCAGAATAACAAATAAAGAAGAAAAGTAATTGTGTGGTGCTATATTTCATTTCTCATAATGTCACAAAGAGAGCTCATTCAAATAAAAATAATTCTTCATTTACTGCACACGTAATTAGTGTGCTTAGGCAGCAAGTTCTTCAAGTTAGCAAGACAGTTACTTCAGGGCCAAATTCTGTCACACTTTATCCTGTTTCATATAACTCCTTGCCAAAGAATTTAGTACTGGTCTTTCTGGGATAAGTGTTATTCACTGTATCAGAAGTTACATGGAAATTTATTTAAGATGGAAATCCCTGATTTGTTAAGGTCTGGTGGTCTGTGGAACCTTAAAAAGGTAGTTCATGCCTTCGTAAACGCTTTTTTCCTTATTTTCATCCTTTGACTTTCATTGAAAGAAAGCTTTTCAAACACAAGTCTAATCGATTCTGATTTTTATTTAATTGAAAACCTATTTCTTATTTGTTACACAAGTGTTGCATTTTGTTTTTCAAGTCCAGGGTGACTACATTATCTTGTGATGCTTGTGAATATTAAAGCCACTGATGTTTGTAGGTGGAATTAAGATTTCCTTAGATATTAAGGCAAGGTTTCAGCCTGAGCATGGTACTGTTGAGAGACAGAGATATGAAAGCTTTTTATCCTTAGGGTGAACTGCAGTCCTTCAGATGACTGTAATCCATATGACAACTAATAATTTATCAAATAATATTTATTATCCAAATACTGGCCAATGATCCCAGGAGTTTTGGGCTCTCCATGCAACTGCTCTGTTACCCTGGTAATTTTCCTCTGAAGAACTTGGGAGGTGTTGCTTTTGGTGAAGTAACCTTGACTACAGTTTCCTTTACTTTTGCTTTACTTTTTTTGGCTGGTGGATTTGCATGATCAGGCCTGGTCTTGGCATCTTTTTCTGCATAGAAAGAGAGGATCACTTGAGCAGTAAGATCAGTGTAACAGAGAATTTCTTCTTGAAATTTCAGTAGCCTTTGTCCTTCTCTTCTTGGAATTGGAAATTCAGTAATTAGACCTGAGGTAATCCTTGCAGAGCTCATGAAGCATGGTCTGTGGCAGCATGTGTCTAACATTAAAAAAATATACACTGTTCCTTGCTTGGAATCAACATTTCTGGATCAGGTCATAAAAATTTCCAATAAATAATATTTTACTGCCCCTTTAGGTAGCTTTTCCAGTGCTTCATAACCATTATAAATAGATATTTAGAGAAAACTTTGCTGCAAATTAAGACCCATTTTCTCAAGTTACTCCAAGTGTATATGGAAAACCTTGGTCACCATCACCTCTGTAACTGCTTCTTTCTTGTTTGCAGGCTGTCATTATGCTTTTGCTTCCCCGTCTCCTCAGAGTAAAAATGACCAATTCCTTCATCTTTTTCTCATGCTAGCCATTTTTTTGATCTCACAAATTTGCCTTGATAGATCCTATGGCATGATACTGAAAACCTGCCTCAATTCTGTGTTTGAGGCCTCACCAGAAACAAGTAGAGCAGCTTCATTACTCTCAAAGCAAAAATAGTTGAACCAAAGCCAGTTTATATAAACACTAATGTTTAACTCAAAGAAATTATGAACTATGACTCTATGGGTCTTTCTGAGGTCGAATGGAACAGGAGGATGTATGTATTTCCAAAGACAGAGATACAAGGATGCAATTTCTCAATACACAGTTTTACATTCCTAACGGAATGGAACGAACTGGACTCCACAAGTTGCTGTGTCTCTATTTGGTGTTTGTTATAAACAGACGTTGCAATTTGCCAGATATTAAACACATCTGAGCATACCCACAAGCTAATTTGATGAAACATCTGTGTGCATATGTGTATAGCAAACCATTAAAGGAATTTTTACTGTAAAAGATAAGAGCAACTCTGTAGATTCCTTTTTATTATCTTTTTTCCAAGTTATTGAAGCGTTTATGAAAGAAACAAAGAGGAACAGAAGTGAAATGGATGATTATTTTTTAGTCTATTTCATAAAAAGTAGGATTTTCCAGTTGTGCAAAGCCCAGCTTGATGAAAAATCTGTCTGTTGATCGACTACTTTAACATCTGCAGAGAGTCAGAATTAGTTTACATTATTATTTAAGAGGAAATGATTTAGAGTATGATGTCAAGTTTCTGTTCTTCTTTGAAAGTGGAGAGACACCTTTTTAAACTTCAAGGTTGAAATTTATGCTTCTAAATCTAAGTTTAAAGTTCTTAAATCTTGAGGGTGAGGGAGTTTGGGGTTGTGGGTATTTGATTTTGAATTTTTGGGTTTTGTTTGGTGGCTTGTTGGGTTGCTTTTTTTTTTTGTTTGGGGTTTTTTGGGGGTTTTATTTGTTGTTGCTGTTTTGGTTTTTTTTTTTTTTTTAATTTGGTTTTTGTTTGGGATTTTGGCAAGCTAAGACATTCAGTGACTTGGGTGTGGATGTTAGTGGAACCTGTATGTTGATTTTATGTTGTTACATACAGCACCTTTTAAAGTGCCTGAGAGTGGATTTTGGTCTGACCGACTTAAAAACTGAGGGCTAACCTACAAAATAATAGGACCTGTTTTAAAAACCTCATTTACATGTAAAATGATTGTTCGAGTTAGTTCAACACCTTCCTGCAAGCAAAGGATTCAACATAGCTTCTCAATCTTAAGATCATCGTATTTCAGGGAAGTGCTGAAGTACGTACCTTCCAGTAGGCAAACACTAACACATGTGTCTCTCCTAGGAAGGGATTCTCTCCTGAATTCAGGCCTACAAAAATATTTTGAGTAAATAAATAAAACATGCTTTAGGAAGATCACCACCATTCTATATTCTGTTGCTTCTATTTACATGAAACAATGTGTTACAAGAAGTTGATCCATGTTGCTTAAGCGTTTGAGTAGTGTGACATTAATCAATGTGAAGCTGACCTGACAGAAATATCATCAGTATCTTTGTGAAAAGTGACTTTAGGTGGAACTGGGGGCACCGCAAAAGGGTGTGGGCGTAAAGTTTATTGTTCCACAAAAAATCATGCAAACCTCAACATGTTAACCAGCTATATCTCTGTATCACCTGTTACTCATTAAAATCACCTTTTACTGCTTTGATAACTCATTGAACACCAAGTCCTCCTTTTGTGGATGTTGTAGCATTTAGAAGTATAATACTGTCACCAGCCTACAGTCTGTCCATCAGGAAGAGCATGAAGGGTGTTCTTTCATACTGATTTCTTAACACAGAAATATTTTTGAGGTGCAACATAGCGTTTCTATTTTTATTTTCCCACTCAGGAGAAAAAGTATAGTGTGACGGGAAAAAGGTTTTATTGTTGCTTTTGTTTTGTGATCATGGAAGAGTATTATTCAGGAATGGAAAAGAGATTCTATGCTACTCTTGACCTGATAAGTTTTAGAAATTGTGCTGTAGAGGTACCAAGCAGATGTCTTTAGCAGCATAAATAACACTTGGCATGAAAAAAAGCTGAGGAGAGGAGAGGAGAGGAGAGGAGAGGAGAGGAGAGGAGAGGAGACCATGGCTGACAGCCCAGTTGTGTTCTATACCAAAGAATGTGTATCTGTTGAATGGATTTCTTTGTTTTGCATTTCTCCTTAAAAGTTGTTATTATTCCACATCTCTGTTTCTATGAATCATTCAGTAATGTTAAACAAATTCCCAAAAGTGAGCAAATATTAGTCACCTATTTCCTGACTGATACAGTAGCTGTGTGGGTGGACAGGTGGAGGCAGGTTAGACTGTAGCTATCACTGTATTTCCAACATACCCTTTCTGCTAACTAAAGTTTTCTTCCTAATCCCTTGAACAGACCAGCTGTGTGGAGGCAGGGGTAGAAGCATTATCTAGGCATTTACCACAGGACCTAATATTAACATTCATAATATTGGCATCAATAATAATAACAATAACAATAATAGGAGGAAAAATATCCCAATCATAATCTACAATCTTTTTGCATTTCACATGGATGACTTACCTGGGTATAGGCCTATATGATTTAATTGAATTTCTCATGCTTCAAATAACAGGATAAAGGCATCAAAAACTAAAAAGGCCTGTTCCTTCCCTCACTTCCAAAATGAAAAGTACAACTGTGCTTGTTCTAGCAAACAATATTAAAACAACTGTAGTTTAGAGATGTTTTTTCCAGCTAGAAAATGGATCATCTTAGAATAAGAAGGAAGCCAGACAATATGTCATCCTTCACTCCTGATGCAACTCTCCTAAACTCCCAGCCTATTGTTAGCATTCTGTCACATTAGGTCTGTCTTGCCCTCCAGTTGCTATTCTGTTCTCCAAGAAAGTCCTTTGGTATGGATTCTCTTAGCCAAATTATCTTCTATACATAAAATTTTTGTCCTTTCCCTGCCACTTCTGTTGGATGTGGCTTTGTGCCATGTTTCTCTATTGTAATGCTGGAACATCTAATTAACATAGCTTGAATAGCTACTTGAACAAAAATTTCATGAACTTCAAGATCATCTGGTTCCATTACCCTGCCATGGACAGGGACACCTCCCACTGGAGCAGGTTGCTCAAAGCACAATCCTTCCTGGCCTCAAAATCATCCAGGGATGGAGTGTCCACAGCTTCTTTGGGCAACCTGTTCCAGTGTCTCAACATCCTCACACTAAAGAATTTCTTCTTAATGTCTGGAGACATTCCCCCTTGTTCTAATGCTACACATCCTTGTATTAAGTCCCTCTCCAGCTTTTTTATATGCCCCCTTTAGGTATTGAAAGGCTGCTACAAGGGGAGCCTTCTCTTCTTCAGGATGAGCACCCCCCGCTGTCTTGTCTTGTCTTCACAGGAGAGGTACTTCAGCCCTCTGAGCATCCCGTGGACCTCTTCTGAGCTCACTCCAGCAGGTTCACATCCTTCTTATGTTGGGAACCCCACACCTGGATGCCAAACTCCAGGTGGGGTCTCACCAGAGCAGAGTAGGGGGGATCATCACCTTCCTTTGCCTGCTAGCCACACTGCTTTTGATGCAGCTGAGGACACCTTTGGCTCTTTGAGCTGCTTTTTGTCAACTAATATCCTCAAGTCCTTTTCCTCAGGGCTGCTCCCAAACCATCTTCTTCAACCATCCTGTATTCATGTGTGAGATTAACTTGAGCCATGTGGCAAACCTTGCGCGCTGCTTTGTTGAACTTCATGAGGTCTGCATTGGCTCCCCTCTCAAACCTCTCAAGGTCCCTCTGGATGGCATTATCCGTTCCCTCCAGTGCATTTGACTGCACCACACAGCCTTGTGTAGTCGGAACACCTGCTGTGGTGCACTCAATGCCACTGTCCATGTCACTGAGAGAGCTCAGAGCCAACCTCTGAACAACACTATTCATCCTATGTTTGGGGAGCTTTTGGTGTGAAGTCCTCACGATTTTAGGAGAGTCCAGACTGTGTCAGTTCAGCCTTTCAAAATTATAAACCCAGTGGCAGAAATTAGATTTAGGTTTATGCTCTTGCTTCAAACATGAGAAATCAGGACTATAAAGATACGTTAATTAACCTAATACATACTCCTTAGGTGAAGACAGAACAGAAACAGTCATTTGCTTTATTGGAGTGTATAGTTTGGCAAAACTAGTCTGATATGTCCCCCCTGAACATTCTCTTGGAAAGAATTTTTGGATGCTTTTCTGTTAGATGTATTACACTTTAACTAGTATTTACTAGAATGTTTAATAAACAAAGTGTTATCAAATACTCCTTGGAAAACATTTGTTATAGTGGTTCGGCAGAGCCCTTTTTGTTTGCATTAGCCTCTTTCTTTATGGCCACCTGGCAAAATCCTTATATAACCTACAGTCAGAATGCGGGTAAGTCTTCAGGACCTCTTTACATGTCTTTTCTAGCTTCAGCCTTTGGTTGAGCCCTCCTATTGCACATCAGATCTGAGAAACAGATCTGTCTTGCTTCACAATTCACATGTAACATGTTAAACCCACACTGACCATGGACAGAAACCATAACTGGCTGAAGTCAATACCTCCGATTTAAAAATTAATGGTAGGATAGTGAAGCTCCAGATATCTTAAGGCTGTACTCTTGGGGAGTAAATTCTACATAAACCATATAAAAGTTCTTAGGCTATCACCCTTTGCTTTTATAAATGTAGTTGATGTTACACAAATGGACTCAGCAATTTATGTCAAATCATTGTGTCTAAACTATATCAACATTGCCAATTCTTAACATAGTGTTAGACATCAATGCTTTCTTTACAAAGACACTCATATAAAAATCCTGAAAGGAAAGGGTAACAGAGAAATCCTAAAAATCCTAATTTTTTTATTGTGTTATAAACTATAAATACCAATAAAAATATGTAGACTACCTTAAGTTAATAATTAATTAATTCATCATTTAAATTATTTACAATACATTAGGAGACGGGACAAGGACAAAAGCATGTAAAAGATGGCTCTTGATTATCCTCCTTTTATATATAGTGCAGTTCTCATCAGTAGTAAACACATTAACCAAACAAATGAAACCCTGATTACTCTCTGAAGAATTCTGACACCACATTTCATGAACACCTCTGTGAGGAAAGTAGCCACTCAATCACCAACCAGCTTTTTTGTGTGTACCTTTCTTTGGATTTGTTGTAAGTACACCTTGGCTGGTATTAAAATTTAATATAGTTTATACAATTAAAAACTTCTGCAATTTTAAAAAATATGGTACAACTTTGATTGCATTTCATGTGGTTTAACATGTTTAGAGAATTATTTTAAGAAGTTTTACCATTGTAATTAAATGCAGACATTTATAAATGTTTCGTGTCTGAAAGTTTTGTTTGGCTGATATAAGGTCTGAAGCTAAAACAGCCTGACTATGCCATACTAACAAATAAAATTTCATATTTATATTATTCTACTTTTCTTTATATGGTCTTATCACTCAGTGGTAGGAAGTATGTTCTCATCAATACCTGTAGTAACTGTAGCTGCCAGCTGTAGCCCACCTCTTCCTGGAGAGTCATGAAATGAGCTGTTGCAGCATGAAAATTCAGTTTCTCTGTTGGAGAAACCTCACTGTGAGCTGTTCAGTCATTTTCACTGGCACGGCTGCCTCAGCACTACTGTCTGCGTGGCTCATAGAGGAGCCAGATGGATCGGATCCCGTTTCTGGCTGTTAGCCTTATGGAAAGTTGAGGAGAAATCCACGGCCTTTAAGGTGTCTCTTACTTAGAGCAGAGGCCAGTAGCAGCTTTGCCTGATTTAACCGGCACAGTGAAACTTGAGGATGTAGAAATAGCGACAATGGAGGTCACTCCTGGAAAGTTTCTGATCGTCTGCCATGTGGTTGCTGGATGATTTTTTATTGTCTTTAGAAATGGAAGTAGGTTTAAAACCAGTTCAAGGATGGTTTCTGTTCCTTCTCTGGAGGCTCCTGAGCACCATCCTGTACTGGGAAACCTGTAGGAAATCCCAAAAAATTCTGATGTCCAGTGTAGACACTGCTGCAGGAGTACCCTTACTCATAAGAGAAATGTCCTGTATGATGAGGAAAAGGTGAAGATCACAGCTCTGAGAGGCCAGAGGATTGTGGGGTCAGGGTAGGGTATGTGATAGTTTCTGAATTTGCCTTTGTAAAGTTCATAATTTTCTAATTAGAAGAGATATCCCCAAAGTAAAGCATTCTGAGCTGAAACTCCATGAGTTTGTGGGATGTTTTGCTTTTGGTTTTTTTAAGAAAAATAAAAGAAAGTTGTTAGATCATTGAAGGAATTTTCAGTAGTTGATAGAACACAGAATAACAGAATGGGCAAGGTTGGAAGAGAGGACAGTGGGTCAACTGGTCCAATGATGATTATTTTTTGTTGAATAATAGGGGACAGGGAAAGAGTCTGTCAAGAAGCTTCTGGGATTGATTGGAGTTTTCATTGGAAAGGCAGAGAAAACACTTTCACATCCTCCTTTTTTTTTTTCCTCCTCATCTTCTTTTTGAATTTTTATTCTTTCCTGAATGTACTGGGAACTTGCCATGTTCTGGGTCAGAAAAAGACAGCAGCCAGTTTATTATTATTTTTCCTTTTAATAAAGCTGATTTCTTTTCCCAGTATGTGCACTTTGCAGTCCACTGATTTGGACAGGAAAATCCGTCCTTGTTAAGAAAAATACTGAATAAAACAGAGCTGTTAGCCCATATCCAAAAATATTCTATGTTTTTGTTTTGGGTTCTACTGGAAACGCTACATTAACTTTGCCTCAGGACACTAATTAACAAACTGGCCATTAATTGCTGGTAATAAGGAACTTGTCAGCAGTCATTGTTCCCTTAAACTGCCTAAATTCAAGAGGACAAGTTTGGAAGAAAGTACCCCTGTGAAAGATCCCTGTCTTTTCTCTCAAATGAGAGAAGCTCTCTGTAAGTGAATGAAAAGGACCTTGGAACATCAGATAATGTTATTTTCTGAAGCAACAGCGATTTGTCTAGAAATGTCCGGTAATGTGATGCTAGAGTAAGTTATTTCCTTGATAATGCATCTTGCCTTTGATTTTTAGTGAAACAAGCTTCACTAAAAATAGTCATGACAGAAAGGGATTTCATTCCCAAGGATTGAAGTGGTAGTCACATATGTATTTCTTGCCTGTCTTCACTTCTCTTGATTGTATAAATAATGAAATGGTGACAGATATGTGTGGTGACATTACAGTCAGTAATAGCAATTGCTGCCATTTACTCTAGAGGTGAAAACTGGCCTGAAATTATAACAGGTATCTTAGGCACCAGGGCATTGGGAAAGGGGTTATAATGCTTGGAGTTAGGGGTGGAAAAGCATTACACTAAACACAATAAATTGTAATGTTCAGGGAATTCGCAGGCAGCTTCTGACTTCTTGTATTCCAGAGGGCACAATGATTCTATTTTCATAGTTTCATATATCTAGTTTCATAGTTTCTGATTTCAAAGAAGATGTGAAAAAGGATATAAAATCAGATAAAATTCTGATTCAGAGGAGTTAGCAGTGGGTTTTTATAGTCTGTAAGTTAAGAGAAAACATGTAAAAAAACCCCCACACCCACCAAAAAAAAACCCAAAAAAACCCACCAAAACAACAACTCCAAAACCAAACAAACCAGATATTTTTTATTTAGAACAGAAATCCAGAATTCTTGATAATGAGAGTTTATTGCTCTGCTAATGTTTGACTTTTCTTTTCTGAGCCAAGGAGACCAGTTTCTCCATTGATAAAACATGACAAAAGTGATCATTCCTTTTGTTTCCCTCCATCATACAACCTTTTTTTTCCCCCTACCTTTTTAAATAGCCTTTTAAATATCTGGTGTTCAAAGAATTTTACCTTGAAATTACTGTGAAAAGGGGTAGATTTAGATTATCTACTGTAGTATCTTTGTCTTTATTCTAGTATGTCTTGTTATTGTGGGAATGTTGAAATTACTTAGATATACATTGGTGTTTGGATTATAAAACTTGTCAAATAAACTTTGGTGATTGCAAAATGGATCTCTACTTCCTTCTATCTCCAATTACCTTGCAAAACTTGGGGAAAAGAACTTGAATTTCTGACAAGAAAAGAAAACATATAAATGCACATATCTTTCCCCCAAATCACTATTAGTTTACTTATGCTTTTATTTTACCTGTACTTTTATGAGGCGTTTTGATATTATGGAGAAGTTTGGGGGTTGTGAGCTTGAATAGGTTTTTGATTAATTTCTAAGTATTTTTTCAGTTTTGCCTTTATAAAACATGTAAACAAGGTATTCCCAATCCCAGACATATACAAAAGAAAATACAAACAACAGGAAACAGAAGTTTATGAGACTCCAAACTGAGAAAGATTTAGTGACCAAAATCAAAATCTATTAAACCTGATAGACTTTTTTTTTTTTTTTTAAAGGACTTGAGTGTTCATCCCTATTAAGCCAGATTTGCTTAAAATGAGTGTGGTCAGTTGATCTTGACTGGTTGCCAGATCCTCATGGAAGTCTCTCTATCACCCTGCTCCTCAACTGGTCAGAGGAGAAAAAATATAATGAAAGTCATGAGTTTTATCAGGAGTCAGCATAACAACAGGGCAAAACAGACTTGACTGGGGCAAATTAATGAAATTTATTCAATTTATTACCAATCAAAATCAGAGTAAGGAAATGAAAACTAAACTCAAATCTTAAAATCACTTCCCCCCACCTCTTCCTTATTTCTGGCCTCAACCTCACTTCTGATTTCACTACTTCTTTTCTACCAGTGCACAGGATGGGGAATTGGGGTCACATTCAGTTCATCACACCTTGTCTCAGTCACTCTTTCATTCTCACTCACTTCCCCTGCTCCAGCATGGGATTCTTTTCAAAGAAGATAGTCCTCCATGAACTTCTCCAACCTGAGTCCTTCCTCGGGCTCAGCACAGGTCCTTTCCATGGGGTCCAGCAAACCTGCTGCAACATGGGCTCCTCTCTTCATGTGTCCCCAGTGCCAACAAACCTACTCCAGTATGGGCTTCCCACAGGGTCACAGTCTCTCTCAGGCATCCACCTGCTCCAACATGAGGTCCTCCAGGGGCTATAGGTGGATATCTGCTCCACTGTAGTTCTCCGTGGGTTGCAGGGTCATAGCTACTTCATCATGGTCTGCACCACAGACTACAGAGGAATCCCTGCTGTGATGGCTGGGTCACCTCTTTCCCCCCCCTTTCCTTACTGGACTTGAAGCCTGCAAAGCTGTTTCTCTCACATATGCTCATTCCTCTCTTCCAGGTGCTGTTGGGCTACAGTATTTTTCCCCTTCCTCAAATATGTTGTCCCAGAGGCTCTACCGCTGTTGCTGATGGGCTCAGCTGTGGCCAGTGGCACTGACTCCATTGGGTGTAGAGAAAGCTTCCGGCAGCATCCTCTAGGATCCCATAGGCAATAGTCAGATACTTAAGGCATTCTGAGTCATGGACTGTTGCCTTAATCTGGGTCTGTTTAAAGTAGAGAAGATGGAGTCTGATATGACAGAAGTCTTCTAATACTTGGAAGACTGATGCAAACTACAAAGAATCCTTTTTTTAGCATGCCCATGTAGTAGAAATAATGAAATTGTATTGCACAGACTTGATGTTAGGGAAACTTTTCTAATAATAAGGATACTGTTGAGTTTCTGTAGACTGCTGGAAAATTATGTTGTTCATAGGCACTTTGGATGAATTCTCACAGCTATGCTAGATGAACATCTGTCAATAAGAGTGTAAGAATGGACTTTTGGTGCTACTGTGGATTAGTGGGTGTATTGTGGACTGGATCAGGGACTAGAGGAATCCTTAGGAACCTTTGCAGGCCTATGGTGGTTCTTGCAGTTAAATGCCTTGCATAGTCCAGTCAGCCGGGAGGAAAATTTTCATTCTATCATCAGACGAAAAGCTTTAAGAACAAGCAAACAAAAACCAAGACACCAATCAGTGAGAGGAGGAGTCCATGTAAGGAGTCCGCACATTTAAAGACTGCGAAGAGAAGTACTAAGACTTGGTTATAAAGGCATCAGTTATTGTTTTTTTATTATAACAGAAGAGTAATTTGTGGAGAACAAAGTAAGAGTATATGTTGCAGGAGCACCCTTGACCCTCTTTCTGGAGCTGGGATTCTTGTAGAGATATCTTTTCAAGATATTAAAAAGAGCTTACTGTGCTTCCAGAAGATTAAAACCTAGATGAATTACAAGAAACAACATGTGGATGAAGAAATTGGTAGAACTGAATAGTGGGAGGATGAGCTCATTTACAGAATAGCTATCAACCGATGAATCTTCTTGGCTGCATGTTACTGTCTGGCACTGTTTGGTAGGCCTTGTGGCAGAAGCAAGCCTTGAGATGAGATGAAATCCAAATGTAATAGCTCCTTGAGTTAAACATACCCTAATCTTATTAAATGATTAGGGAAATTTCTGGGAATTTTAGAGGAACAGGTGAAGGAGCAAGGAGTAAGGCTCAGAAGCTGGACAAATTTCTGAAGAAACCTATTCTTCTGTAGAAAAGGAAGCGAGGGGTGGAGAGCTGCAATGGCAGCACCCTCATGATGGTCAGAGAGAAGCTTGGATGTGCTCATGCAGATGTGCCCAGTGTGTCCTCCTTTAGAGAGGGAGGCTGGGGTATGTACTGGTCGAGGTTAATCCACCTCCTTTCCCATGCACAATTAAAGAACCCAATGTCTTCAATGCTGGATGTGACTCTCAGCACCTTTAGGTTTCAGAACTGATTCTTACAAGTTTAGCCATTATGAAATAGTTCACTGCACTTTTTTTTTTCATCTTTCTAAAATAAAATTTGTTTGCTTTTGAAGATTGGTGAATTACATCTAAGGATTGGAAATTAATGGCTGGTCCTTGTTGTCGATAAAACTATGAAAACCTGTATCTAAGTATTATGTAACGAACATTAATTTGTTGAAGCATTTCAGGAATATATGTGGGGGCAAGTATTTTTCTTTCTACTTTTAGAATTTGCTTTATTTGCATTTCACTTTATTTTTGTTTTTCTTTGGGCTATTTAAAAATCCTTGGGAGTTAAACATGACAGGTTGTATGTGTTCATTGGAATATGATTTACCACATTTTTCCCATGCCATGAGTATATGAATTCCTGCTTACATAAGAAAATATTTGAACATAAAAAGCAATAATTTGGAATCAGATTGTGAAGGATGACTCATGAGACAAAATCTCCTTAGAGATCCAAAAACATATTCTGGCATTCCTGCCAGAGTGTTTTCATAAAATACTTTTTTCTTAAAAGGAATTGCTCAGAAGGTAATAAATAAAAATCATCATAATAAAAAGCAACCAAAAGTTGTAACTTGATTTTGCAAAAGGAATATTTTATAAGAAAAAAGAAATGTACCCTTGCCCTCATATAAATTACTCTTCCGAGGCCCCTTCTGAATCACTGTTTAAGAAAAAACTTCTATATTGGTGTGTCACTTCTTTTGTTGACTTATTGTAAATAGAATTATTGGATAGTGGAATAAAGTAATCTACAGTCTTCATGCTGTTTTTTTTTTCTTTTTATTTTTTTAAAGCAAAAGCTATCCAAATTCCCATGTCCCTAATGGTCAGTGTGAACATCATGGGCTGCAAGTTATCAGCTTGTTTTCTTTCTTACATTGTGCTCCTGTGCTAAAAGCACCAGCCTGTCTTCACCTGCCAGCTAGTTTCTGTGGAAAATCCTGCTTGAAGTTTCTGCTCCCATGTTAGTCTCACCAAGATCACCAGGGAGGTACAGGATAATGAGTCTATTACGTGCCTCCAGGAAAACACTGCAGAAGGACCCCCATAAGTCTCTGATAGGACTTGCTAAAACTGAAATGTGATGAAAATAAATGTGGCTATTTTTCTGAGAAAAGGAAATACTTCTTTCTTTTCCTATCCCTTCAGAATGAGGTAAGGGATGTCACATTTAAAATGTGTTTTATGTACGAAATACAAAAAATTATTGCAGCTTTAAAAACTGTGCAACATTAAAATGTAAAATAGTAAGGCTGTGGCAGTTTTGAGTTGATGGAAGCATGACAGAAATGGGAACACCAAAATTTTGTGGGATTTGCCTTTGAAGTTATCCAAAAGAGTACTTTCCTTTAACTGGACATATACTAGAGGCTCACTTTATGTATAAGAGTTGATAAATCTACCTGTTAAAAAAAAATTGTTTTAAAAGAAAAAAAAATAAACATTTAAATTTACATTTTAAAATCAGGGTGTTTTTTTTAATTTAAAGCTATTATCCATTTGACAATCAAATTTTAAAAGAAAATATAATCTCAAAGGTGAGTATTTCTTTTAAAAAAATTGATAGTCCCAGTTAGGATACACAGGCTAGTTTCTTGCTTGTGGGAAAAGCTTAATGCTTCAATTTTTCAGTTCAACTTTTTGAGATCATCAACATTCTAGAAAC
Source organism: Petroica traversi (assembly GCA_025920805.1). Taxonomy (NCBI): domain Eukaryota; kingdom Metazoa; phylum Chordata; class Aves; order Passeriformes; family Petroicidae; genus Petroica; species Petroica traversi. The sequence continues at coordinate 7,202,437 of JAHLSL010000117.1, read as the reverse complement.
ACAGGAAATCTGTTTTCCACTCCTGCATGCAGAGGCACAAAACTGTGGCCATAATGTTATTTATTGGAAAAAAAGGCACTATATTAGTATAGTATTGTTTTAGCAATGTATGTGCAAATAGCTTCATGATATTAGGGAGTTAACTGTTAGTGTTTAAGAATTAGGAGCTAAGGAAAAGCTGCTTAGCAAACAGCTGCTTGTCAACTTAAATGGCAGTCCCTGTTGTTCACCTTTCTGTAGTGGTGCTACATATGGAGCACATTAGAAAGTTCTAAAACCTAAGTGAGCCCAAAAGTCCGTTCAATTCCTCTTGCATGGTTTGTTTGTGAAGGTATTTTGGGGGGGTTTGAAGGGTGATGTTGTACAATAATTATATTGATCTTCAGCTCTATTATTTTCAATGCACTCTCCATGACCATATATCCTAGTGTATTTCTCCCAAATAAATTTGGATCTACTGTCGTATTTCAGGTAAGCTTGATAGAGGAGTTAGGCAGAAGAAAGAGCAGACACCTTGTCAATGTCCCCACACAGGAAAGGGCACTGGTGTGAGCTTTCCCACAGTACACATCAGAAAATTGACAGGGTACAGAAGCTACAAGAATCACTGAAATTGCAGGAAAAAGAAGGAATTAGTGGCTTAGGAAGATCTAAACTCCATTTCAACTTCATACAAGAAAAGAAAGTGTGGAAATTATCTCTAACATTCATAAGCTAGTTGTTTCAACCAACCTTTCCTTCTCAGTTTTTTTTCTCCCCACTCCAGTCTCCTGTAAGTATAAAACCTGTTTGCAAGCAAGCTGATTCCAAACTAAAATCTTTCAGTGACTTGGAAAGAGCTGGGATGCCACATAGGGATTATAGCAGAAAAACTGATGAAGCAAAGTGCTGTGTGGTGGGAAGGTGGCTACTTGGAGAGCACAGTAGAGGGCTGACCATCATTCAGAGATGCAGACTGCCTTGGAACACTGAGCTGGCTACAAGTGCCTTCAGGCAGCCTAGAGCTGAATAAGTGGCCTGGGAATGGCTGTATCCGCTTTTAGGTACGTTTTCTTCATTTCAGAGATTTTATTATGAAGCCAGAGGGAGTGCTTCAAGCAGAATATATAAATTAACTGGTTACTGAACTGTGTAGGAGGGACTGAAGTTCTGAAAAGGGAAGCTTACAGTAAAACCTCTGTCAGTGTGATGCAGAAAGACATTCAAGCTGCCCAGGTCAAACCTCACACACTATTTCCAGCAGACAAAAGTGGTGGCCTAGAACAGCTCAGGAGACTGAGCTGGTGAAAACAGAATCTTGTATCACCACACTGTTTTTCAACAATTGTGTTAATGTAAGATTTCCAGCAGACATGGGTTGAAGATTCAGGATGTGAATCAAAAGATACTCTCAAACTATCCCAGAGTTTGGAAGTAGAATTTGGCTGTAAGTCCATTAAAAAAAAACAATTTCGTAGAACTCAAATCCTATTCAAGCTGTAAAGTGTACTCCAAAATTTAGAGGTATCTGGTATCTTCTCATAATGGTCCATCTCTAATTTTCACAAAATATTCTAAACTTCTAAATTCCCTTTCTGTCCTACTTTTCTTTCCTGACTCTATTCTGACACTATTTTTTTTTTTATTATTCTTGTCTGTTTAAAAGTGTCAGCCAGGGTTTTACCAGGGAGTTTTATTACTTTGGAATGCATTAAGTTTTGTTTATCTGGTCTTCTTTCTCCATGCTCCTTCCCCTACCCTCCCCACCCCCACCTCCCTCTCCCCTCCCCAGTCTGTTCAACAAATTTATTTTTTTCTTCAATTGCAGTTTCAAGGAATAAGTAGCAGTAGCTTTTAATCACATTACACTATCTGCTCATAACTACATAGAATGAAATACTGTTTGCTCTACACTACCAAGAAATTTGGGTGTTTTTTAATTTAAAAACATCTAAGTGCATTCATGTTGCAGTTGGAATGATTTTGAACTGTTTCTCCTGCAAATTTTTTAGTTCCAATTACAGTATGAAATTATATATGGATATATATGGATGATAGAAAGAGTGCTATTACAAAAGAATTCTAAAGCAGAGTCCACAGCAAGTGGAATTTTCAACAGTATTTAGTAGCTCACCTTTGTATGTGTACAGAATGTTTATAATGGAGCTTAGTTCATTAATTGATGGTTTTATTCTCTCTAAAAGCAATGAGTCACCTCATCTGCATATTAGAAAAATACTAATCTATTTAATCTAGTACATAGTTTTTAGCAGCAGTCTAAGCAGTGTGAAGACACAGGTCAATAGGAATGTCAGATGATACATTTTTACTTTTACACAAAGGCACTGAACACAAAAAGCAATAGAGAAACATGTATGGCTCCTTTCAGAATTATCTGTAGGTAACAAAAGGAATGTCTGAAAAACCCCAACTTCATGGGCACAACCTCAGCAATACAGAAGTAAAACTAGTTTGAAGTTGCTTTTATTTAGCCATACAATAGTAACAAATCCAATATTAATATATTAGTGTATATCTGTATGTGGAATGGACTCTTTCTCCCAGAAGAAGGCAAAAACCTTAGAGTACTTTTTTTCAAGATAAAAAGATAGATCTATTTATTTAAATTTAAATACACTGTCTTTGACTTTAGGTTCCAGAAAAGCTGAAAGTATGTTCTTTGTCACAAATAAAGTGGTGACTTTTTAAACAAAAAGAATGAAAAAAAATTTTAAAAGCCAGAGAAGGTGAAGAATGAAGAAAAACATGCATCTTTGTAGTCTTAGTATCACTTTTTTGCTTGCAATAACATTTATCAGTACAGGACCTTATTATCATAGAGATTTTGATTATCCTCATACAGTGCTTAACAAAGTCATCAAAATTTGCTAGCTTTCCTCTGCTTACAGAGGATATTCATAAGTTTGTGTATTCAATTACTCAAGTGATAGAAAGTTGCATTCTGTAAGGCTGTCAGCATGAACTTGGGTCAGTGCCTTATGTATCTATGTTGAAAAATATTTACTCAATATCACAGTCCCGTGCTTCTCTTTTTCTGCATAAACTTTTCAATATTTATTGGTATACATTACATTTGGAGTTTCCAATTAGCGACAATTAATACTTTTTGTTGTTGTTCAAAGTAATTTCATGCATTCAGAACTGTGCTTCAAATACTGCTTTTATAATTTCTTCAAAAGTGAATTTAAAAAAAATATGTCTTGTCAGTGTATTTTCAAATTGTGTCAAGGATTCTTTCCTCACCATAGCAGTGAAATAAAGGAAGTGTTTGCATCCTGGAAACCAATGTGCACAGAAATTAAGCTAAGTGTATCCATTCATTTTTGGGAAATCTGAGATGTCTAAGACCTGATTTCTTTTCCAATACTATGAATTAGGTTGATCTATGCAACACAGAATTGCTGCAGTCACAAGTGACCAGCACTTATGTAATTCAAAAATCAGCTTTCAAAGTAGACATCTAGAAAATGAGTTAAACAGAACTTGTGACTATCTCTGATGAGTTACATATGAAAAGCTTCCATGATAATTCAAAAGGCCATAATTTGAGTGTCTTTTCATGGAGCTCAGAAAGCCTTGGAGCTATAGCAAGAAAAGTTACTAAACTTGTATCTTGTTAAACATGACTCAAACAATTTATTTCTGCCTCCCCCTAAAAATTGCACTCTTGGAAATAGTCAAATCCATTTTATTGAAATCAGGGATAATATACAATTCAGTCCACAAAAGAAAACAGTAAACAATTAGAACAATAATAATTTCTCAGTGTCAGAAGTGAAGAAAAGCAGGATTGTGCAAAAGGCTCCAGTGAACAGTTGTTAACAGGAGAGCTGATTGCAATAACAGACATCTCAGAAGTCACCTATCTCAACAGCGATAGTAAGAGTAAAAAGATCAGTAAATTATACTGCAAATACAAAAAGACATAGGAGGGATGCCATACTTTTTTTTTTTTCCCCTGAGTGCAAACAGGAATTATTAGATTGACTATTGAGACAGGTCTTGCATTTTCATGTAGGCCTGCAAAGCTTCTCTGCCAGTGGATAATTGATCTGCTCACAGGGATTGTAGGATTATGCACAGAGCCATTTGGGGATGTCAGGTCAGCAAGTTGATTCCCTGAAGGCTACTCAAACTAAAAGTTTCCTTCGGGTCTGAGAAGTTTGCTAGGAGGAAAATATTGTGGGAAAACACTAAATTTATTTGCTTCCTTTTACTTTTATATCACATAGTCTTCATTCCCATGTATAGTTGTATTGTGCTTCAAGGATTGGCAAATAGAAACAAAATGCCAAACCCCAAATAAAACAGTATTCTTTCCTCTTCATATCTCACCTGGCATTGACAAAAGTTCTCCAGGCTGATTCACACTTGTACAGAGTGGTGTTTGAGAGGATGAACAAGTGCACGCAATGGAAAGGTGGATAGCAAATCCAGTTTGATTCAAACTGGATTCAAATATATTTTATCCTCTCTTTATCCTCCCTGAGAGATTTGGGGAGGCAAAAGCAATAAAAACAATTTTAACTCAGGTTTGCCTATCCTATCCGCAGTCAAAGCTCACCTGTGAAGTGGTCCTGATTCTGCTTTAATTCTTGGGCTTTAGTAATTTTATTTTACACTATTACAGAATTTTATTTTAAGTAATTTTATTTTAACTATTATAGAAAACTGGACGGGGGAAGAAAGGCATTCCTGTTGCCTAGACTTTTGTTTCAGTGGAGAAATTGAGCTGATTAAGTTGCTGGTTTTCCTTTTCATACCCCTCAGCAGACATTCAAAGGGCAAGGACACAGTTGAGTCTGCTTTGGCAATGTTCTCCATGTCTCTTTGTGTGTTTAGTTACAAACTTCACTGAAAACCTGCTGTCAACAGTAGTTTACCCTGCAACGCTAAATTTCTAATGGAAAGACAGCTTTGGAAGAAAAGCTGCATTTTTCTTCTATGGACAAGGTAACCTTTGGGTAGAAAAAGCTGGATTCTAAAAGGCTAGGATTTGAGGATAGATCCATAGAAAAGACTGTCTAAGAACAAACTAATATATGCTCCTGATCCAAAGGGAAAAAATATGTAGCTAAAAAGTCATTTGAAGAAAACACAGTTTGGGCTTGCTGAGGAGAGGGATCTCTGAATCAGGTTGTTTCATTTAAAAGAATTAGCTTAAAGGTAGAATTACTTTTATTGTCTGAAGTCCTAAACTAGAAAGCCTTTAACAATATGAAAAACTTTAGGATGTAATTTCAAGGTTCTAATTACCTCTTACAAATTAAGGTAAGTTCCCCAGGCAAACGAGTAAAAAAGAAAACAAATCCCACAAAAGAGAATAACCTTTCTTTCTTTTATTTTTTATTGGTCTTTTTTAGTCCAGTGTGAACTCCTCTGTTATCATGACTTTGCATTCATTACAAATTTTGAAAGGATTTTCCTAGAAGCCTACCAAATTATGATAATGCCATGGTGCTAGAATTCTTGGAGTTGCTTAAATTCCCTAATTTTTTAAAGGAGTATTTAATGTGAAAGGAGGCACAAGAAGAGTATCCTGTTCTAAGTATTGAAGAAAGACGGAACGGTAGTTCTCTTTGCTACAAGGTGCTACAATAGCCCCCTGTTGTTACACAATGACAATCCAAACACAGCTGAAAGTTGCTTTGCTGCATAATCTGTTTTGTGGGACACTTTGTACAGTATATAATTACAGCGGCGTACCCTTCAGACTCAGCATTATCATCTACAGCTTGGTTCTGTAGCGCTAGGCAGCAGTTTGCTAGAGCCTGTCAGAAAATGGAGAGGCTCTGTTTAACTCAGTTTGAATCCACTGGGCCATTCCTGGGTATTTCTAGGCTTACACTCCTGGGAGAGTGTAGTAACTGCCTGGAGTTTCTCAACCGCAGCTAACACACTCTGCCTCCAAAGCTGTCCAGTTCTAATTCTCAAAAAAGTGTTTGATCTTAGCTTCTATGATGGTAAGACATTATTTCTGAGCTGCGGTATCATAACAACCCACCGTGGCCAGGTTTGAGGTTCAGCTGCAGGAGTAGCTGTGGGATGTATTTTGCAAGTGTGTCTCACTGTGAAGGTCTGAATTTACAATGGATCCAAAGATAACTTTTTCTCTCTAAATTAAATGTATACTTTCTTCATACAGAGCAAATGAAACAATCTAAGATTAATGAGCAGGTTTTCACAAGAAGTAATATAATTCTGAAGTTCTAACCATTAAGTATAATCATGAAGGAATGTCTGACTAAATAAACAAATAATATCTATGATTTTATATGCCTGACTCTGCATGTTTTAGTGGGTTTTGACAGGTGTAGGATTACCTGTGACCATGATAAATGGTGATTGAAAAAATAATTAGAAATTAATAAAGATAAGTAGGACATGTGGCATTATTTCACCTTCATTTAATGCTCTCAGGAAAGAGGAAAGTTTTTCAAACTTCTGTGGACTTTGTAAAATCTTTTTTCAACTGTCATGCAATAGAGGAAGTTAAAATGTAGGGGGAAAACCCCAATGTGTGTAAGATTAATTTGAAAGCCTGATCACAAAGTTTGAAGCTAAAAATGCATAGTCAAACCTAAATCTGGAGGTTTTCTTCCCAATACTTTGTTTACATTATAGATGTTATTTTTTAAATCAGTATTCACTTCTATTGCTTTTTAATATCATTTCACAATAGTTGGCCGCTACAGGTTTGGTCCTGCTGTGTATGCTGCTGGATGTATTTATTTACTGTGATAAGCAAGCCTAGCAAAGCTGTCAGGACACTGATTTATGGTAGTGATCAGCTTGATATTTTAATTTTCTTTGCACATGGGGAGGCATTGCCTGCACATCAGCTTCTTGCAAATTAATTCTTGCCCGCACTCTTTTGCCTAGGGCATAACTATCCCTCTCACCCTTAATCTCAGCCCAAAAGAAGATTTCTTGTAAAGTGGATTCAATTGCAGTGTGACTTCTGCTTCTCCAGTCCCACTAGGGTCATCTGAGAATCAGGGAGTGATGGAACACATGGTTAGAGAAGAGGAGCAAACAGATCCACCTGAACTGATGACAGATGTCTTGTGTGAGCTTTTGAAAACCATGTCAACTACCTGTTCTTCCCTGAGCTTGAGGGGAGAGTGAATGCACAGAATTCAAAATCCATGTGCTGAATCCTAACGAATCTGTTTTGGAAAAAAAGCTGAGAAGTTGTACAAAACCAGCAAAAAGAAGTTATTTTCCCCTTGGAAACATTTTTTACACTTGGAATAGAAGGTAATTGGGCATTTTAAATGCCTAAGAACCTAGGTTTATGGTTTTAGGGTGTTCTTCTAATGGTGTGTGTTTCTAGTTTTTGATTCATGCTTTGTGAATAAAAGTTGGTTTAAACAGAGACTCCAGAATATTTAAGTGGCAAAAGAACCTATATTTGAAAAGTTACTTAGGGTCATTACCTGATCAGTTCAGGGCAGATGTGAGTGCAAGAAGTGCAAGAAGAACTGGTAGTAAGAGTTCAGATTTCCTTGGTATCTCACAAATGAAAGACTGTTGTGTTGGTGAACGGCTGTGTGAGGACCAAGGAACTAGATTCTCATAATAGAGATGAGGAAAAATAGTCAATTCCTTCTATTCATACCTTTTCCCTTGAACTTTTAATGATGCAGTTAAAGGGAGACCCTATATTCAGCAACTCTTATTTCAGAGTCATCAAGAAAAACCACAGTCTCTTTCAATCATTCCTTAATGGTTTCACTGTTCTATACTTTAAATCTGTGCAAGGAATTACTTGGTTTCCATTCATGCTCTATCATAACTCATAGTTCAAGATTTTTAAAAATAGTTCTCCTGGCCAAGTGCAGATTGCAAACTGTTACGTAATGCTCCAGTGACGTAGTAGTGGGATTTTTCCAGCATTGCTGAATGGGTCATTGTTAGCATTTTGGGGGCAATTTGCAGAAACTCTTGAATAGTTGGGTTATAATATTAGAAATACTACCTTGTTGCCACTAGCAATGCCATCTTGATATTTCATGAGTTTTGCTGATTTTTTAAAGTTGAACATCTACTCTAGGAAGGTTATAAGTTTCGCCTTCCTAATTCTCATTCCATGAATCACTGAAACAAGCCCCAACTTGGTATGAATGTTCTACCTGCCACTTGCTTACAAAGATATCATTGGCACTGTTTCAGCAGTTAAGCTCAAAGGTTTAGCTGGAACATTTCACCATATTCAACAAAACCCACCTGGCTTCCAAGTTTCAAAACTTGTTAGCCAGTGATTTTGGAAGGTCCTGAGTAAATAAGGATTATCCAGCTTCACTATAGCCTCTAAAGGTTCCTTGATCTGCCAGCTATAGCAGTTTCTGTATATTTCTGGACTTTTCAGTTCTCTTTATGAACATTTTACTAAGCGAGGGGGTCTGCAGTTTGACTTTATAAAAACATCCTGGTTCAATTGAGGTTTATTTTACCTGTCATAACTGGTATCTCAGTTTATAACTTCTATCCTAACTCAGAAGATCTTTGAATAATCATTCTAATTTCTTCTCTTTTGTGGGTACTTTTTAAATTAGGTGGAAATAAAATGAAAGTAAAATTTTCATTCTCTTTCAAATCCATTTTTTTCCCCTGCAAAGCACTTATCCACCTGCAGACTTTCCTTTTACCTTCAACAAATGTGAGATGAACGAAAGACCACATGAATTGAAGCTGTGAAAACAGCAGTGAAAGTCAAGCCAAATTATTACATTATCTACTTGTTTGAACAACTACGGTTTGCCTACACTGGAGTACTTTTCTTTTTTCACTAATTGCCTTCAATTACCTGAATGCCAATTTACTCAAGGCAATTAACACATCTCTAAAAATTAGTTTGGATAGATATATTTCAGCATAAGAATTCTTGTGTTCCAACTCAATGAGGTCCAAGGGAAAAAAGCATGAGTGTCTTGGAAATATCTAGTCTAGCTTAAAAATATTTTTTTTTTTGTTATAAAGGAGTTGCTAAGCAGTAAGTTAAAACTTCCATGAAGAAAAATAGGTAAAAAACCCCCCAAAGCTCAGCCCCTTAAGCCTGTCTCATTTTAGGCAAATGGTTCATAGTTACAGTGGAGGAGAAAGAAAGCACAAAACTAATAAAAGTCACTGAAATATAGCTGTAGTTAGATACAAAAACCTGGTTATATTCAGTATAGGATTGTATAGGGTTATGAAGAGAGACCATGATTGATGCATACAAAGGTTTTTCATATCAGTTAAGTGCTATCAAGACTTATAAAAGGGCATCTATCTGCATATTTGCTAGGGCTAGAGTCTGTCCTGTGCAGTGCAAGCCCAAGACGATTTGTGAAAAAGGGCAAGAGGTAAAAATGTTTGGGTTTTTTAAAAATACGATTGGCAAGGTAAGATTATTCCATACAGAAGGAACATGTTTCATATTTAAAGAAGCTGGAGAGGGACAATTTAAGGCTAAACTGTGGCACTGAACTTTCCTTTACAAAAGCTGCTTAAAAGCGGCAAATAGCTTAGTCAGCAAACCACAGCTACTTGTTCCACAAAGGGGAGTTGAGTATAATTTAAGCAAGTTAACCGCAGCCTTGGACACCTAATCATGGGAGTCCAGGAACTGTAAAAATCACAGTTCCAAAACAGAATCATTGACTTATGATCAATGGAACACTCTTCAAACCCTGGCTGATCTGCCCCTGAAAATGCTAGCTGAAAAAACCTCCTCTTATATTTTCAAATGGAGAAACTGAAGATGCACTGTAGAAGACAGGCCTCTAGGCAGTTTTTTGTGTCCTTTAGAGGAAGTATGCCCACAATTCCTTAGCTCTGGAGACCAGTTAACACAAGCTACTGGTTGCATCCATGCTGTCTGTATGTTAAAGGCTTTTTGGACTTCAGCTTCTTTTATAGTATCTAAATTTCTGTGATTTTTTTTCCTTGGGCTATGGGTGTTTTGCTTCATAACATTAAGTCAGTAGGCAGGTTTGTTATAAGGATGCCACTTTAATGAAGCTCAATATAATACAGTTTAGAGTTCAAGAATATCTGTTTTTCTCTGGGTCAGTTATGATGCTTAGTTCTGGATATATCAAAGTAGACCTTGTGCCAGATCCTTTGTACCTGGTTTTGTAAAGTCAGAGGTAGATTTTGTTTGACATTTCAAGGAAGTTCCTGCTTTAAGTTTACAGCATAAAAAAGTCAGAGCTTTATTAAAGTGGCTTCCTTCCCTCACCCCTCCATCTTTCCCCCCACTTAAGGAAAGAAAGTATTCTTCTGCTGTTTGATTGACGTTGCAGTTCTGGAGGGCAACTCACACCACTTGAACATGATCCTCACAGTGCGGGGATGCATGCTAGATTTCTTTCCAGTAATGCAACACACTGATTGTGTGCTTCTCAATAATTGTCATTCAGAGGGCCACAGAGGAAAACTGAAGTGTGAGGACTGATCTGGGGGCCACAGGGAGGCTAATTCAAGGCAGACACTGGGCCTCTGTGGAACGCCCAGAAGGTGCCCAGGCAGACTAACAGACACCAGCTGAGCTCAGCCCTTCTTGTTTCTTTCCACAGGGTTTCCTTTTTCTACCACTCTCCTCTCCCTAAAATGAGTGAAAATGACTACACAGGTTAGGTGCCAAAAGTGACTGGGTTTGCATTCAGTTGTACTTTCTGCGGCCTGTTTAGGCTACTGTAAGGCACTATTGGTAGGGTTGTTTGTTTTCTTTCTTGAATCATCAACTGAAAATGATTTTATAGATATTAACATTTAAGAACTATAAATACATAAGTAAAAGGAACAACATGTTTAGCATCATGTAAGAATTGAAGTGCAGTTTACAAAAGGATGAAATTATTTCCCCCTCTCACCAACCCTTCAATGACAAACCATAATTGATAGCTCACTGAAGCCAAAAGAGGCTGTCGTCTCAGAAGTCTGGGATAGTTTCTCTGGACTGCCAGGGTGGTACAGGGGCAGATTGCTCTTGATCTGAAAGATGTATAACAGTTGTCATTCAGAAATCACTTAGATGCATTCTGCTCAGAAAAAAATTACACGCATCAGGCTAAAGTCCTACAAGAGATCTGGGCCTTTTGCTGTAGACAAAGGAAGAAAGAGCCTGGAAAGCAACTGCAAACATCCAGCCACATCACTGAAGAACTCTTTGCTGGCACACACATGTTGGCTCCCAGCATTGCACATCCTGCCTCTCTTTCCAAACCCTCATCACCATGGGGTTTACGCTCTTGAGAAATTCAGCAGCTACCAAGAAGACTGCATTATTTATGCCACTGTTTGACAAAGTGCACTAAAATAACAATAATAAGGCTAAAAACATCCATACAATTAGATAAACAAGATACTTTTTTACTTTCCATGAATATAAAGTAGTAAGATGACAGAATACTTATGAGAAAACAAAAAAAGCTGAGTAGAAACCTTATGAACAGAGGCTCAAAATAAATTTTCAAATGAACATTTGTAGCTGGAGGAAACATCATATTTCATTATTACTGGAATTTTGTGGGGTCTTTTCTCCTGCAGAACGAGAAGAAAGGCTAGAGTTATTTAAATACCCAAATAAAAGGAGTAAATGAAATGTATCTCTCTTAGTGTCAACTTTCTTATGCAGATCATGTCACTGATACCACCATTAATACCTGAGGGAAATTCATAACTGTTTCCTCTGCAACTCCCTGCCTACTAGGTCATTGGCTAGTAGTGACATCCCAGCTGCTCTTTGATACCACGGTTTGCTCTAGCTGGTCTAGCACCACGCTGCAACCTTCGGCTGTGGGTGTGCCCCCACTCACATCTTGAACCTGAAAAAGAGGTCGGCTCCTTCACCTTTCTGGGTTTTGAGACTGTCTTAGCAAATTTATGCTGTCAGCTTGGGCTTGTTGTGAGGCTTGCTCTTTAAAGAGTAGGACAACATAATGTAATTGTAGAAGAAAAAAATATCTTATTTTTGACAATCGATTATTGTTTTTTTAGAAATCAGAGAAGTACTTTAATTATTTTCATTTCATATCCTACATGTCATGTCTGAACACTGAGTAATGAGAAAGCTTTTATATTTTCCTGATCTGTCTCAAGAAAATAATACTTTACTTTTCCTAATGAGATGGTATCAAAAATAAGTTGATTTTGTTCTGTGAAGTCTTGGAGATGATAGAAATACATTTTCTCTTTCAGGAACAGAATTCAGTACCAATATATGATACATCCTTCTTGCTTATCTGGCCTGTCTTTCTTCTGGAATTTGCCTCATTGCTGAGTAAGATGAGATTCACTTAAGATGGCCTGCAAGACCAGGGAAGTTTACATTTTTTTCCTACAAAGTTACCAGAGGGAAATCATAAAAGTGCAAACATTCAAATATTTGTAAAACTGTGCATTTATTTCCCACAGAAAGGGAAATTTCCAAGCAATTGTCCCTGATTTCTTTCTGCCTTAACTTCTGTTAAATTTTGGCCCAAGTCAAAGAACTTACTTTTGTTTCCTTGATGTTATCCAGCCATGGATGCCCTCATCAACCACCATCAGAATTGATGACGTCTATTTCATGGCAATTTGTTCCCACTGAAGATATATTGCTGGTTTTGTTTTGCTAAGGAGGTAGTGACTCTTGTGTTTACACATACTTGCTGGTGCAGGCTGAGGTAACCAAAGGAAGAATCCTGCTGTCCATGTTCAATACATGGATAGGACCTTGCCTTTCACTCTCAGAGTTTTGTAGAGAATAAAGAGAAGTTGCCACCAGTTGAAATTGGTTGATACAGAGTTGTCTTCTGCACCCTGGTAGCATGAAGAATTCACTGTGCCTTAGCAGTAATCAGGTCCAAAAAAGCCAAACCTGTCCAATTGTATTTCTGCTCCTGGAACTTCATTGATATTGTCTTTTGTCCATCTGACAACTTTGTGGAGTTGGAAGATAGCATTACTCAGATTGGAAACAACCATAATTTAATTCCTGCATTTCTACAAGAAAAGAAAAATAGCCCATTCTGGCTGTGAGGTGCAGGGGGTTGGAGGAGCACATTCAATCAGTTCCCAAACTCAGCCAGAGGCAACCCTAAGTAAACAAACTTTCTGGGACACATGAACAATCTCCTCTGCAGTAACCCTTCATTTTACATTCCCATCTTTTTGGGCCATCTGTTTTTCTCCATACAAGTCCTGCATTCCTTGTTTATTTTCTGAGCTACTCAGGTTTTAAACTTGCTCATTTTCCTTCATGTGCTTTCCTCCTTACTTGTTCTCAGAGTCCCATCTGTGAAATGGAAACTGTGTACAGTCCACTCTGTCCTCTCTGCTGAACTGCCTGGTGTCTTCTGGTGAGTGAAAGACGAGCTTTTGTTTCCTAAGCTTTATGCTGATGGATTCATGCCACTGCACAGAAATGAAATGCCATTCCTGCTGTCTGTTCTTTCACCCAAATTTAAATAGCATGTATTTCTTTCTTCACTGTCTAATGGAAAGTAATTTCCTGTTAAAGACATGAGGAATTCTTGTTCACACTCCTTGTTTGCTTTATGCAGGGAGAAGAGAAGCTCTCTCACTTTGTTCCTCTTTTCAAAATCCCAAGGTTTATTGGAAGGTTTTGCTTCTGGTTCAAGTCTCCACTTGCTTACATAGACTGCGATGAACATTTCAATGTAATATTTTTGCTTGCTTTATCTTAGGGGAATTATCTGGCTAAGGATTTCTGATTGCTGATTTATTTTGAACAATAATGGAAAGAAATTGTTGGTTTCTCTAGAACTGTAATGAAAACTCTTTCTTAGTTCTTATTTCATGGTTTCTGGATACACAGCTGCATGATTCCACACTTCTATCTGGAGACCTAAAGCAATTACAAATACAAGGAATATTCCCTGCCATGCCCTCTTACTGATTTTTCCCATTTATGTTACAATTTCTTCTCTAGAAACCCATAGCATATAACAGACAGTGGAAATGAAGAATCTTTCTCGTGGAGCTCAAGGATTCATTCTTCCTCTTCTTACCACTGTTTAAAGTAATGTTGGCAACTGTTGTAAAAGGCAAAGGGTGGGGGGGGTTTATGTTTCCTATTCCTGTTTTTAAAACATTTTAATAAGCATAACGTTTGCTGTGATGTTCCAGTTTTGACATTCAAGGCTGACCTTGAGCTATAGTTTATATACAAGTAGAAAAAAAAGTAGACCATTTAGGTTCACCTCTGTAACAGAGCAGCTAGTGCAGATGTGGGGTGTGATGTGGTGTTTTGGTTTAGTGTTTGGGATGAGGTTTTTTGGCATAGAATTTTTATAAATGAGAAAGTAAAATTGTGGTAAGGTAGAAAATACCATTGCAGTAGTGTATCTGTATCTATCTTGGCAGAAAAAAAGTATTTTCTCAGTATTGCTGTGACACTGGGGCAAAGCTATTGCAAGATATAGTTTGAATTTTTCTGGGGAGCTGGCAAAATATCCAAAGTTAATATCTTGCATTACGTAAATAACTGCTTTGATAGACCAAGGCTTTAAATAATCTTAAACATGAGCCCTTGGGAAATGAGGCACTGAATTTCAAACCAGGTGAACAATTAAAAAATGCCTTTTGTTACATTCATTGCTGTATTTATATGAACTACTCAGATGGCCATGACTGACAAAATTGCCTCCTACTTTCCAAAAACCATTTGAACTTGCTTATTCCTCTCTATCTGAACAAGTAAATAAAGATTATGTTGGGAAAGATGGAAAAAATCAACTCCCTTTGTTTAGTTTTTCCTCAATCTATTGAAATAACTAGTACTTGCCTACCCAAGCATTTCTTCCAGATCTGTACATGTGAATCCTGTCAGAGATTATAGCTAGGGTAAAGTGAAGGAATATACTTCTTAATATTTGATTGCTATATTTTCTGACAAGTCAACTTTACAACTATGAGGATATTGCTTTCTTGACAAGTAGTGTTTACAGGTAGCTTTGGTAACTCCCACTATTCAGCCATCTTGAGATAAATTGGTTCTAAGCTACTTTGGCCAAGTTGCAGTTTTCATGTGGTTTAGGGCCTGGAAGCAGAATATCCAGCACCAATTTAGATTCAGACCAGGCATTATGCAGATTAACCTACTGTTTCAGAGACATTCAACATTATTTCCGGCCCAAATACGTAATTCGGGTAAGCCCTGTCACAGGTAGCTTTTAACATTTTTTCTTTGATTTCAATAAAAAACAAACATTTCTATTCCAAGCAGCTACCTAGCTGTGAAAAGAAAAACCCTGTAGAGGTGACCCTCTGGGATATAAGGATCCCCAGAAGCTGCTTTACAGCAGACCTCCTCTTGATATATATGTTCAGAGTGCCAGAATTATGTGAGTTAGCAGTCACACTCCCAGAACTGTCCAGCCAGGTTTTGGATGTTTCTACAGATGGAGATTGAAACACTTCCCTGGACCAGTGCTCAGTCATCCCCCTTACAGTGAAAAAGTGGTTCCTGATGTTCAGACAGTCTCCAAGCATGTTGTCTCTTCTCCCATCACAGGACACCATTGAAAAAAACCTTTACTTTGTCTTCTTCTGAGGTACACAGCTTGCTGCTGACCTCCAGCCATACTTCATACCACTGATCACCACCCTTTGAGCGTGAATGTTCAGCAAGTTCCGAGCCCAATTTACTGTCTGCTCATCTGGCCTATTCTTCATCAGTTTCCATATGAAGATCTTATAGGATGCAATGTCAAAAGGCTCTCCTAAAAGGCTGACAATGTCTACTGCTCTCCCCTCAATTACCAACCTATTCAGATTATTGGAGAAGGTTATCAGGTTGATCAAGCATGATTTCTCCTTTTTAAATGCATGATGACTACTTCCAGTTGCCTTTTTGTTCTCCATGTGCTGAAAAGCATTTCCAGGATTAATTGTTCAATGACATTACCAGGGACTGAGGTGAACAGCCTGTAGTTCCCTGGGTCTCCCTTCTTGTTCTTTTTAAAAACAGGACTGACATTGTCTTTCCACCAGTCACCAAGAACATTTCCCAGTTGCTGTATTGTTCAAAGGTAATTGGGAGTGACCTTACATATCATGACTAAAGATATCATTACACCTGCCAGCTCCCTCAGCACTTGTGGGTGCCCATGAATTTGGGTATGTCCAATTTGCTTGAGTGTTGTCTGGCCTGATCTTCATCCACCAATAGAACATCTTCCTTGCTCCAGACCTTCCCCTTGTCTCTGGGGCCTGGGATCCCTGATTGCAAAGGACGAAGACTGAAGCAAAGGTGGTATTCAGTACCTACATCATTTTTTTCTAAGTCCTGTGTTTCTTTCCCATTCAGCATCAGGCACACATTCACCCAAGCTTTTTGCTGCTTGGACTTAAGAGAAGCAGGGGGCCCATTTCAATATCCCCTGTCCACTTCAGGTGGTCTTTGGCTTTCACTGTCTCTACATGATTGGATACTGTCTCTATGTCCTCTCAGGTTGCTTGTCTCTGCTTCACCTCTTGTATACTTCCCTTTCATATATAACCATTGCCAAGAACATCTTGTTCATCCATGTGGGTGTTCTGGCATTTCTGCCAGGTTTACTGCTCATTGAGATAGACCACTCTTGAGCTTGAAAGGGGTGATCCTTCAATATCAATGTTTGCTTGGAGCTATCTCCCCTCCAGGGTCTTATGTGAAGTGGTCAAAGACTACTCTCTTGCTGACACACTCCATGGTCCTTAAGCCAGGGTACATGCAAGTGAGTCTTACGGCTGTCTCTCATTTTGGCTTTTCCAGGCTGATCCAGCCTGCCTTGAAGCCAGAATCTAGGATTTCTACCTTTCTGCCCTGAAAAGGAGGGTCTGATACACCATGAGGTTGTCAGCCTTGCTGTCCCTTCTGATGCTGCTCAGGTCACGCAAGGACACTGGTTTGAACAGATCCACGCCTCCATGAACTAACTAGCTGCATGGGCTGACCTGTACGTGCAGGATGACGGAAAGGAGAAGAAAGGGGAAAGAGGAAATGAGCAGGACAATGGTGGTATAAGCAATCCCTAACACTGGGTTTTGGCATTCTCAATGTCAAATAAAAAACAACTGTTATCTTAAAGCTGGGGTATTTGGCGCTTTTTTCCCCCTTTTCTCTTCCCCCCTTCTTTTGATTGGCTTGACCACTCACATTCATTTTTAAGCACCACCTTTTTCTCTTTGGAACTTTTTAATTTGTCAAAAGTCTGTCTGGACTTTGCTCACAAATCAGAATCATAATGTTTTTCTTTTCATTTTTTTTTCTGAGTATTTTCTGAACCAGAACTAATGAAAGTCATCTTATGTGGTCTGTTTTCCTGGCACTTTAACAGTAGGACAGAAATAGCTGAAAACTGAGAAGAATATTTTCATAAGTACTTGCTCATATGTAAAGATATGTAGTTTATGTTAGAAAATACACTTAACAAAGATACTAGGACTCCTGATATCCTGACTCATTCAATTTCTAATAATGACTCTCAATAACAGGGTTCAGATTCTAGATCTAAAAGCAAAGTTAGCTCAGAGATTTTAAAGTGCATAATTTTAGAAACTTAAGGGAAAATTCTGAATTCATTCTTAGACTTAATGGATTTAGTTCATTTGAATAATATTCCTATTGTCATCCAAACAGTTATGGGCTTACCTGAATCTAGCATCTGTTTCTTCAATGTTCATAGCAGAACTGGAATATAATATCTCTTTTTCTTCGAAATCTCTACAGTATTAACAATAGCAAGTATTATGATTATTAAAATAAATCACTGTTAAATCTGGATTTTTTGTCTTTAGTGATTTAACACAGACAAATGCTGTCAGATATGGAAAGAAGATTCTCATTGAGTTAAATTTAATTACCCATCTAATTAATTTTTAGAAAAAAGATTAGAATTGTATTAGTTTGAGACATTCAAGTGCTTTAAAATTGTGGATGAAAACTTTGTTTCAACTTGACATTGCACATTAGATGGGTTCTGAGTGCTTTCTACTATACATTAAAAACAAATTTTAAGAGATTTCAGGGGTAGGTACTCAAAAAACAACTTCCTGCTCGGCAGACTAGGGTCTGTTATGGAGCACTCTGTTGTTAATGGTTAATAAATAAGAGGCTGGAAGTGCTGAATTAGGACCTACCAAGACATCTTGCCCTGCCTTGGTCAAATCCAGGTTTCTGTTGAATGAAGACTGTGTCAAACAAGTAAAATCAAACTTTTCTTCTTTGGCCTACTGTCCTTTAACAACCTACAAGAGCGGACACTGTCTAAATCAATTATGTGTGACCTGCGACTGATTTAATTCAGTTCCACAATGGCAGAGAACCAAGTGTTGGACACCAGCAAACCATTATTCCCACTGAAAAAATACCCTTGTGTGGTATTATTATTTGAGAAAGAACAACATCTGATTTTGTGCTTGTGTAGCAAAGAGTCTGGCGTGAATTTGGTCTGGATTCATTCAATCAGTGATGTTGGCAAACTACTGAAGTTGTTGCCATTTGAGTCTTATGAAGTGAAATGTAAAGGGTAGTTAGTTTTGTATATAGGACTCAAAGTCTTCTTTGTTCTCTTTTAAGGATCCACATGGGTTGTTCTGGAGTAAAGAGAATCTCTTCCTGAGAGTGGAATAGATAAATAATGTACTGATTGTGTTAAAAAACAGTAATAGATTTTATGCACTTATGATCTAATTGCAGGCTAAATTTTGTACCAAATACAAATGGAATTACACTAGGAAGAAATAACACTGAACATGCTAACTGTAATAAACTTGCCATTGATTATTACAGCATGTTTAATTTTAAGTAGGGAGTGGCATGGGAGAAGTGAAACAAAGCAGTGGGAACACATCTAAATTGTACAAATTGGTAGTCAAATTATACAATGATTAGTCAAATTCATGAAAAATTGTGGATGATCAAACATCAGATGTGCTTCCATTACTAAATTCAAAATTGTAGATATACTAATGCAAATTTTTAACACCTACTTAACAAATAAAAAGGAGAGGAAGGCTCTCTGCCTTTATAAAGTGTTTGACCTTTCCTGATTTTTTGTGCATTTTGGTGAAAAATTTTGAACAACTTCTTGATGCTGTTTGCTTGAGGTTGAAAGCTGATGCAGTTAAGTAGTAGAGGCTGTTAGTCTTGGAGAGTCCCTCAGCTAAGGAGAAAGGAGTAGATAAATGTCATACAGGGCAGGCCTCCTGGGGGGTACATTGTTGTGCCCAAGACTTCCAGCTCTATAAAACAACAATCTGAGCACATCTGCTCACTCAGGCACTTTAAGCATATTCTGTCATTGACTTTGTATATGTAACTGGATGTTTTATCAAGTACAAGCAGACTGAAACAGAGCTAAGCATTTTATCCTCCATTCATTGAAATCATCACTAGTTTTCCTGAATTCATTAGTGCAGAAGCTAGTTCTAACTATGTATAAGGGAAATGAATGCATTTATAATTGTTATTTAAGAAAAGGAAAAAAACCCAAGCCTGATAAAAAGGTTTTCTAGGCTTTCTTTCATGCTACATCTGTAAAGTGCTTCCACAAGATGCTACCCTTTTCATACGTGTGTTTAAACCACTGGTTAACCCTCAAAGTTGGAACTGAAATGTGAGTATTAAGGGCTGATAAAAGTGAGTTTCATCATTAGTTGCTTTTCAATTTTTCTTTGCATAACATTTTGAGAAGTTTTGAATTATCCAATATCTTGTGCTTTGCCTGAACAAGACCACCCACTACTGTGATATGATAGCTGCAAAGAGATTTAGTGGAAGTAGTTGTACACCAGTGAAAAGTAAATGAAATATTAATAATGTCGTCTAAAGAAACAATGCATTTAATTTGTGAAATATTTTCATCACTACAATGAAATGATAACAGTAAAAATAATAAACTTTAGAAATACTAGATTCTTAAATAATCAATCCCACTACATTGGGCAATATGAGAGTTAGTGATTATGTGGTTTGACCCTCATATGGTACATCAATCATGGCAATGCTCTTTCCCTTTGCGTCCAAGTAAAACCACTACTCCCCACGCAACATGTCATTACCATCACAATAGGATCTGCTTGGTAATAGCATTTGGAAGGGATCCTTCACTTTAAAGCACTGCTGGAAATCAAAGCTCCCTTCCTGTTGCAACTTAGCTTTAAAACAGACTTCTAGTGATCCAGGCACATACAATGCTCTTTTTCTTTACCATCCTTAGTTCTGATTCCATTCATTGCCTTTTGGCTATATTTTTTTTTAAATGGAAAACCAGAAAAGGGATTTTCCAGATCTTGAAATGGTATTAAATTCTAAATTTTAGAGGGGAGAAAAAAGAAGAATTTTCCAATTGACATTTGCCTGTGTAATTTTGAAACCTCCATAGTATGTCCTTTAATTGAAACCATCCAACAAAGGCAAAAATATCCAACCTTTTTTCAATTGAATAACTCTAAAAAGAATAATACTGCAAAATTCTACCTTAATACAGTTGCATTATAAAGAAGTAAGCTGCAAAAAGGAAAAATCCAGTAGACACACTAACTCCACCTGTTGCGGTAAACAGTAGCAAATGGTATTCACTTACAGGCTTCACTGTTTGCCAACAAATTGTGCAAGATTTCCATCTCTTTTCCTTAATTTTAAATACTGAGTCATTAGTTGCTAAGATTTGAACCCTCTCACATATTCAAGGGCAATGTTGCAAAAGAAGGTAGTTTGCTATTATGTTTTGATCTTTCAGTACACATGGCTGCTGGTTTTTGGCTATTATCTAGACATGAGTATTAGAAGTGAACCCAGCACTATGCTATGTGTGAGGTCCACAAACATAATGGAAATAGTTGTCTTTCTTAATTAAAAAGGATAAATATTTCCCTCCTTTCTCATGTTACAGCTGTTCTCCTAAATAGGAAAAAATCCCCACTGGGCTTTTGGGACAACCTAGCTGGAGGGAATCTTTGTCTCTTGGAGAGAGAGGGCCTGCCTGAGGACATTCACATTGTGCCACGTTTTAAAGCATGTCAGTCTGATTCCCAGCTGGAGTAGGATGCTACAGGTCAGTGAAATCTTCTGAGAATATCCAATCACTGTGCATTCACATAAAACTCCCCCACAAACTTCTCTGCTGGTTAAGGAAGAGAGATATGGCTTAGGATAGTAGAAGCTGCTATAATTTTCACAGCTATGTATTAGAACTGCCCAGTCAGCTTATACATGGAATTTGAATTTGTCTGGTTCAACTGCCACTGGCCTATTTTCTCCAGTTGGTGATTCCTGAATTCTCATGGGTTTAAGTGTTCTATTTTTGTTTTGGTCATTAGTTTGGTTGGAATTTTTGTTGTTTTTTGGCTTTGTTGGTATTTTTTTTTGTTTAAGTCCTTCACATTGTTACCCCAGTGAGTGCTGCAGTAGGCTACTACAGTTGGTGAAAGCACATATTTTCATACCTAGACGAATAACAGACAAAGTTGCACACCAGGACAAGTGTCTGTACCTGCAGACTAAAAATGATACAAGCTCAAAAGTCATATCAGGTAGTGTTTTTTGCTATGGTCATAATTATTGCTGCTTCCATAACTGTATTAACTGGCCTGTCTCCATGATGGGGTATTTTGGGGGTATCTTTTGTTTATTTGTTTGGGTTTTATCTTGCTAGGTCTTTACAGACAGCAGAACACATCTGCTATGACATGTCTAAGGACTGAAGGGAAGGCAGCAGCTTTCTATCACGAAACAATTGTGAATGGAATGATTGCCTTACTCGTATTTGTAAAAACAAGTATTTTCTACAGTTTCTAATAAAGAGAAATGTCATATATTTCGTGATTATTATCCAAATTATTTTCTCTAACAAAGAAATGAAAGGAAAGCTTACTTAAGATTTTGTTGCTAGCTACGAGTTTCTTTTCTATAACAAAAAACCTTCCTATGACTACTTAACAGGAGCCTAAGAATAAGGGAGCACTGCTTGGCTAGTGGATGGTGACAGAAAGTGCACTTACCGGACTCTTGGGAAATACAGTATAAACCCATATTGGTGGAGGACCTGGCCCTCAGGGGAGCTGGTCTAAGGGATATACTCCTAGAGAGTTCAGAAGCAAAGCACTCCTTGTGCAAAGCTGTGAGAGCGCATAGCAGCTGGGAAAAGATGATGTGCTGTTAGGGACATCAGCCTAATCTGCCCCATTCATTGCACTCTTGGATATGAAATAGTGAATGCTGCAGCTTGACAGGGAGTTATTTCAGCAGTTTCAGCATGGAGGCTATTGCTGGTATATTCTGGGGAAAAGGCATATTGCCTATGGGATTGTTTAGGTTTTCCTAATCCATTTCCAAAATGTTTTGCTCCTCTTCCAGTGCACTTCTCCTTATTTAAACCTATTTATTTGACTTGCTTCCTATAAATGGGAAAGTATGGCTCATCGAGTACCTTAGCAATATAATTTGACTGCCAGACTTCTGGATAATGGCTTCAGTGTTTTATTTTGTAACTTTAAAAACTCTGTTGCTATTGCCTCAGCCCTGTTGCTTGCTAATCAGTACCTGGCTAAAAGGCTAGATTTGTGAAAAGACAGATCAACAGTGGAGGGTGAATTTGGTAGTTTGTATCTCTTATGGTTTTTAATGGAATTTACCTTCTGTGGATGAATTGTCAGGGAAAAAATTAAGTGACCTGAAAAGGGGGTGAGCAGGGAGATTAGAGGCTGCTGAGAGTTAATTGAGGTATGCAGGGCAAGGCTGACAGAAGAATTTCAGAAGGATCTAACAAGACTGAATGACTGGTCAATAAAACAGCAGATGAAATTTTGTGTGGACAGAAATAAAGTGCTTCATAGAGCAGAGAAAAATAATCCTATATATCCCTCAATTTAAGGACAGTGACAGCAGAAGGACACTGGCCCAGTCATATCTTTGCTCCAGCCTAATAAATCTTCTCTGTTTTTCCTTTTCCTAGCAAGAGTAGGTCCAGAAAGACTGTCCCTTTTTTCTCTGTAAACTATGACAATTCACAACAATTTTAAAAAGTGAAAAAAAGAAGGAAAAATAAAGTGCCTGATCCTAGGTCCATAAAGAGTTACAGGCTTCAGTTAGAACTCACAGAAAATCTTGTGCAAATAAATTTCTTCTTGCAGAACCTTTATTGTTCTGTTCTTTGTGCACATCTTTGTGGGAGATGCAAAGTGGAGCAGAGGATATTTTTGCTGTGTCACGTTTCTCAGCATCTGACTCTAGGAATTTATATCATTCTTCTTTGTCCTTAATTCAGAGGAGAAGAGGATGAAGGGAGTGATTAAACCATAGTGACATCCTCTGGTATACAGACTACCTAATTGTCTTCAGGTCTCTGTTTGAAAGCAAGAATACTCGTGTGCAAATGGAGTAGGGATAGAGTGATGTCTACAGGAAAATGCAAAGCAAAAACTAAGTAAGTCCAAAAATCATGTAGGGCTCTTGGTTTAGAAGGTTTATAAGCTGAGAGTCAGACTATATTAGCTAACCCAGAGAACAGCATTTATACTGCATTGTCTGGCCTGCTCAAAGAGGAGTTTGTACAGTCTGTGATTCTCTGTGCTTATATTTTAGGGCTCTGAGTTTAGTCTGAGTTGGAAAACTTGGGCTGGACTCTGAACTCTTGAAAAGACTACTCCAAACATTTCACATGTTCAATCTGGAGTGTCACTTCCTTTTTCTAGAGAATGTGGTTTTCCTAGATACAAAGTTTAGCCCGAGCCTCAGTGTGGCAGACCACTAAGGTTAGGATCATGACTTTTATCTTTAAAAAAACATTTTATAGCATTCTTAGGAACAATCAATACTAAGGGATAGAATGATTTATGATTCATTGCAGTCATGAAGCACACACTTACACGCGAGGAACTGAGTACATCCTCAGTCAGTTTGCAGATGACACCAAGCTGGATGGAAGTGTTGATCTGCTGGAGGGTAGGAGGGCTCTGCAGTGGGATTTGGACAGGCTGGATTGATAGGCTGAGGGCATTTGTATGAGATTCAACAAGACCAATTGCCGAGTCCTGCACTTGAGTCACAACCCCATGCAGAGCTACAGGCTTGGGACAGAGTGGCTGGAAACTGCCTGATGGGAAAGGACCTGGGGGTGCTGGTCAAAAGAGGCTGAACATGAGCCAGGAGTGTGCCCAAGAAGGCCAAAGGCATCCTGGCCTATATCAGACACAGTGCATGATCATCCCTCTGTAATTGATGCTGGTGAGGCCTCACCCTGAATCTTGTGTTCAGTTTTGTATCCCATACTTCAAGAAGCATCTGAGGCACTTGGGATTGTTCAGCCTGGGGAAAACGTATCTCATGGGAGACCTTATTGCTCTCTGCAACTACCTGAAAGGAGGGTGTAGACAGGTGGGGTTGGTCACTTCTCCCAAGTAACAAGTGATAGGACAAGAGGAAATTACTTTGGGTTGAACCAGGTGAAGTTTAGATTGGATAGTAGCAATAAATTAATCATTGAAAAGATTGTCAAACACTGGAATAGGGTACTTAGGGAAGTGGTTGAGTCACTGTGTCTGTAGG
The DNA here is from genome assembly GCA_025920805.1 of Petroica traversi. NCBI lineage: Eukaryota > Metazoa > Chordata > Aves > Passeriformes > Petroicidae > Petroica > Petroica traversi. Next base: position 7,177,914 of record JAHLSL010000117.1, on the reverse strand, counting down.
TATCTAAAATATATGTAAATGTGTCACCTGGGGACTTGATCTAGTGGTGGACTGCACGGTGATGGATTAACAGTTGGATTCAATGACCTTAAAGACCTTAAAGGTCTTTTTCAACATAAACAATTCTATGATTCTAATTTAATGTATGATGGAATTTTCCAGCAACTTTGGTGTATGGCTCCAAAGCATAACAATGATTAGTAGGATATGCTAATTTGCTCCACAGTTCTCTTAAAAAGCTATATATTTTTTTTTTTTTGCATTCACCTGTGTCTGTTACTGTTTCTTTTTTGATGGGAGTGTGGGATTTTTTTTATGTGGTGATCCAAAATTAATTTAATATTTAATCAAAAGTAGTTGCTGTTCCATTGTAATATAAGTTTTCACTGATGCCTTCATAAAAGATATACTAGATAACCAATGTGTATCTGATGTAGACAAACAGAAAAAATTGATGACAAGTGGAAGAATGCTTCTAATTGTAGTGGGAGTTTGAATTAGATTCAATTTATAATGTTTATGCAATATTAATTATTAGAGAGGCTAAAGCATTACCAGTAGCCGAACCTTCTATTTATTGGATAGAAACTTAGCTATAGTCAACTTAGTCTGTGGACTAAGTTGAGTCTTTTTTGTGTGCTCATACACATGTACACACAGAACTAATGACATACAGTAGCCTCTGAACCTAAAAAGTTAGTCCAAATACTGTTAAAGAGGTGTTGGAGTAAGTGGCACTTGAGAAGATCACACTTTTTGTGGTTTGTTTCTACCTCATCCAGGAAATACTCTGCCTCTCAGGTTGCACCAACTCATGTGTTTGGCTTTTAACTTGAAAATTTTCAGTCATCAAAATTCAGGCTAGTCCCACATTATCCCTCATTTTAGTGAGATTTGAATGTAAGCAAGATAAGGAACAAACAGAGTAAGTGATTTGTGTGGTATATCACAGGCAATGAAGCTATGCACACATTTTTCCTGAACCGATTACTATGACAAGAGAATCCTGGTACTAAATCACATGTGAAAGTTAAACTCTATTCTAAGAGATTTGGTACCCTATAGAAATGTTTCAGGCAGTGAAGGGACTATATTGTAAAAAGAGTATATAGGACCTATGTTCTGAATACCAGTGGGCATTCAGTGTTATCCTGAAGAGCCTGTCCAATTTCTGACTGAAAATCAGATGTGGGAATATTAATTTCAGAGAGATGTTTTGAGGTCTAATATTGTTTTCTGCAGAATCCTTTCCTGTTTGTTGCGGAGGGCATACCTGGTAGGAAGCTAATTGGTTTCTAAAAGTGAAACATTTGCCCTAAGTCATTAATCCATCCCCTACAGATACTGATTTCTCAGTTACTTGAATTTGATCAGAGTAACAAAATAAGCTTTACTCAAAGGATTTTTATTGATGGATTGGAAGAATAATTGGGTTTTTAAAGTTGCCGTTAATTAAAATCCACTAGATCTGTTTATTGTATGGCATTTCTTTGTACATATATCCACATACTTTCTAGATTGTACTTACTAGTACTTATTTCCTTTGATTGTCTATTTGAGATGAACAACATTTTGTCATGGCTTCTGAGTAGAGGCTACATTTTGAAACGGTTTCTCTAGAGAAATAGAGAAACAGTGGTTGAATTTAAACATCAGTTGTGGTTTTAAGGTCTTCTTGAGTCTAAGGAATGTTGATGCTGAAAAACAAGTTCAATAACAAACTTAACTGAACTTCCTATGCTGGTGTTGCTAAGATATAGCTATTCTGTGAAAAACTAGCAGGGGAGAAATAAAAGAGATCATCCTAAGATATTGATTTTGAAGTTTGACTGTGAAGAAAGAACAGGTGGTTGAATTCTACTGTTAGTGGTAACAAATAATTTAGAAACAGCAGTTGAAAAAGAAAAATGGAAGTATGAAAAAAAATAGATCCATTAAGCTAAAAAGTCTTTGGTATACTGTAATTAATATTGTTATGTGCCATCATACATAAGCTTTGTGAGTACCAATGTTTACAGCCTGTCAGCCCAGCATGGCAGACAAGCTTGAAGTAAGAGAACCAGCTTTCCAAAAGGCTCTTTCAGACAAGTTACTGTATAGAAATGGAATTGCCCAGCTATACAGTGCCCCCTGTGCACTAGCTCTTGTCATGGCTGATGACAATATATTCCATTTCCTTCGTGTGCAAAGAACTTAGACTTGGAAGAAAGTAGAGTTTTCAAATAATTGCTGTGCTGAACGTTCATTGGGAATCCTTTATTAAGCCCAAGTAATACCTAAATACCCAGTTTCTCATTCTTGCACATAATTGCAGATAAGATTTATTAACACTTAATGGTAATTTACTAACTATAGGAATGCTAGAGGCAAAGCAAAATTCTGTTGTTTCATACCGAGGTGTACAGGTAGTACAGACTGTAAAAAATAATTAAACAAAACCCTAAAACTATTGTAATGAGTGTTTTTATACTCTCATGTTCACATCTGGTGATAATGTTATTTAAAAAATATATATTTATTTGTGTGACCTGTTTTAAAGAGGGAAATTTTGAGAAAGTAGGATTGACTATTAGGATATAAATGTGTTACCCATTTAAATTTGCTTTTGTTTTTATTTTTGCCGCTATAAAATTGGGTAACCTAGTGCAAATCAGAGCATCACTTAGAATTTGAGATTTCCATTTTAACAATGTAGGTAACTTTGCTTAGTCCCACCTTTCTTCTATTTTATTTTGAATTTTTTAAAGTGTTTTGCTTTTACTAGCCTCTTATGAGACAATATTTTCTTGCACTGTGAATATGTGCAAAACTTGCACTGAGATTCTAATGAAGATTGATATGTCTATGTATTAATGCAGTGTTAAAAATAAACACTAATTATTTGAATCTTTCACATCCCCTTTCTACTCCAGTGGATCTTTTCTTTGGTAAGCTTGTTTGCGATTTGAAGGGTTAAATAGTGTAACACCGTTTTGCCTTCTGCAGTTTGTTTTTCTCTGCTATGTTTCTTGCTGTGGTGTTAAGGGAGCTGGCCACAACAACATAAAGAAAATCAGTTGATATTTATATGTATATTGTAGACTTTCAGGATGGTATTAAGGTCCCTTCGAACTCAGTGGGAATTCAATGGCATTTGGTTTGATGTGAGGCTGAGTAAATGCTCAGGAAAGAATAAAAGTTTAACTTTCCAGTTCAGCTGTGACAAGGAAAGCCATTTAAAAAACCATTCAGGAAGGAGGTGGAAGAAAATCTCTCAGATGTATTTGTTCTTAATGTGTAACAAGACACAATAATTTTACATTTTAAATATTATTCCCTTGTTCAGGAACACTTAGTAAGAGTGTATGTAGTTTTGGCTGCATTTTGAGAGATAATTCACCAAGATGAGCTTTTGCTGTGCTGTGTAGTAAGAGCACTGCTGATAAGATAGGGGATTAATATGTATTATGTAGCCCAAATCAGGTTTTTGTGTATGTTTCCTTGTTTGAAGGGAGTGAGGGTGGGACTTCTTGCCTCTGTAGCATTTCCTGAGTAGTGTGCTTTTCACAAAACAGTGGGCAGCAGGCACACCTACATGAACCATCAGACACAGCCAAAAGCCACCAAGTTTGTCCTGAGTTCTTCACCATGGAGGTAAAAATTGGTCATTAAATAGACCTTGAGAGAACATAAGGATCATCTGAACAGATGTTGCATTCTCTTTTCAACTCAGAAACCCAAGGTATCTCCTGTCTCCATACTTGACTTGCCACTTATTATTGCCAAGGCATGAGCAAAGATCTTTGTAGAATACAGCAAAAGATCAATATATCCTTTGGACTAAAACAAGGTGTATTATTATCATAGTTTCTCATATAGGGTTATATCCTATGTATATACATACATATGTACACATAAATAAATCCCCAGAAGTTCATGTAGCCATCGATATTTTTGCTATCTCTTTATTATGTATAGCTTTAGTTTTAATAAGGCAAACATTTAATATCAAATACTCAAAAGAATTTCGACCATAAAGTGTGGAGGGGTGTTGGGTGGAACTTTGGTTCTCACAGCAAGTAACAGCTAAATTCAGATGTGAATCCAATTTCCAGCTTAGAAAAAGAGTAGAGAGAATCAAGGATGTTTTCATGTGTGTCAGGCTTTTAATCTAAAGTCTCCTACACATGCTTTATGCAAGTACTAAATAACTCTGTATTTTATAAATTAAGTAGGTGGACATGATGTTAAGAAATTATTAACTGGCAGTTGGCAGGTGTACCTTATAAAGATGATGGAGAAGTACAGTAAATATAAGGCTTCTGCTGAATTTCACAACTCAAGCACGTAGGTGTGCACATGAACAAAATTAGCCATGAAGTAGAAAAGTAGTAAGGAATTATAACATTATAAAATATGTTGATTGTTTAGCTTGGTTCCCGTTCCTATTTATTCTCTGAATTGCAAAACAAAATTTTGCCCGCACTTTGAGAAGTTAATGATCACTGAATGACACAAACAATATAACTGGGACAAGGGCAAAGGTGCAGTTAAGATTTTTTTCATTACTTGATCAGTTATGCGTTGCTTGATGAGATAATTCATGGTGACATAACACAAGCAACACTTTAGCTTTTAGGCAGCTAGAAAACAGCATGAGATGGTGCCCTTCTTGCAGTGCAAGTAACATGGAAAAGAGGACGAATTTCGGAATTTTGGAATTTTGGAATTTCGGAATTTCGGAATTTTGGAATTTTGGAATTTCGGAATTTCGGAATTTCGGAATTTTGGAATTTCGGAATTTCGGAATTTCGGAAGGAAGGAGGGAAGGAAGGAAGGAAGGAAGGAAGGAAGGAAGGAAGGGGATCTATTAATTTTACCTTGTACCTGATATATTTGATGCATTTCTGTTTTGTTTTCAATTTTTTAGCCAAACTGGGGAAATGTTTTGTTTCAAACTAATTTGGGTAGATTTTTTTTGTTTGTTTTAAATTGTGCAAGGAGAAATGGGGAAGCAAGGAAGAAGCAAAACTTTTTATCTCTTAAGAGTTCAAAATATGTATTTTTGAACATTGTCAATTTTCTAAACAAATTTGTCACTTCAAAATGAAAACAAACGAATTCTTTTAGAAAAAAAAAGTTTAAACTTTTCTGAGATGAAAAAAATCCACAAAAATAAATTTACTACAACCACAGTAACACTTGTCTAATGATCCCAAATTGCCTAATGATAAAACTTATTTTATTTTTATTTTTTGCTTCTTTAGCAAAGCATATAATAAAGCCCTCAAAAACTGCTCTCCTTCTCTTTCAACTCCTGGCTGACAGCTAATCTTACTGTTTAAAAGTTTCCTTGACTTTTTCTTTCCCCCTTTCACCTCTCTTTCCCTTCTTCACCTTTAAGTTTTTTGCCATACTCCTTATTATAAATGCAAGTTCTCAAAGAATAATCAATGAAGGTATCAAAGAAGCCACAGAAAATCTGTCATCACTGTAGAGCAGCACAACAAACAATGCTCTGAGCTATGGTGACTCAGAACGGACTCCTGGAGGGCTGCTTGCCAGGTAAACCATAGGGGAAGGCTGGTGAGCAAGCAACAGCTTTATTGAAATGTTCTCAGTCACATTGTTTCCACTGTATTCAGCAGGGTACTGTCATCTTTGTCTTCTGTACAATATCACATTGTCCCTTCACACCATATCAAGTTTACACCCTGCTGGGCAGCACAGAGCTGTCATTCATCCTCATCCTGCAAAAGCAAAAGAGGTTTATGTTTGGAAATACTGCTGTACTACAGTATCTATCTACTATTTTGCGAAAACCCAAATATAACTGATTTTAAGAATGGACTCCTCATAACAGTCTGTTTTCCCCATGTTTTCCCTTGAGCTGCACTACCCCATACCTCAGGTCTTCACTGCACTGCATTCCTACTGCTCATTAGGCCTGAGTCTAGCAAGGGGTTCCTGGGAGGCTTGATGTGTGCAAGAATGTCACATGAAAATAGATGGAGTTCAGGTATGGTTTTAGAAAGGCTTCAGTGCAAAGCCAAAGCAACAGACTTCAGTGCAAGATTACTCCTCATTACTTTTTAATTTTAATTTTTTTTCACCCTTTCCGTGGTACAACGACCTAATTCAGATGCTGGAAACATTAGAGCAGAGAGGTCATAAACTATAGAAATCCCACCCCTCATTTCCTGTCCTCTTTCAAGTTTGCAGAAAGTATGTAAATTACAGTAATCTTTATGAAAAATAAAGATGTTTTCCATATAAAATGAAATTCAATGATAAAACCCAATATGTTGTTATTAATTTTGGCTTTGCAATAAAGATTGTATAAAATGGGGCTCAACAATACTGTTTCCTTTTAAAATCCATCATAACCACCCAGCAAGCTTGATTCAATTTAGGATCTACTTATGTATCTTTCTGTTTTGGACCCCTTGGCTGTCCCAATGGAATTTCAGAGCCTACACTTAAGCTTTGGTTCATTTATAACTTGTTCTTAATTACAATATTATTGAATTGTTGCAATCAAAAACTCCATTGTAATGACTAGGATGGATGTGAAAGAGCTACCTTTCTTAGGAAATAAATTAGAGAGTTTGTTGTATAACCTCATAAACTGAAGGATGGAGGAAAATGTGTGATGGACCTGTATAAAAGCATGGCAGAGATGCATCTAGGGTCTGAGAAGGGGATCTTAATATCAAGGACATCTTTGGTCCAGGAAAATAAACGAATAACAACTGACTAAATTTAGGCTGGAAAACGTTCCTCTGATGATAAGAATATTCTGCTAATAGTGTTCTGGGTTTGCCTTTTAATGTTAGCAGAAAGAGTCAGGCCAAACCCAACTCATTAGAGTTTGAATTGCTTTCTGAATATGATTAAACAATCAGCTTGCATTAGCAGAGGTCTTCTTTGGAGGCAGTTTCTATTCCTGTATTCAACTTAATTATTGTTTTATACCAAAAATTGTAGAAGTTTATATATTGGGAGTTTAAACCATTTTCCTTTAAGACACAATATTCAGAGATTTATGTAAAGAGTAATGTGAATAAAAAGATTTGCTGAAAGAATGCATGATTGTTTGGAGTTTGTTTCTGGCATTATATAAAATAAATCTTGATTGTATGATATACTTTGTATTGCTACATTCTTGTGTGATTGCTCTAGATATAACTGGTAAGCCATTGAAAGACATACTTGGAAAATACAAAGGACATTTATGTTCCTTTCAATACCTCATGTACTTTGTTCAAAACCGGACTCTTGCTAAGACACAATCTCCTAGATGTGCTGTGGTTTGTGGTCACAGTTTAGTAGCTTTGGATTGCAGCCCAAGATACCTTGAAACAGCTCAGGTGTCACAAATGCTTCCCTGTTTCCGAATAAAGATCAGCTTCTCTGTGCTTCTCACCTTGAAACCTTTGGAGATGTGACCTTTTTGAACTTGTTTGTGTGCAAGGATGATTTTTCAGGTACACCACATAATTTAACATAGGACTTGCTTTTTGCTTTTAAATAGCAAAGTCTACCCCATGCATTGGCTGACAGTCCATTATTCCTGAGTCAAACATTTTGGTTTCTGAGGACTTGGTTGTGCTTTTTTCCAGGTTCTGATATATAATAGTTCACTTCTGAAAATCTTTGTTGTGTGCAAAGCTTGCTTAGACTGCAACAAAACTCCCATTCTTAAGGGGTTTTTTTTGCTGCTTCTTTATCTCAAATGAAGTGACAATATTTTATGTAAACTGCAATATGTGGTCTGCAAAACTCCATGAATATATGTTGAAAGTCAGGTTTTCTGAATTTCTGAAATTTTATTGTGAACGAATGAAAACCTGCTACTTGAAAGCCCAAAGATACTGAAAAAAAACATGTCTAGGTCAGGGGAGAGTTTTAGTAATGTACGGATGGCAGCTATGGAAACAATATCTGAATTTGCCTAGATGGTCATGAGAAACGTAAATAATGAACAAAACATACCAAATAAATGTACATGCTGTGCTGAACGGATGTAAAACAAATTCACTGAGAAATCATAGAACTGGCAGCTGCACATTTATTTCTGTTCAATGTGTGTGCAGTGAATAAAATCTTAGCCAAGGCCTGGGCTGCACATCTGCCTTGACCGTAATGCTTCGGGCTCCAATATAAACATTAAAAAAAATCAAAACTTATTTCTTGTCTTCCAGCATAGCACACAAAGACCATTGCTTTCTGGAGTGATTTTAGTAAGTACAACTGCCCTTGCTTACAATGTTTTTAGCTTTCAGTTTTCAACAGCTCAACTCTGGCCTAGCAGAGAAAAGGTATTTTTTATGTGTGGTTTTAGGTAAATGGAGCTGCATTAAAAGATTTCAGGCTGGTGCCTCATTATTTGTCTGCTCCATGTTACTTTCACAAGAAGACATCTGATGAAATCCCACTGCAAACTTTGCCTCATCCTACCAGCAGAGCTTTATGTAAGATATCCAGACAGTATGACTTTCAAGGACTAAGTCAGTTCAAAGTGTAAAGTAAGAGGCAAGACCATTAATGCAATTTTCATCTTTTCAGTTTAGCTTTTGTTGGATAAAAATAACTGTGTTTCTGTGTTAAGCTTTTTCCTGTCTGTTTTTGAACTACTTTTTCCATTATCGCATATTCAGGTATGGAGAGACTGATCAATAGTATTTTGTAAATAATCTCATTACCATACCTAACTTGATCAATTACACAATCAAATAGTTGATAAACTGTTTCAAAGGCTTTAATTTGGGGGATTAAGGGTGTATTTGTCTCACTGAGTGCAAAATAAAGAAGGCATTCAGCAACTGTTAAAAAAATCTGCTGCTGGTAAAATAAACGGTTTTCTTTCCACATATGTAAATTTTTCAAAAAAATTGAGAGAAAAAAATAATTAAAAGTTTAATGTTGGTGGTTGGGACACTTTACCCAGGAAGTGGCATCACATGAGTTTTTCTGTCTGGTCTATTTTTTATTCATACTTACGTATTTCTACAATGTGCAAATGGATTAATAGAGGAGATTGAAGCACCCATGCAATCACAAGAATATTCAGATAGCTGTGCTGGAGATGGTGGGTTCATGCGTCATTCGGCAAACAAAAACTGCCTGCATTTCATTGTAAGTGACTGGGTTAAACCACTTTTGTCCATTTTAAAACAATCAAATCAAGCTTATTCCTGAACAAATCTTCTTTCCTAGTTTGGTTTTAATTTGTAGAAGTTTCAAACTGAAACTTTTGTGAAACATTTAATGGAATTGTCAGTAAGTTTTGTCCAGCCCTCATCTGTGTCCAGATCAAAGCACATCTTAATGTTGTTGACTCAAGCATCATCTTGCACATGTAAGTATAAAGAATTGTCTTTTTTATATAGGTGGACAAGTCAGCCTCTAAAAAATGTTCTATGTGCAGTCAGTCTCTAACACAAGTTTTCCTGGATGATCTCTGAAAAAGCAGAAATATATGAAGAGAAAATTTTATTGTTCACTGGTAATCAAAATAATGAGGCTCTTGTTCCTAATTACCTTCTGAAATTAGGGGGCCTAATTACCTTCTGAAATAAAAAAAAAATTAGATTGACTATAGTATATTTTACATCGTATGCTACAGTTATTTTAAGATATGAGCAATTTCAATCTGTTTTTAATAAAAAGCTTTTTGCATGGCACTTCAGCAAATCTGTGTATAAGTGGGTTTCCAGAATCACTTACTTTCTTGGCATTTATTCAGGAAGATGTAAATTCTGTTAACTGACAGCTATATATAGATGTCATAAATGCACAGACATAATTTAATTAAGTCTTGGGTTGTTTTTTTTTTTCTTTTTAGAAACATCTTTAAAATAAATTAAAATTCTGTGCATCACCTTTTAGGTAATTTTAAATAAGTTTAACTTACAATCCTTGGGAAAATGCCTGCCTAGGCCAGCCTTTAAAAGTTTGATCCATATGAATTATGTTCTCTATTTAACAACAAAATCAATTTAAAAAATACATTCTTAATTTTTGTTACTTTCACTCATTAAAAGATTGAGAAATAATTAACAGAATAGTAGTGGTGGAGACAAAAAAATAAGTCAGAATAAATTATTGAATACTGCAATAATTTTCTCTGCTTGCAAAGATTCAAAAACAATTGCTCTCTCAAGGGTCTGATCCTGGTCCCTTTCAAGCTGATGGAAGTTCTTCAATTAATTAAATGAAAAGCAGCATAGACACAAGTTAAAATGAACTTGTTTGCTTGAGTGTCACTTTATATTCTGCCTCCGCAGAGCTTAAATTTGTTGCCTACCAAATGAAATTCTCTTCATTTGCTTACTACATTTTAACTACAGAGCACATGAAAAGCAGTATTTTATGTTTTAGTGAGAAACATCCCTATCTTGTGGTAACTTGGGTTTAATCTCCATATGTCTGTGCCACTGTGGGAGGTAAACTCACAGATTTCCATTTGAAATAAATTTCTTACCTATTTACCTGTAAGTTATTGGTGACTTGAGCTTTGGGTCATCAGACTGCTGGCTTGTCTGAAGTCACTATCTCTATCATACTACCTAAGTTGCATGTTTTCTGAACAAGTTTGCTTTAATTTTCTAGCGTTTGGCACACCTTTAAAAAGACAGCTATCAAATCTCATATAGTGATTCAGAGTAAAAATGGATTTTAGATAATTTCAGGCAGTGCAATTACACAGCATTTCTCAATGTGGTGGGTTGCCTGCTAGAGGCTCACCCAGCCGAGCTCCCACTCCTCTTCTTCCACAGGATAAGGAGAGCAAAATGAGAAGAGAAAAAAAAAAAAAGAGCTTGAGAGTCAAGATAAGCACAAGGAGATAATTTACCGAGGGGTGTAGGGGAACACTGGGGTGCTGCGGTCAGTCCATGCCAGCCCCTCTGGGCCGCTCCTGCTCTCCTGCTGTTCCCCTGCTCCTGTGGCGGTTCTCTAGGGGAATCCGGTGGCCAGAGCCCTTCCTGTCTCTCCTCCTGCTCTCTGGCAGGGGCCTCCACCCTGTTTTCCCCTCACGCCTTCCTGCCCGGGGCTGAGGGGGTTGGTTATGCGGCCCTGGCAGCACCCGGACACCTGCACCTCACACCCTCATCCTGAGAGGTGCGACAACACCCTGCAGAATCAGCACAGCGCCATTCTGCTGCCCCAGGTAATTCCCTTCTGATGGAGGAGCACAGCTGCCTGGGCTGAGTCCTGCACTGAGACCCAGCACTGTCATTGATTTCTGACAAAAGTGACGCGGGGAAATGTCCATTTACAGAGGTAATTGCACGTCGTAAATAGTCCAGAGATTTTTAGTAACTGTGACGATTACCACAAAGAAAAGCAAAACAAGTGTTAGCTGTTGGGAATTTAAACCTGTGGGTGCTGCTTGGTTGTGAAGAGGCTTTTGGCAAGGGGGTTCATCTGTCCCTGGTGCCAGCACCTGGGCCCATGGGCTTTGGTATTTGTCCAAAGTCGAAATTTGTTACTGGTTCCCATAGGCGGCTGCATAGACTACTGTGGAGCCAAAAATATTAAGTATGTATTAAAACACTCCTTTGGTGTAGAGGCAGGCTAGCAACGCTAAGTATATGGATTCATGGTTGGGTGGTGAAGGAAATCTTACATATTTCAATATTTTTATAAAATTTATCAAAGATTTCTGTCTTTATTGCCATGATAAAGAGATCTGTGCCCATGTCTGTGTACAATGCTGACCTTTGCAAGTGTAAGGTTTTGGGGGCCAGAGTCTTTGCTAATGCTCTTATTTAAGGTGTGAGAAAGAAACTCCTTTGACCTTAATAATAATAACCCAAGAGACTGGCACAATGAAGTTCTGTAGTTCCTTAAGATACCTACTATGCTACATATTGAAAAGCAAGAGGTGAATAAGTGGATATTGGGGGACAGGATGGGATACAGTAAAACCTGTATGTTAACAAACTCCATAAGGACTTTCAAAAAGCCTTTAAAAGCATAGCTTCCTTCCGTCAGAAGCACAAAGAAACCAAGTAGCCCTGCTATGGAAAACAAAATGTTATTTTTGAATCTGCAAATGATTAAGTCAAATAAAAAAATGAAGTGATCAGCATTTATCCCACTAAACAGCTACCATCAGAAGTACTAGACTCACCCTAGAATTATTATACTTCTTTTCCAGCTTTCATTTATATGCAAAGGAATTAAGCAAGAGTTCATGTGAAAAAAAAATCCAGAAGATATGAATGATATTTCTATGATGTAATGTAAATGTTGGTGTAGCTGAGTTAGCTTAAAACAAGCATGAGAACACTTTAGGGGTGATAAACGGGCAGCTTATCAACAGCAGTGAATTTTTCCTCCTATGTATCTCAGTCAGAAACAACTAGGGGAGATAGCTGGGTATGGGCTTCTCAGAGTAGGACAGCTGAGACCTCTGATGAAGTAGGTGAACTGCTCTGAGTATCCATCTTGGACCTTTGAAAGCAGCTGGGATGTCTCCCTACTTGACTGAAAATTGCAGTAATTTAGGGAGCACCATGGCTTGGGAAAAAAAAAAAAGCTGTCTAACAGCCAAATAGGAAAAAAACCCAAACAACCAAAGAAATTTAAAAACAAAGCAAACAACCCCCAACCCAAAAACACACACAAAACCCTCCGTCTTAGTTTGAAAGAGAGGTGTCTGCTATGGAAGACAGTAGCCTCCCTTTGAGTGGAAAATGTAAACCCCTTCCCTCTGAATTATTATAATTTTGAAATCAAGGGGCTCTCAGGCAAAGATATGAGGATAGGAATAACAGTTCTTTACTACTATGTAAAACAAAGCTAACAAATAACAAAAACTATGGCATTAACCACAAACAGAAGCAGACACAGTACCAGCCTGCTCGGCCTCGGGCACTTTTCCCTTCGGTGCAGTTCCAGTCACAGCCGGCAGGGGCGCTGGTGGCTCTCTGTGGGCAGGGCGGGTGCGATGATTTCCCCGAGGCTGCAGGGGGCGCTCCGGTGCCAGCCCCAGATGACAGGAGGTGCTGGCGGCTGAGTTCAAGGCAGGGAGGGATGGAGAAGAGGCTTTTCTTCACAAACCCTCAGGGCAGCGATGTTGGTGTTGCAGCAGGACCCTCGGAAACAGCGAGCTGGGACAGCAGGACAACTCAGCAGGCAGGGGCTGTGAGGCTACAATGTAGCAAAAACTCAGGGCAGTGCTGAAGGAGTGGGGAGGGATGGGGCAGTGGGAGCTCAGTTCCTGGCAGGGCAGGGAGAGAGAGAAACTCACAGCAGAAAGAAAATTAGCTCCACGCTGGGCTCCAACAGTGGCAGCGAATTTCTTTCCCCAAGCAGCAGCTCCTATCCTCTTGCTCCAAATTCCAGAGAGAGTAGTGCAAACAGCTACTTTCAGCTTTTATCAGCCCTTGTTATCTCTCCCTTCTGAAAGAAACTCCTTCCTCCTGGGCTTGGCCACCTTCTTTTCTTCTCTATATCTACTCTAATATCTACTCAGATATTACAGTTTCTTAGCAACTTATGGGAGAAAAAATTCCTTAAGAAAAAATCAAAGGGAAGAAATCCAAGCCCCAACACCCCCAAACTCCACTTTTTTCAACATCTGTACTTTGAAAGGGTGAGGATCCAAAACCCATGTGCTTTGCAAGGGTATGAAAAAGTTTCAATAATAAGTTACAAAAGCAGTTTTGAAAGGGATCCTTAGGGCTGTAATCAGTTGTGTTTAGAGGATAAACCAGTGTTTACTGTCTGAGGTCAGGAGGAAACTTTTCATGTTGGGGCATCTCTTCCTATGGCCACCTACTGAGTAGGCTTAGCTGCACCTCTTGCTAAGCTGGGACTGTCCTCAGTTGAAGAGAGGATACCAGGGGATATGAACCACTGGTATCTTTTAGTGTGGGAGCTTTTTTTCTATAAAGCTCAACTGGCTCAACAATGAAAGAAGTGTGGTTTGGGAGCTCAAACTGGGGTAAGAGACAAGGTATGTACTGCCGAGGGATTCTTCCATCACATCAGCTTCTGGATTTAAAATATCTGCCAAGATGTGTGGTTTCATTTGGTTTTTATTTGGGATTTGTGTTTGTTCTGTTTTTTGTTCAGTTTGGTTTGGTTTTTAAAATCTTATCCTGTATGTTACTGTCTTTTTGCTACCTATATCTTTTATTTATTTTAAATTTTTTTTATAATAAAGAAACTTTTTATTAATATATTGTTGTGCCAACTATAGAATTTTAATATACCTTCAAGATAAGGCCCTTACAAGGTCCCATGTAAACAGATACAGCTGTTTCCTAAATCCAGTCATTCCTGCCTTGCTGTTTTCTAGTGATTACCTCCTCTACAAGAAATACTGTATTCCTGTTTTGTGCCCCTGAGTATACTAAGTGTTTCTATTAGCTTGTCTGCTGCTGAGACATCAGAGTTTTTGGTGTGGGATTGGGTTTTTTTTAAATAATGTATTTTTTCATCTAAGTAAGTAATTTACTTAGATGGCTGTTGTGCATTGCATCACCAGTATCCCCTCTGGTTTAAGAAAGGTTTTGGTGTACCCATTCCTTGCCTCCCTTGAGGTGTCCATCTGGATATTTTAGATTAGGTCTTGCTTATATATTGTGGAGTTTTGTCAGTCATGAGACACCCAAAGTTGGCATTCTTGATGACTGTAATTTTTTCATGACTTTTCCTGGGATATGTATATCTGTTTTTGTGATTCAGTCCCTGGATTTTTGAGCAATTACTCAAAGAATTAATGTCATGCCAACAAATTACCCCAGTCTCTCAGAGGCCTTTTTGCCTCCAGATGCAACATAGTTCCAGAGGGTTTTTATTAATGTCCCTGTCTCTGAAAATGTGGGGCTTAATTTGTGTATTTATTCTATGTCACTTAGGTCTGTTACAATTTTCAAGGTAATCTTGTCCTATTTCTGGCCCCACTAAAATAAAACTCCTGAGCATTCATTTGTCTTTAGGTGTTTAAATATTTCTGTGATCTTTCATATTGTTTTGGTGCCTTTGTATGAGAAGGATTCTACTTCGTGGGTGAAAATCTGGTTTCTTTCTCACATTCAGTGATATTCTGCCTTTCCCTTGCAAATACAGGTTGTCTGTCATGCTTTAAGGAAAACTTATAGCTAAATACATTTCTATAAAACCTCATTTCGACATGGTTTGCTTTCTTCTCTGAGTAGAACTCATCAAACCATGCAAAACTCAGATTGAAAGCCTGACGGGGACACATTTCTGCTTGTAGTAGTAACCTCTTGTTCCATCAGCCACTTGATTCCTTCACACTGTGTACTCCATGTTCTTCAGTTCCTTTGGGATGACAGTTTTTTTCTTCTCTTTTTCCTTGTAAACATTTCATCCCAAGGATAACATTGGCATAATACTGAAAGTGAGATATTTTGTGCAGTTTCAGATATGTGAACTTCACCTAAGTTTTCCAGGTTTTATGTCATAACTTTCCCTTGGACTTTACTCATGTTCACCAACAGTCCTATATAATATTTCTTGAAAATGGAAGAAAAAGTCCTGAATCTATTCATGGTCCTTTTCCAAGCCTTTTGGAATGATTTCTGCTTTCCATACTGCAGAGGTGAAAAAGCAGGTTCTGTACTCTGTCTTCTACTAATTTTTCATTGCAAAAATGACCAAAGAAATGCCAAATATTGTAAGATTAATTAGTTTTAAAAGCCTAAAAATTTCTGTATCAATTAAATATTAGTTTTTCACAAAGCATGTCGTAGTTCAAAGATTTTTATGCAATGACCCTATATTCCTAAAATGGTGAAGCATGAAACAACCCATTCTGAATGAAGGTGGATGACAAAATACCATTTGCATTTATAGCATGACTATTTTTAGGATTTCCTATTAGCTTATGAGTTTTAATTTTTCTTTAAAAGCCTGTGAAAGAAACATTACCAGCTACATTACTTTCCAAATAATTAAAAGCATGAGAAAGCATGTTCTAGTATTTTCAAATGTAAATGTGGGATAGCCTCTGGGCACCTATATTAAGATTTCTGTTAGTATTGTACTTTTCAATATAGGTGTTTTTAGTTTTGCTGTTCATTTCTGCTGGTGCTGGAGGTAGCTGTTCCAAAGCTGTAAAAGTCTTAAGAAAGTGCAAGGAAAGAAGAAACTTCTTTCCTTTCAAAAGGGAAGTTTTCAAAAAGGGAAGATAAGAATGTGTCAGAATTTTTTTTTTTTTTTGTTATATGAGACTGAATGATAGTGTTGCTTCATTGCAGTAATTTGAAATTTAAAAGTCCATTACAAGTAACAAATGTTTTGATACTGCGGCATTATATGTTCTTATGACATAATTATTGCTACCAGTTCCTAATAAAGAGTGACTTGTTCTTAACATATTGACTCTTTATACCTCTTTGAATGCAACTTAATGAGATCCCAGCTGTTTTTGTGAACTCCTTAAAAAAATTGAGATTAAACCACAGTAAACAGCTTCTATCACAGCACTTGATCATCTGTTGGAGGTTCTAGTTATAAGTCACAAACAAAAATACTCCATATTGACTCATGAACATTTCCACAATCCACGACACTGGAAGAATGTTGTGTCACTTGGAGTGATAAAGAATGCCAACTGTATTTATTTTCTGAGGGCCCTCCGTGCCAGGCTGTGAGTAATGCCCTGTTATACATTCTACATTTTGTCTTCCAAAGTCCACATTGTGTTACTTATTCCAAATAATGAATTCTGGACATGTTGCAGGCAAAACAAATTTTTATTACTCCTTGGTGTGGTTCTTAGCTAAAAGAATAGGTTAATTTAGATGACAGAGACAGCCACTTCAGTGCAATGGAAAAGAAAATTGTGTTTCTCTGCCAGTATCATAACTCAAGCCTTGTTTCTGATGCAGGATAAAGGTGAGCCTTTAACATCTTTGAATGAACATCAGAGCAAAGCTTATCATAAAATCTGTCTTAAGTGTGGCTTTGATAAGACACCATCTGATCTTCAGTAAACACACAAGGGTAAGTAGCATAAATTAGTGTTTGAAATTTCTGAAGTAATTTCCTGCATCCTCTTCTTAAATAATTTGGCTGTGTTTGGTCCATCAGTTTAAATGATAGAACAAAAAGTCCTTCAGCTACAAAACAAACTATTTTGGCTTGCTTCTTGGGTGGCTGCTTATTGTTTTACAAGACAATGGGAATTGTCATACTGCTTTTGATTATTTTCATAAATTTATTGAATATTTATTGTAAAGAATACTTCAGTTTTGTATTTTGAAGTTTAATATTACTTAAATTTTAAAGAAATCCTCTGGTACTTTTCCAGTTTTCTGTGACTTTTTCTAACCATTTACTCTCAAAATTATTTTAATTTTTATTTGTGAAGTGAGTAAACAATCTGGAAGTCATTGATAGACAATAAAAATGGCACCCCACAATGCTATTTTTAAAAAAAAGGGCGACAGACACTATTATCTTGTCTATGTTTGACATACTTTCCTAAAATTTCCCACAATTACTGGCTTAATTTCAGCTCTACTGGTGGTAAGAAATGCAGAAAGGTTAGTATACGCAGGGAACTGATGTTTGCTGGTGTTTCAGATCATCCATTGTTATGTTTTGCTATTTATTACTTGTGTATTACAGTTTCTGGGACCCAGCCTTATGGATTAAGTATTCCATTGAGCTTGACAATAGGCCAGCTCTAGAGAGCAAGGCTGTCCCTGCCACACTGGGTTAAAACACTGCTGTTAAACTGCTGGCGAGCCGTGCACATCCAAATGTCTCTTTGGTTAGTAGAAATGCTGAGGCAGACTAACATAGCCCCTGGGAAATTAAAATACTAGTTTGTGCTTTCACAACAACTTCCTCATGGAGGCTGTGCATTCTTTACCATTGTAAGATCAAGACACTTATGGATGTTTGATTCTACTCACTACAACAAGTATTTTAGAAATAAACATAAAAATTGTGGTGGGGGATGAAGGACACTTACCATGAAAGACTTAGTAGTACGTAGGTTTTATTCCCTACTGGCAGATGTAGCAATAACTTGTCCTTTTTGTATCTTTATGTAAGTTGCTGGAGAACACGAGAAAATAAATTTCAAATCGGTTTCTTATTTCTTGGGAAATTACTCTTAGACAAATATATCACTGTATACACTGCTATAGTCTCTAATTTGGCAGGTCAATTTCACCCCTAAGCAGAGGTGAGCAGATTTAGTAGACACATAACATAAGGAACTGTGGATGTAATTTGTTAAACTATAAATGTTACTATGTTCACAGTAGCACAGAATCTGCTATTATGGAGAACTGAACATGTTTTGACTGATCTGAGATCAAGCTATAGACTTAAAACCTCTTTCTTGTTCTGATTGGTTTTGACCAGGGGAAGTATATTTGTTTAAATGAGCCTTTCTTTCAGAGGAAGGCATTTCATTACCCTTTGAGAACAGGCACATGCCAGAATAAATATATTTCAACCTCTGTAGATTTTTCCTAGGGGGAAAAGGTATACTGTCTTTTCTTTGGTTTTGGGAATAGATGAGATTTTCATAACTATAAGAAGATAATTATTTGTGGACACCTTGAAGTACTGATTTGTCTATAAATTTAACTGGTAACTGGAGTGCCACACTGAATTAAGTTGGTATAACATACTAGCCTGGAGCATTTTTTCTTATCCTGAATTGTGTTAGTTCTTGATAATGATTGGATTATTTCTTCTTCGGCACCAAATGCTGCATTGCTGGGAACTTACCATGTTGTGTAACGGGATTAACATTTATTTACGGATTTCATTCATCAGTACTGAAGTAATTTCCCAAAGGCATTTTTGAATGCTTTATTATTATTATTGTATCAACTTTCCATTGTATCATCATGATATTTTTGGAAGGGAGCTGGCAAGTATGCAGGCATTTCAAAAGAATTCATGAACTTGGAGCCCCAGTGGAAGGCTTTCATTTGTCATTTTTTAACATTGCCAGTTTGCCCTAGGTATTAATATTTCTTGTTATCAATTATAATGGATAAATAAACTGCTTTTAATTACTTTCTAATTGTTTCATAGTTTAGGCAAAAGAGAGGAGGGGCTCTTGCTGGATTTCTTGAGAGTGGGACAATGATTGGGATTTTCATATGATCTCTGTAGAAGTGACATTTTGAAATTCTAAACTGGTAGAAGTTACAGGGATGTACTTTCCCTGCTTTAAAGTCCTTTGTGGATCTTTAAGGTTTAGGCAAGTTCCCCCTGTCCTTTGATAAGAAACACTCCCCTTTTGTTTTCTCCTGTGCTATATGGAAATAAAATCCAGCTTGTCTTTTATTTATTTAAATGTCTGTGAAAGTTTTATTCTCTGAGATCACAGTTCCCTTGAACTCCTCCATGGAGAGAGGAAGATACTTCTTTTGCTTCTTTGCAAAGCACTTGGATGTAATATTCCCATTGTGTAGTTGATTTTGCGTGTTTCTGGCTACATATTTAGTTTGCCGTAATATGAGAATACCATATTAAAGCCTCACACATCATGTTATGAGAAGTATTGATTTATAATAATCTTACTGGGATTATTTCTGGGTTTGCTAAAGATCATTGGGTGAGGCTATCATTATGGATGCTAAAATTGGAACTGAGACCACTAGGTAAAGACCTACTTTTCTCCCTCACAAATCCAACCTGTTGAATGAAGATGCACAGCTACCAAGTTCTTGACATCATTCTTTCCACAGGAAAACAGCTGTGCAGCTGCATGCCCTATCTCATCCACGTAATGAATGTAAGAGATCACAGAAATAAAGCCTAGCTCAATCAAGTGACACCACATTAGGAATTGCAAAGAAAAGACTTAAGAGTTTAGTAATCCACTGATTGGGATGATTCAAATTTCTTGTCTAGAAGTTAGACCTTTTTAAGAGCTACAAGGAATGAGCTTTAAGCCTGCATTAAAACAAATAGAAAAAACGTAGTACAAAACTATTCTGAAATAGTTCCAGGAAGTCCTGATATGTAAGCATATCATTATGCTTACATTTAGAGATTAAGGATTTTAGAGACAGGTCAAATTCCTTCCAAGAGTAAATTGCATTAGTGGGCACAGAACATCTGGAAAAATATGGTATGTCTAGAAACACCCTAAATGGCCTGTTTTCAGAAAACTTGTCTGTCTAACATGGTTTGATGTTTTTCCTGTGTGTGGTTTGGTTGGTTGGTTGTTTTTTTCTGAAGTAGAATATGGGCGAGGAGACGAGATATAAAAAGGCATTTGGAAGACTGTGGTCTATTTATGTAGCATTAACTATTGGGGGAAAAAAAAAAGGTTTTGAATGGATAAATAAAGTTATATGGTATTGCAAGTAATTTGTAATGGGAAAGGTATAGAGTGAAGATAGGTCAAAGGAAAAAAAAAAACCCTGAAGATCTACATTGTGGGTTTTCCCTTGAATGGTTTACATGTTGCAGATGGACCATAAGTAGATCAGTCTGGCATTTTCTTAATCTGGGGAATTCTTGTCCACAATTCATGAATCAGTTGTTTTGTTTCCCTTAGGGAGAATATGACTAAAGTCTGTTAAAATTATAATGAAATGCTTGACTTAGCTTTACTGCAGAAGTCAACTCAAAATTTTACACAGAATCTCATGCTTTACATTGTTCTTCAAAGTGAACAGTAACTAAGAATTTTCACCCTGTTATGTTTTGTTGTGAAAAGTGATTTTTTATATTAATTGGTCACAGTTAAAGTTGTGTATAGAAATTCAGTGTTTACATTAACTTAGTATTACATTTTCATTGAGCATTTGATGGGAAAAGTGGCAAGAGTTTGGAACAAGGGTATCAAATTTTGCAAGGATCTAAGTTCTCCCATGTTGAGCATATTATTTAGTGTGAGCAGTGTCCTCACTTGCTCAAAAGGTGATTCAGACTTATTTTTTCCCTGATACTGGGTGGTGGAAAGAAGCAGGCTTGAGTTCATATCTTCTTATAGTGAAGCTTTAGTTCCACAGAGGCAAGGACAGAGTTTAGCATTAACCAGCTTCTTTCAAACCATTATTCTAAACTGGAGTGCGTGTAGCTTCGCTTTTAATGTTGATGTACACCCTTGTCCTCTGTCACTCTGGATCAGGGAGGTTTTAAAAAGTGTGCTGAATGCTGTGGGTACAGTTATGTTTGATTTTTGTTGCTTAAGAGTGTAAAGGAAATATTAGGAGAAAAGGCTTAAATTTAAAATTCTAGGTGTCTTGCAAATATGGCCAGGCCTGGTTTTAGAATTGTGTGTTCTATATTTTATTTGTTCCTCTGCAAGTCAAAGAAGAAAGAACAAGCGTGGCATTAAAAAAGCGTACTAAGGTGTATTTAGATGAGAAATTCTGTTTCCTCAGTTTCTAAGGTACATTTGAATAGCCATTTCTGAATAACCTTTAAGGCAATTTCAGGCATAGAGCAGGAACAAGATCAGAGGCAAGCTGAAGAATGTGTTTCAGTCAATGAAATGCTTTACTTTCAGAATATTTGCTCACATATACTGTTTCTTGGTAAAAAGGAAATGTTTTAGAAACACCATAGTGTAAAGGAATAGTCATGAACCACAGGCTGAATCAAATCACTACTGGTATCAAATGGTCCCTTTAGCTTGAGTGGACAATTTGCTGGCAGTGCTGTTGAAATATCTCTGCTTTATTGCATTGCAGCTATTAAATAATAGTTTCAGATATTTAAGGCTCCACTCTTGTGTCTTACAGGGGCAAGAAATACCTGTCTGTTTTCTGCTGAATGCCTCTTTTGGTCTAATCATTTTGCTGTATTATTTTTATTAGTTTCTTTGCAAATAGGGATAGTTCAGGATGCACTCATTTGCTACTTACAATGGAGAAAGAAACCAAGCATCAGCCTCACTGTAAGGAAAACTCTTTTCGCATCTATCGAGCGTCTGAACAGACAAAAGATCACTTTCAGCCTCTTTTTACAAGGGACTTGTTTTAATTATAGAATGCTTTAGCTATTACTAAACATTTGCCTGGCACAGTTGGCATATGACATCATTTTACAAAAGCTTGGGTTTCTTTAGAGCATTCCAGCCTTAGGCTGCTCTTCTTAGAACTAAAGAAGGAGCATTATTTTTCCACCAACTGAAGAAGGTATCTTTAAATTAGAGCCAATAAAAATAAGATGATAATCCAGAACCATTCCCAAGTAATGATCACAATGCAACAGTCACCTAATGAAGACTTACTTATATTCACTACTGCAGTATTTCTGGTGACCTCATTACAATACCAAATACTTTCCCATTCCCGCATGCAGAAAAAAAAAACAAACAAAGGACAGAATTTCTGGTAATCTCCCTACCAGTTTTCATTTTATAAAGTTGCATTGCTCTCTAAAAAAAAAAAAAAAAAACCTCAAAATGGAGAATATTTTTCTATCCTTGAATATGCTGTATATAATGTATATTAGTATATTACAGATGAAATGCAATTTAGAATGAGTATAATGTAAGAAGAATCTGTCAGATCTGTAAATGAATAATGAAAACAGTAAATAATAATTAATATTTGAGTTTGCATTGCAATGTGCATAGTTTGTATAGAAACAGAGTATTAATATTTCTTGTCACTGCTAACTATCAACATTTCTTTATTTCTTCAAGTGAAGTAACATACTGGGAAATGGGAAATGGGTCTTGTTAATTACATTTTAGTAATTCTTTGGTAGGGCAGACTATTCTTAATGTCATTTTTGTAAATAGTGTAAACTCTATACATATCCCATCATTTGGGTGTTTTTCCTCTTTTTCTCATTGAGATTTAAGATTTAAGTCAGGATTATTTTTTCCCCTAATGAGATGTAAACTATTAATATTTTTTGCAAAATACAGTATGTTTAAAGCTTAGCATAGTGCAGCTACAATATTATGACAGTGGCAGTATGAAGTTAAAATTTTTATCAAAGCTTCTGAAGTTCATTGAATGATTTCTCAGAAATACAGACTGCTGAACTAAAATTTTACAGCTTGCTGTTTGTCCAGGTTCAGTCTTTTCCTCTGTTCTTGGGAAAGTAATTTGGTTTTGGATGTCTCAGCATCACCAATATAGAGTACTCCTTCTAGGTAAAGTAAAAAAAAAAAATACAGATTTCTCACTGAATCTTGTTATTTCTGGATTCCTGTAGGTCTCAGTTCTGATTTGATTGACTGCAGAAGGGCAGGATCAGTTAGGGAGAATCACTAAACCAGGCAGAGAAATTTGTAGCACCATTGTAAGTATTTCAGTCATACTTCTGTAGAAACTAAAGTTTCTTACTTTTTTAATTACACACCTGAAAGAATTTATTTAGGATTTGTTTGTATTTTCAGGAGTATGTATCCTATTCAAGTTGTATGTTGCATAAACGTTTATCACTACTCAGTAGCTCTTTGGTCATCTCTAAGATAAATTTATCTTATTAACAATTTTGATGTAAGTAGGGCCGTATCTGCAATGTATGGTAAATCCAATGAAAATTAAGGGCTTGGGCTATATTTATTTGAATTTTCTTTAAAAAGCTTGTCAGTTTACCATCTGGTGATTTTTCTCATGCTAAATCTCAAAGATGATTTAGTTTACTAGTTGGTATTACTAAATATTTTACATAGGAAATCATGTTTTCTCAGAACCATTACCAAAATATTCTGATCTGACTTGAATAAATTTCAAAAATCTTAATATATTAATTTATATATCTATATTGTGATGGCTTTTGAGTCACTTTTTAGAACACGACTTTGCTTAGCAATATATAGAAATGTTTGCATTACTGAGGTTTTAAGGTACATGATTCAAAAAACTACAATTATTTACCTATATTAAAGACATTACAGAAGTTACTGCTTATGGTTTGGTAATTCAATGCATAGGTTGTGCATTATCACCCAAGGCACTACAGTTGACATAAAGAATCCAAATGTCATTAAATTGGATGAGTGCAAATGCTATTCAGTATAATTTTACATTTGGCAGTTTTAGCCTTCCATTTTCACAAGGTTGAATAAGATCTTGTTTTCTTAAGCTTTAGATTTTACTGCCTTTGAAAGAGAACTGCAGAGAGATAATTTTAGAAAAATTATCTCTCTGCAGTGTCTACAGGGAGCATCCACATGACAAAATTAAGCAGAGGGACTGTAGTCATCTTTATCACACTAATCCTTCCCCAGAGATTAGATTGTATTTATTCTAGTATCTGAAGTATTTCAGTATATTTACCATTAATTGATTCATTAATTATTGATTGATTAATTATTTTATTTAAACCCTGTTTAACTTAGTGTTCAGATAAGTCATGTTCTTCAGGAGCCATTTATATGGCTAGGGCGAGAAGTTATTAGGATAACGTCATTGACAGTTGTAGTAGCTCTGATTTAGGTCTATTAGTGTGACATATTGAAACCTCATTAAATTTCTCTGTTACATTGAGAGATGCCAGCCTTGTCAGTTGGTGAAAGTTGCATACTATAACCAGCTGTGTTTTCAGTTTAGGAAGGTCTTAGTACAGGCGTGAGACAAAAATGAGAGCCTCCCCTGTTTGTGTTCACATCACAGCTCTAAGCAGTGGGTGGAGGGTTAATGTGATGACATTTTATGAAGGCTACCTGCATTTCAGAAGGCTGCCCCTTGTCTTCTAAGGTGTTGATAGGTCTTTATTCCTCCAGCAAATCTGATACCGTGCTGGAGCCCAGCTGCTGGTGCTGTGTTTTTCACGTAGATAGCAGCCTTTTAAAATACTTTTGCAAAGACAGTAACTCAAAAAACAACTCTGTACCCTAAGCAGTGTTATTAATGCATAGGTAGCATTTGTAAACATGAGCTGTTTGATTACATAGCTCTAAAATAAGCTTTGTATCCAACATAATTTTATTCTGCTGATTCTGGAATGGCACAGGGTCTCTGCAAACATTTGTCCTGAGTTAACCACTTCCTGTATTTCCCCTGAGAAGCAGTGGTGTGCTCCTAGAGGGGAATGAGAAGGAAGAGAAATTATTTGGGGATTATTTAGGGTAGATTTGCAGGAGTTCTGGGCTAATCCAAAAGCACACTAATTGATCTGAAGTCCTCAGATGCATTCTCTTCATGCAGTTTTACAAGCAATAAACTTGGAGAGGGAGAACTGGAGAGAGAAGACAAAGAAAAAAAACCTACAAACCACACTCTGTGCTTCTCTTGAGCTCTCTGACTTTCCTTTGGGTTGGCACGAGTTTTCTGTCTCTCTCACTGGTTGTAACTTCTCTTCTTCTGGAGGATGAGAAGCCAGAGTAGGCTTTGCTGCTTTTCATTAGAACTCGCCATGGAATGTCTTTGAACATTGGCATGGCATTCTTACAGGGGCACTGTGAAGAAGACGGGCAGGAGGGCTGCCAGTCTAGTCCAGCACATGTGAAATACTTCAAAACACATCACCTCACAGGTATTACTTTTATGCTGCACAGAAATTTTGTGTAATGTGAGAAAAGTATTTAGGTATGAATCTGACTTAATAATGCTGATTTTTCAAAGCAGCTGCTAAGAGAGCATACATTTTAAAGGATGCTGAGCTGGAAAATGTTTCTGCTTTCTGTGAGGGCATTATAAGTTTTGATTTGAGAGAAACAGTTATTTGAATAGAAAGGTAGCTGGTGGATTATGAGAGGTAAGTGTCTAGAATACGGGAAGTTTAAATCACATCTCTGCCACGTATCAGGTTAGTCACCACACTGTTATACCCTTGGATTTCCTTGAGTAGAACTATTCCACTTTATTGAAAAGAAGAAAATAAAAATTAAAGGGAATTTAAATCTTAGTATTGCACAGGTTATTTTCTAACTCAAATACTGTTTAATGATGACCTGAAATTGAACATAGTATAACAAGGTAGAAAAATATTTAGCTAGGAATAGCAAATCTGATGTAAGCCTCTTTCCATCTCTTTTTTTCCTTACCTCAGTAGAGTTGAGAGCCAAGGGAATCCTGAGCCAGCACTGATTTAGGCTGGTATGCACACCAGGTGCAATATGACGTATTCACAGTCTCCCTCCTGGTTAGCTCATGCAGAGCAATTTCTGCAGTGAAATACCTGCTTCTTGGTCCATGACAAATGTGGTTGTACAGCTTCTGGCTACAGATCTAATGCAGTTCATGGTATGATCTGAACAGGAGTCATTTACACAGTGAAGATCTGTGCTTAAAAAACGAAGTCTGATCAGAAGTAGTATGGCCGCCTCCTGTTCCACACCTGTTTATCTCTAACTAGTTTTTAGCTTCATTCACAAAAAAAATGAGGTTTAGAGGATGATGCTCTCTCACTTTCTCCCGGAGGAACTTAGTTTATTTGCATAAACTAGAAACCTGAAAACATAACAAAAACAGGTATTTCTTTGAGATGGAAGAATATAAATTTGTATTGAAACTTTTGTTTTTCACCATTATTAAGAAATTACCATCTTCATTCAGTGGTAGACCACTGCTTTTTTTTAATCACTGTCCATGGTTTCCTAGTGAACTAAGATGTTCTCGGGCTACTACCATGGATTTGTGTGGCTTTTTCCTAATAATGATAGAATTTTAGGGTTAAAAGGGAGCGCAAGAGAGCATCTAGTTCATCACCCTGCCCCAAGGCAGCATGAGCTAATCCTGACAGGTGTTTGCCCAACCTGTTCCAAAGCTTTACAGATACTCTTTAAGGCCCCCAGGCAACCTATTACAGAGCTGTCACTGCACTTACTCTTGGGTATTTTCTGCTAGTGTTTAAAAAACTTCTGCTGTTGAGCTTGTCACTTCTTGTCACTGTAGATATGGGAAGCAGATTGCTAGCTTGCCATTTGCAGTAGTTTGGGGTTGTTTGTATTTTGTGTTTGGTTGGTTGGTGTTTTATTTTGCTTCCTAGAGTTACAGTCCTTTCAGTGTTCTTGTGCAGCTAATGTTTTTATAGACAATGCATATTGCTATCCTGTGTATCTGTGAGTTCCGTTCAGTCAATTCCTGCATTTCTTTTTTTTACCATTACCCGAAATATAATCTACCAATCAGCAGATTGACTGCATTTTTCTATACTAGAAACTTAGTTCTTAAAAAAATCGTCTTCATTCGTAGTCTACTATTGAAATTATATATAGCAGCAGTGAAGAGGTAGCTGATGTATTTTTTGTGTTAAGAAATTACCACTGCAAGCAGTAGTGATATCTATATCCTTCCTTTGTAGTTACTCTTTCCTCAACATGTGCTTAAGACTGGTATAGGAGACTAGATACTAAACTGGATGATATTACCAAAAATGCTGTATCCTCTAAGGATCCATGGTTTTCATTGGTGTCTTACTACTGAGTATATGAAACTCCTAGTCAATGTTTCTTTAGTGCTTTAAAAATCAGTGCAATAATTGGACATGTTAGAAGGCTTATTCAATGTTCATTTTATACTAAGTTCATAAACAGAAATCTTCACTGTTGGCTGTCTTGCTGATGGTCATGTCATTTCCTGTTCCACAGAACAGCCAGCAAATGCTGTGGGTCAGGGGAAACCCCTGGTAGACAAACTATGAAAATAATTTTATCCCAGCTTAAAATGGAGGGACTTGTGGCCATTCCATGTGCATCCATGGAAGCTAGTAATTTATATCTAGTATAGCTAGTATAGATATCAGAGGTACTGTGAATGACTTGTAGTCTTTGGGGAAATCTTTAACAAGCGTTAACCCTAGCCATGGTCTTGGATTTCCATGACTGTCTCTACAAAAATGTATCTCTTGGGGAAAATAGTGTTTTGGTTTGATTGTTAAATTCAGAGTGAAAAGTTCAGTTATTTGTATAAGAGTGTTATTAAGTCATCATGTCTTAAGAGTTAAATGATTTAAAGGATTTTGCTATGAAAGAACTTTCATTTTCACCTATCCTGTCTTACTTGAAAGCAAAGTGGGAATCCAGCTTCTAAGATAATGTTCTTCCATAAAGAATATTGGTTTTTGCTATTACTTATACTAAAAATTTTAAAAAAAAAGGTTATTTTTTTCATTCTTTCTTTTCCTTTCTTTCTTGATTTCTTTTGAGCATTCATATATTATCACAGTCATGTCTCTGCCACTGTCCGCATTTTTTCTTGAATGTTCTGTTTTAAGATATGTGCACCTTGTCTAAAAAGCCAGCTGGGATGCCACAGATACTATGCTCTATTTATGACTGCAAAGTAATTACAATGGAATTTAAAGACTTGGTTTATAGATCCAAGATGAGGATCTTCTGTGTACACTAAAAGGAAGAATCCTTTCCAGACCACTTCTTATTTGGCTGAAGATGAACTTGAGGAAGCATTTTGGAGTGTCAGCCAAGGCTGCTTTTAGAAAGACCTGGGTGGGATTCGTACTGTTGATATCCAAATAAAAAGAGGCCCTGATTTTAATCTCTGCATGATTACTCTATTGTAGTTATGAAACCATGAATTAACTTTAAGGCTTTCAGGGATGAAAGGAGACATATAAGAAAGTGCCTGTTATCTTTGTTAGATTAATGGGAAAATACTTCATCCAGTGTCCTAGCAGCTTTCTCTAGTGGACTTGTCTTTTGTTTATTCTGTTTCTGTGTGGTATGCATTTTAGTTTGTTTCCTGTGAGAGAAAAATCTTTATGACTGAGGGAAATATGTTACAGGAGCAGAAGAAGATGGGCAGTTTGGGGAGGAGAGAGGAGCTAATGTGCTGTATATAATTGAAAGTGTAGTCAGTATGCTCTGCTTAAGGTGAAGTTGAATATATCTCTTTTTGGTAAATGTAACTGAAAATTGTAAAGTTTCAGTATTCCTCAGCAAAAGAGTTTATTTCAGAATTTAGAAAGGGGTAACTGTTGCGGTGCCAAGTTCACATTCCCCTTATGTTACTGGTAAATGGTTTCTCCCCAGAAAGTCCTATTTTTCTTGGTACCCCACTGGTTCCTGGGTCTCTCTCCCATCCCCTGCCCTCTCTCATTGGCCCTTATTATGTCATTAAACCTTCTCTCTACCCCCTAGCCCTCAGATTATTAGTTATTGGTGCTCTGCCCGCCCCTCCGATCCCTCAGTGTAAAACCATGCACACGTGATTCTTTGGGGTCTTTCGTCTTATGCTCCCGTTCGAAGAAGTTTGTACTTGATCCATGTCCTAATAAACTCTTTGGACCTGCAAGCAAAATATCCCTCCTGCTTCTTTGTCTCTGGGGCGCTCTAGACTGTGTGTGAGTAGCTGTCTGTGCCCATCTACAGGGGTGGACTGTGTGTTTGCCATAGGTGCTGCCAAGGTACAGCCAGAGTGGCCTCACAACACACACTGCTGGGACAGGCGCAGCAACGGTCCATTCGACCCCACACACTGTGTCAGGCAACAGTTTCAGAATATAGGCCTAATTGTATGAGGGCTATAAATACAATCATTCAAAAGAAATATATTTTAGATTATCCAGAAACCTTTTAGTTTTAAATACTGTTCTGTCCCCAGTTTCTTGAGACACCTCAGCACCCCTTTCCCTGTCCATAAATCATATGGATGTGAAGGTATAATTTGTAGAACAAATATTATTCTGCATAAAATTTTTACATGTAGACATAAATGAAAATAACTTTGAGACAGCAGAGAAAACCACATTTATAGTGTGTGGGACATAGAAAAATGAATTCTCTAAGCACTGCTTTACATGATTTGAGGTACAGAAGTCTCTTTTCTATCAAACTAAGACTTATTTTGTCACCAAGACAAAGGAGATTTGGCTGCATGACTCTGTTTCCAAGCGAATGCTTATATTTTGGTATCTAAAGAATAAGATATGCTGGTATTCCCTACATACAGAGATGATCTCTTTCTGGTTTGCTTCTTGAGATATAGTCAGATGGGTTTTCCATCTCTAACTGGAAGTCAAAACTGGATGCACCTAGTGATAATTACATTAATTAATAAGCCATAACCTATAATGCACAGGCAGTTCAGAAAAGAGCAGTGATACCACTTTGAATGTAGCCAGTGAGTGAATATAAGTTAAAAACAGAATTGCTTGTTCTCATCAGCATGGAAAATCAGATACTTCAAAGTCCATTCTGCATTCTTTTATTATGAAGTTATACTTCTTGAGCCGACCTGCATGATAATGATGTTATTAAAAAATGCCTTCCAAAAATGAAATTCCCTGCTTCATTTATCTTTCTTCATGGAGTA
This sequence comes from Petroica traversi, assembly GCA_025920805.1. Taxonomy (NCBI): domain Eukaryota; kingdom Metazoa; phylum Chordata; class Aves; order Passeriformes; family Petroicidae; genus Petroica; species Petroica traversi. The sequence continues at coordinate 7,147,783 of JAHLSL010000117.1, read as the reverse complement.
TGAACATTTTTTTCCTCCATCTGCTCCATTCTGTGTTTCAGCTTTTTTTTTTTTTTTTTTTTTTACGATGTAATTTAACATCTGTAATAAATGTATTAGGGCTCCTATGTATAGTTAACTTATGGTCTTAGCGCTGTTAGACAACAGAAAATGTAAAATTAAAACACTGGTGTTTTAAAATTAAGACTGGTGTGCCAAAAAGGTGGCCTAAATGGAGTGATGTGGTTGTCCTTGGCAGTCTGCTCAGCAGATACTGTCAGTGTCACTTGGGGGAGAGGGAGCAGGAAATGAGCAAAAAAAGACCATCTGCTGTGCACTGTTTTACACTGGGTTTATACAGTTTTCCTAGTCCCTATCCAAAAGTGGCAGATCTTGAATGTCTGTGTGGTTTTTTTAGTGGTTACATATAGCTGCAGTGCATGTTGGCAAAAAGGACTGACACCATCTTTGTCAGGAAGCAAACAATTGTTTCCATAGTCAGACCAAGTTTAGCAAGTACTCCTGTTCATCCTGACCATCTGTGCATTCCCAATCTATACCATTTTGCCTTTTTACCCCTCTCAAAGAGGAAGAAGTGTAACCGAACTCCAAATATTTTAGTAAGCCTGTACAAATATTATTGCAATCCTATTAGCACAAGTGAGAATTTCTCACTGGGGCAAAGGCTGCTTTGCCACTCAGACTGTCTATCAGTTACTGGAGCACTGTCAATATTTTTATTTTTTAAATTTTTTTTTTCTATGGCTGAACATGAAGACACAAAAAATTAATACATCCAAAGATTGGAAATTATTTATAACTTTGTAGAATATAAAAATATTTGGAAGAAAGCACACGTGTGTACCTGTGCCATGTGAACTTGTTCTTGTCCACACATTAGTGGGAATTTAGGTTTACAAACTTGGCATATCTTTTTCTTCTCCTAGGTCTATATGGCAGGAATCAGCTCCAATATTCTGCTCTGTCAGCATGGGCAAAATGCCTTGTGAAATCAGCAAACTCATTAATTGGAATTTAAAAGTGTAACAAGATCTGAATATAGGAAATACAACCATCACCCCTTTTTGAGAGAAAAAAAATATTGCCCTTAAAAGCTTAGCTGAGCCTAAATCATCATTTAGGTAATTCAGTTGACAGTTATTTAATGTTGGCAGCAGTATGTGTGTATGTACCACTGCCCTGGTAGTCAATGGAAGATGTCATAACCATTCAAGTGATTTATCAGTTTATAATTGTTATGCTCTGTAGTAGCTAGAGGCCAAGAGGAAGATAGTAGAGATTCTGCTTTAGCTCAAATTTTCCCTGTGGAAACATCTTACAGAATGGTAGTAAGAATGAAATCAGTGCTTTACTATGGAAACCCAGTAGAATTATCTCGTCCAAAATCCTTTATAATTTACTGGCCATAATTCTAATTCTTTGCTCTGTTGACCATAACACAGAATTGCTCTTACTGTGGGATGTTTGAGAAAACAAACTACAAATTTTTTGATGAGGTTATCATACTCAATTAAATTTGGTAGTATTCTTCCAAAATTATTTACATAAAGAGTGTCCAAGATTAGCACATCCTTGAAGAGGAGTTTTTGTACAGGCAGTTGTGTTGCCGTAATCCACTTCTATCAAAGAAATTATTAGGTATAAAGAATACGACTAATCTAAAGCAATCAATGCTCAATTTACCAAGCCACTTGCACAGAACCAAAAACAATTAGGTGGGCCTACTCCCTAATACAGTTGTTTCTATATGCTTTCTATTTTATTCCAAAGCTGATACAGAATGATCAGTGACTTTCCTAATTCAAATCTCTAAATTCACCTGTAGTTTCTTGGGTTGTAAATATTATATCTTCTGACTATGAACAGTGTTAAATGATTGAGGTTTGCCTGAGACTGCAGATGGACTGAATCAAATCTCAAAGCTGCTTCTGTCGTGCCACTTTGAAAAAAGGTGATGCACATCATTGTTCCTATTATTAAATGTTTCCATAATGGCCTTTTTAGCAAGTGGTCTGCATACTTTCCCAGGAATTCAAAATATGGACAACTAGTCCCACTGTTTTAATGACTCAGATGGGAGCTCTGCGACATAGGGCTTAATATGGTTTCAGGTCGCCATTACCCAGCAAGTCTGATGTCCTGCTTTAACTCAGCTGTACGTGGACAGGAAATAGAAGGGACAGGAGTAGCTCTGAGCCAGTTTTAGATCCCTCTGAAGTCTGGGTCTGTCCTCAAATGTACCTAGTTCTTACAAGAAACCAGAGCAACCTCAGAACTTCACTGTCTGTTGCTGTAAATGGAGCAGAGTGCAGCAGTGGTCAGGAAATTCAGTCCCTTGTTTTGTGTGGAGAGTAAATGATCAGAGTTACCACTGCTGCCTGTATATTTTTTTAATATCTTGAGAAATTCCTTTCAGGGGTGCAGGTTATATTTTAAATTGTCCTTCTTCTGTTTGTGTGTTGTAAAAGGGCTGGGACATTCAAAGCTGAATTAGGCCCAACACACACAGGGGCCATTATATGTACTTCCACTCACTAGACGGAGATCTTCTAAACATTATAAGGTAAGGAATAGATTGCCTTTAAACCCATGTGTAGACTATATTTAAATAATGTGTCTGATTTTGCTGTATGAATTTTATATCTCGTGTACCTTCACTTTTTTTTTAAATGCCAGTATAGAAAATGCAGTACTCACGGCCACCAAGGCTATGTAAGCAGCAAAGAGTTAAGAAACTAAGACAGTCCAAATGTGAAGAAAAATGTAAAGACATGCTGCAGTCTGATGAAGATTACCAGACCATCACAGCAAAGCCCAAAAGCATCCTTCAAACCTCAGGAAAAAATGCACTAAAGAGTTACCATGGGAAGAACAAATTTAAAGAACAAATAAAAACCAACAGCTATTTACACCCCAACAAAATCATACAAACAAAGAATAAAAACAGAATCGCAAATCAGCTCAACTGAATAACTAAGCAGAATGTGAAAAAACTAAAATATTAAATATGGGAATAAAGGGGGGAGGGGAGGGCAGGAGGGCAACCACCCAACAATCCAGTGGTAACGAAGACATAGAACATAAAAATGCTATATAGAAAATAAAGCTGACCATTGTCAGAAGACAAAATACAAAGCTAAACAAATGCTTTACTCTAGGTAAATGTTAGCATTTTGTGTGTGATTTCTGCTAGTTTCTTTACTGTGACATCAATGGGTTTTTTCAACATCGATCACAGACACCCTGTACTGAAATCAGTGTATTATGCTGATTTAATGTGACAGCAGCTTTTGTTCATCATGTTGATATTCATGAAGAATTTATTAGATATTGATACCTTGAAAATATAGAAGACATAGGATTTTGAGTAAACAGATGCCAACCTATATTTCCCTAAAGATTCAGGTCCCTTTAAACTTAGACTCCTCCAATATATGCCTATCTATTTTTAAAAGCAAAATATGGGACATTAAAAAGTAATGTTATAAGGTGACATGTATTTGACATGAGGAGGAAAGGCTATTAACCTGTAGCTGGAATAATTTTTAATGAAGAACTCAGATAAAATGATGAGTGAGAATAAGCCCCCTAAGATTAATTTGTGTGTTGAGAGTATCTTGAAAATGTTGGCTTCCTCAACCAAATAGTTGATTTATCGATATGGTGCCAATAAAAATTTATACTGCAAGGAAAGAAACAAAACCCAAACCAAACCCAAAAACTTATCACAGTTCATTTTATTGGAAGTAATATATAAAGAAGTATCCTTCTTTATATTTTACTTGTGAGATAAAACGTAGTTTCAAAAATTACTGGAGTCCATTAAGAAAGAACAAGAGTGTGTGGTCCAAAGTCTCACAGGGATTCTGGTCTATGTTCGGGAAGCAGCTTATTCATTTTCTCCCAGACAAATATTTGTTACTTAGTTGTTAAATCAAAGATGAGTTCATGCTGCCAAATAGATTTGAATTCAAACCATTAGAGAATTTTAGGTCACTCCCTTCCAGAGCTTTGATTTGTGCCCATCTCTTAATGTGGTAAGGCTTTTAAACTTCTGCTTGCTTTATCAGCATTAGTTAAGAGATGAAACTGTGTGATCATGGAAGGAAGAGAGGGAGGAATTGTGCCTTTTGAAAGATTCTATTAGTTTTCTTTGGCCAAACTTTGAGTTTTCCTCTTTGCCCTTTTTGACAAGGTCATGATCCTCATGAATATTTGACTGAGCAGTTGAATCTGCATATGGGAGAGCTTATAATGGAGGTGGGAATTTTGACTTGGTGCTGAGGTCAAGTAACTAACACAATACACATTATACATTTTTACACTGTGCTAGTAGAAGATAATCAACTGCAATTAAAAGTTGCCAACACCTTTGTTGGGTGAATTTTAGTAATTGAATTTGTTTCTTATCATTCTTCTTGCAGAGGGAGGTAGCATGTTTGTCAGACAAATAATCAATTAAAAATAGACTTTGATTCTATTGATCAACATTTTAAGAAAAAGAAACCCCGCCTCTCGCTGGTTGGAGGCAAAATCCTTCCCTTGTTTGAAGGTAATTGCTCATTTAAAATCTACCCAGTCACATAAAGTCAGAGAAGTAAGCTGTTTGCTTCAGATACCAGTTAGTGTCTGTGCCACAGTTGGGAATACATCTCAACATTTGTTGGGATCTCATCCTATGATAAAATTCTGAGTTATTCCAAGCAGGTCAGTGCTTCCCAGAATAGCCATTGAATGTGGGAATTTGTGCAAAAGTTGAGATTTAGCAGCAAATGGAGAAAGATATAACAATCCCATAATTTTAACAGCTTGAAGCAAATTTATTGTGCATCTATTGTAGACATATCATAATGAGGTTAATCAAAAGAGAGTTAAAAGAAAACCACATCTTTCCCACCTTGAAAAATGTGGTTTAATCAATAGTGAAAAATAAATGGGTAATCAGCGAAGATTTGTTTCATTTAATGTTTACTGTTTACTGCATGGTTTCTAAGGAATATCTTGGTAGATGGGGGCCAGGTTTCTGAATTTCAAGTTCTTTATCCATTGCAGATTTTGTTCCCTGTGTGAGTCTGCGTCAGTAGCACATAGTGAAATTCAAAGTTATTCCAGACTCCTTCATTACATGTGTGCTGATTGCTACTGAAAACCTCATATGGTTTTAAAATACATTCTACACTATAGAACTCAAAAAATTAATGCAATTTTTAAAATAATTTCAATTTTTGATGGGAAAAATAAACCAAAACAACCCAAGCCAAACACCATGGATTTGTTCCTTTTTGTTTACAAGGATATGATTGTGAAACATTACTAATAAACTTTTATTAGCAATAATAAATGACAGCTGTGTGTAACATGTACGAAAAGCCTGTTCAAAGATTCATTTCTAGGTTGCATGTCATGTTTAAAGCTATAAAGTATAATGACCTTTTCCGAGATCAAAGCCCCATCTCTTTCTTTTTTTTTCCAAAAGAGATGTTTGAGGTTGTAAGAGCAGGGAACTCACTGAGTGAAGTTTCAGTTTCTACCAGAATTTGATTAATGGACATGTTGAGAATGATAGGGCCATGAGTGAATGAGGGGGACAAGTCTGGTGGACAAGCAGTTGACCCCATGCACTTTTCCTCATGGACCCTCCAGTAATTTATTTGCTACTCCCCTAATAGAAGAGTCTGTGATGAACCTGCTGTAGGTGGATTTCCTTTGTGCATTGTGGTGGATGTACGGCTGGCACAAAGCAAGGCTTTGCTGTTAGTCAGCTTGCTATGCTTCATCACTCATAACAGTGCACTCTCTCATGCCTGCACAGAAGCATGGCTAATGTGGTAGCTTTGATGCTCTTAGTCTTGTGGAAAGATTTCTAGGCTGGATCCATTCAGCTGGTGTAAGTGTGCCAAAGGACAGCCACATCATCTGGATGCACATTCCTGTATTTCCATCAGTATTGTCATAGGCCTTGATGTACTCCCTGTCTAAGGAATCTTTACTGATGCATGCTTTGGAAGTAGTAGTTGTTCTTCCTATGGAATGTACAATGCACTTTGCTTTTATTTATACTTGTGGTTGTTTAGAAAAGTATTAAAAGGCTCTCACTGTCCTCAAACTTGGCTTGGAGTTTATAAAGTATAAAGCAGCAAACTGAGCATGAAGAAGTGATGATGTTTGGAATGAGCTACCAGGACATTGTCACAAATATGGAAAAGGATATTTTAGTTGGCTACCTTTGGCCTGGAATCTTGTCTGGGGAGGTCAGGCAATCTCCCTACAACTGAGGCTTGCAGGTTGTCTTGTTCTGATGTAATATAAAACAGAGTAGCATAGATCACATACAACGCCACTACTTGCCGTTGTAAAATTCAGATGTAATTCTTCCAGATGTAATTCTTTCCTCTGTTCATGAGTATTTTAACCACAAGGTTCCAAATTCCAGAAAAAATAATTTTGTTTAAGTCTTCTGAGAAATAAGTAAAATTTTGTGATGACTGCAAAATATTTTTTCAGTGTTTTTTTCTGAATGAGATATTGTATGAACTATTTCATGTTTTATGGGACGATCAGCATGGTCTTTGCAGAACTTCTGTGAGAGAAGATGTGACTAAGGGAAGATACTTCTTGTCAATTTTAATCGACCTGGTAGGGTAAGATTTCCATCTCTGCTCTCTTTTGTGAAAATCACATCATCACTGACTTTGTCGGTAACTGTAAGTTACTGAGTAAAGGTAGGCTTCTGAAGGAATGTATTCAAACTCCCACTGTTGATAACCGTTCTGATGCCAAGTGCTGTTAAAAGGGTAGTTCCAGTGCTGACATGTACTTTCACAATCTTTGGTCAATATTGTTACCTTCTGTGCTCTTAGGCAGCATTTTTCTGTATTCAACCTTAAAATTCTTTAGCTGAGAGAGACAGCACAGGTGGGGTTCATCATCAGAAATACCTAGTATTTCACCAGCTTAATTTCACTCAGCATTGTTTTACCTTCCTGGCAAATGTTTCCATAAGCCAGGTTCCCAGTTTCCTGGTTTGCTTACAAGTACTGTAGAGAATCACAGGGAGTTTACCCTTCTGTGCTTAGGCTGGCATCATCAAGTGTTTCAGCAGTGATATCTTAGCATCCACTTTTAAAGAGCTGCAGCTCAGAATGAGGGAAGGGGCTATTTTGGGTAGTATTACTCCATTGCAGACACAGAGACTGTGGATAAGCACATATATTTATAAGGGCTGAATTTTGGAAGACACCAGATACACAGTGATAAGTGTCATACAAGTACCTAGATAAACTCTTTTCTGGGAGGCTGCCAATGTAACAACAAATGAAGTATGAAGTTAACACCTTGTGTTGTGTAGTGGCTATAAACCAGGGCATTTCATCCTGGAGAGGAGAAACGGATGACCTACTGCTATCAGCAACTTCAAGTTTTACTATAGCCTAATAGAAAACTAAGTTTCCATAATAATGGCACCAGAAAAAATTATAAGATGACATTTTATCAAATGAAATTGAGAGGAGTCAATAGCAAGTAAAAGTTGAACAGTAAATAACATATTTAGCTATGGCAATGCTTGTCTATACGGAGTTATTCTTCCATCAATAGCAATCCATTGGGTTTGGATCAGACTGACAAAGCATTGCTGTTCATATATAAGCAAACAGATGGATACATAAGTAAGTTTTCAGAATTAAAGAAGCAATTAAGCTAACCAGTATACATTTGGTACAGTCATAAAATGACCATGCAGCACCCTTATCTCTTGATTTGGTCATAATATTGTGCGTATATATTTGTGGTTGCTTTCTCTGTCTGTCTCTCTCCGCCTAACATTGTCCAGATCTTCTTTCCTGCCTATGGGGCCTCACATTAGGGTATCGTATTTTTTCCTATCTGGTGGCCTGCGGTTTGTCTGTTCGTCTATCACTTGAGTGTTTCTATTTTGGTGCCAACTTATAACATCCCAGACTTCAGATCAAGGGTTTCTAACAGAGAGATTGTGGCATGGACCTGCTTCCTTCCTATCTGTGATCATAAAACTACCCCTTTTGTTTACACAAAGCCCCTGCATAATGCTGCTCAGGGAACCAAGACCTGCCCTAACAATGCAGAATTTCTCCTAGTGAAAATGGAATGATTCCAGTGGAGTCATCTATATGCTCCACACTTTTCTCACCCAGGCGTGTAGGAGTTGTGCCTGGGCAGACTGGGTACAGTTTCATTCTGTACCAGAATTAGGAGAGCAGATGGGTGATTTAGAGTCATATTTCCCTCCCATCTCTGATCCTGCACTGAATCCAGATCAAAATCACTATTTTTCATATCAGCACCCTCATTCTTTTGTTCTAGTTGGGCTAATTATTTTCTATTTTTCCTAGCCTCTTCAAGGAGTTGTATTTATTTAAAAAAGAGATGGTTACAAAGAGTTTCCTCTAGGCATTGTGAAAAAGGATAAGTGTTGATCCAAAGCTAGAAGGAGGTAGGGAGTATCTTCTTCCCCACCCTCCAATTCAAGTAGAATAAAAGTAAACTTGTGCTAGAATTTAATATTTTTATATCTATTTTAAAATTTGGAGAGATAGCTTGCTAGAGTGATCTTGTATCCCAAGGATGACAATACTGGCTTAATAGGGGAAAGATGTTCTTTGAGCAGAGAATTCAGCCTTCAATGTGCCTACATTAAGAATTCCCTCAAAAGTGTTGCTGCTATTGCATTTCTGAATGCCTTTGAAATCTCAGGTTTCTGGCCATAACAGCTTTGATTCCACATTATTCTTCATGAGGAAACAAAAAATATTTATATTTTCACCTTTTTGCACACATTTTCACCTTTTTGGAGCTACAGTGCTATAAGGAGAACTGGAGTTTTTTTATTAGTGTCTGTAGCAATTTATTCCATAAAGCATAAGGAAAGCCAAAGAGACAAAATGGAAATACAGAATCTACCAGTTATCTGTGCATTAGCTGTGGAGACTGTTCCTTGCATCTTTCTATTGAGTGCTTGTTTTTGTCTACATTTATCTTTAAAATTTCATTTTAAAAGAATTTCAATCACTGTTTTTACTATGCTGTAGTAACTGTGTTACTACAGTGCAACTCTTTACTTGGAATTGGTCTAGAAATGGAATCTCTTAAGACCTAGGTTAAATTTAATATTAACCTTATAACTAAACAATTTAACAAAAGTTAATGAGACTCCTCACAGGCATTCCAGCATTCTCTAACTCCTTTTTCATGCAAAGCAATCTGTGCTGTGTAACCAGTATGGTAGAAATGCAGCTGCAGTTTAAGGCTAATGCATTGCATAAGTGCTAATGCACTACTTCTATTCAAACCTGGCTTTTATAGCCTTAAGACCAGTCCTTAAATGTATGGTTAAGCAAGATTATGCTATCTGAGATACTGATGATGTTGTTTTGCTCTGGATGCGAAGTTATATTCTCTTACACCTTAGATTTCATTCCTGTATCAACCTTACTATGTGATGGTTTATTGTTTCTGAGACTTGTTGTGTCTTACATACTTTGAAGCATAACCACTACCCTGAAGTTTAAGGGCACTCATTTCAAGGGTGTATCAAATATGCCTGTGTCACAGGGGGACACCAGGACTGTATAAAGTAAAGCAAACTGACTGCAGAAAGGAACCACTGACAGAAATCAGAGCTTTTTCCTCAGCCCCCAACCCTGCTTATTTCACCAAGCAGAATATAAGAGCATATGCACAGACAAACTGGCGTCCCATTACATTCCTCCACAGCAAATAATTTATCAGGACTGATGCTGATTAAGTATAAATGTGGAGAGTGGCAGGAATCCAGGTGACACCGTAGTGAGTGCTGACTTTGGCCTCCATGGAGTGCAAGTCACATTTGTCCCTTTACATCCACATCCTCTTTTGGGGAATATTTATGATTCTTGTGTGCTATTTTACTTTTGGGGAATAGAACTCCTTTAGAAGAAAACAAAATATATTCACTCAGGCTAGTGTCATAGCACACATTTAGTCCTAGAGCGTGTCCTCATTAGGAGATAATTACATTTGGTTGGAAGTTCAGCTCATTGATTTTATTCAATGCTCTTTATAATTTTTTCTGTTTCAGTCCTCCCTCCTGAACACGTTTTATTCATGAAGTTTTATCTGTCTGTTTTGAAGATAATCCAGTTTACTTCTGTCTTAAGGCCATAAGCTTTAAGCAGGTTAAAAGTTGTGCACACATACCTTCTTCAGATGGCAATCCTCACTTCACTCTATTGTTGTAATTCAGGCGCTGAGACAGGCCTTGGAACTCCAGTAGCTCACAGGACATCCAAAAGCTAGATTTTGTAACACCTGTGGGGTGTTGATGTGGAGGTTGTCAAAGTATCCAAAGCCACTTTTCCAAATGGGTCTCACCCAAAATATTAATTTGGTTTTTGCACTGCTGAGATGGGAAGCGCCAACTGCTGTTTAAAATTCTAGGCCTAAAATACTGCACAATGATGCAAAGTGCCTGAGCTCTGCTGATAGCAGCTGCTTAGAAGATCTTTGTCAAATACACAGGTTACTTCGATCAAAAGTGTATTCCCTACAGAGAGGGCAAAAAGTCATGGTGGGAAACTGAAGGATTGCTCTTGTCCAGAGAGAGCACAAGATTCAGCAGAAGCTTGAGCCACTGTTGAGTGGCCAGAGAGATAAGAGCTTTGACTAGATGTAAATCAGCAGGGAATGCAGCTGGAATGCACAGCTGGGCCAATTATTGGGAAGAATGCTGAACCTCTTTCTAGACTCAAGGAACTTGAACTTTGTACTGCCAGGCTCACTTTTGATATGCTTCATGATATGGCTTGGGTCATCCTTAAGTCAATCCTCTGGTGAACAGAAAGGAAAGTACCTCAAATGAATGCACTGAAGTATTCTCTATTGTTCAGATGGAGGGGTGAACTTTCATAGCTGGTATTTGCTAGATGGTGTGCCAAAATGCACACCAGTGGAATCTCAGTGCAACTGGCCCTTTTTAATAGCAAGAAAACTAACAGGAGATGACACATGAGGTGGAACAATTGATAGGGCCATTATAATATTTTTGTGTCCACCTAGAAACTACTACCTGGGCTCTCAGCTCTAAACTGCATCCCCGAACTTCATAGATAAGGAATTGGCTGTACAGACACAGCTGGAGAATTGTGGTCAATGGCTCTGTGTCCAGGTGGAGCTTGATGATGAGGTGTCTCCTTCAGGGCTCTGTCTTGGGACTGGTGCTCTTCAATATCAGTGACATAGACAGCGGGATTGAGTGCACCCTCAGCAAGTTTGTGGATGACACAAAACCAAGGGGTGTGGTTGGCACAACAGAAGGACAGGATGACTTTGAGAGGGCCCTGAGAAGTGGGCCCACGAGAACCTCATGAGCTTTAGCAATATCAAGTGCAAGATGCTACACCTGAGACCTGGAGGGTTCTGGTGGATGAAAAGCTGAGCACAAGACAACAGAGTTTACTTGCAGTGCAGGCAGCCAGTGGTATCATGGGCTACATTAAAAGAGAGGTGGCCAGCAGGTAGAAAGAGGGTGTTTCTCCCTCTTTACTCTTCCTATATGAGACTGCATCTAGAGCACTGCATCCAGATCTGCAGTCATCAGCACAAGAAGGATGTGGATCTGTCAAAGGGTGTTCACAGGAGACCACAAAGGTGAGCAGAGGGCTGGAGCATCTCTGCAGCATCTCTCCAGAGTAGACAAGGCAAGTGTCCAGCCTGGATGGGCTGAAGGAACTTAGGAATAAGAAGAGGATATATCATCTTTGGATGGAGGGTCAGGTCTCTCAGGAAGTATTTAAGGGGGTGGCTAGGGCATGTAGGAAAAAATTAGGAGGCCAAAGCTCAATTTGAACTTAATTTGGCAGCTCTTTCAAAAGATAATAAAAAATGTTTTTACAAATGTATTAATGGCAAAAGGAAGGGTAAGGCCAACCTTTGTTCTATTCCGGGTGCAGGAGGAAACTTAGTAACCGCAAATGAGGAGAAGGTAGAAGTGTTTAACACCTTCTTTGCCTCAGTCTTTAGTGGGAAGAGGGCTTGTCCTCAGGTCAGCTGTCCCCCTGGGTTGGTAGATGATGCCAGGGAACAGAGTGGCCCCCCCTGTTATCCAGGAGTGATGCCTTTTTCCTGGTGTTATGAAAATGAAGCTAGGCACGATTAAAAGGGTTTTGGGGTCTTTACCTCAGTATTTTAATCAGGATCCTGTTTGATGCATCCACTTCACCCAGGTGACAGCGGGGCAAAATGCACACCCCCTGTCAATCACACACACCAGTTATAGACTTTACACATTAGCATATCTAACAAGGGAGCCCAATAATGGTGTTGGGGTGGGCTAAGCTCTAGTTTACAGAATCTGTCCTGCTAGGAGACCTTGGGTTCCTGAGATAGTAGAAATGTTTGGTCTCCCTGGCTCTGCAGTTCTGGGGTGTTTAGTCTCAGGCCTGCAGAACACTTACAAAACACTAAGCACTAAACTAAGTGAAGGGTACAAGTATGCATTCTAATACTTGTGGATACAGAGAACTGTGTAAAAGGTATATAAAGAAAAGACAAAAATCATTCTGGCATCAGGAGGAGGCAGTCAGAGAACTGCTGTGTGGCTTGGATGTTCATAAATCTATGGGATCAGATGGGATCCATCCCAGGGCGATGAGGGAGCTGGCAGATGAGTTTGCCAAGCTGCTCTCCATCATTTACCAGCATTCCTGGCTCACTGGTGAGGTTCCAGATGACTGAAAGCTGGCCAATGTGATGCCCATCCACAAAAAGGATAGGAAGGAGGAGCTGGGGAATTACAGGCCAGTCAGCCTGACCTCAGTACCCGGCAAGGTAATGGAGCAGTTTATACTGAGTGTCATTAGGCAGCACTTACAGGATGGCCATGGTATCAGACCCAGTCAGCATGGATTTAGGAGGGGTAGGTTGTGTTTGACCAGCCTAGTCTCCTTTTATGACCTAGTCACCCACCTGCTGGATGTGGGAAAGGTTGTGGATGCTGTCTCCTTGGACTTCAGCAAGGCCTTTGACACTTTATCCTGCAGCATTCTCCTGAAAAAGCTGGCAACCCATGGCTTGGACAGGAACACTCTTTGCTGGGTCAGGAACTGTCTGGATGGCTGGACCCAGAGAGTGCTGGTGAATGGTGCTGTGTCTGGCTGCAGGCCAGTCACCAGTGGTGTCCCCATGGGTCTGTGCTAGGGCCGGTTCTCTTCAATATCTTCATTGACTACATGGATAAGGGTATTAAGTCTTTCATCAGTAAATTTGCTGATGACACTAAGCTGGGAGCATGTGTCAATCTGTTGGAAGGTAGGAGGGCTTTGCAAAGAGACCTGGAATGATTGGATGGATGGGCAGAGTCCAATAGGATGAAGTATAATAAGTCCAAGTGCCGAGTCCTGCATTTTGGCCACAATAACCCCCTGCAGCATTACAGGCTGGGGACGGTGTGGCTGGACAGTGCCCAGTGAACATGAGCCAGCAGTGTGCCCAGGTGGCCAAGAAGGCCAGCACCAGCCTGGCCTGTATCTGGAACGGTGTGGCCAACAGGACCAGGGAGGTCATTCTCCCCCTGTACATGGCACTGGTAAGGCCACACCTTGAGTGCTGTGTCCAGTTCTGGGCCCCTCAGGAAGGATATTGAGATGCTTGAGCACATCCAGAGGAGGACAACAAGGCTGGTGGGGGGGCTTGGAACACAAACCTTATGAGGAACGACTGAGGGAGCTGAGGTTGTTTAGCCTGGAGAAAGAGACCAACCCCCACCTGACTACAACCACCTTTCAGGAAGTTGTAGAGAGTGACAAGGTCACCTCTGACTCTCCTTTTCTCCAGGCTGCAACTGACAGAATGAGAAGACACAGTCTTAAGTTGCTCCAGGGGAAGTATAGGTTGGATATTAGGAAAGTTTTTTGTGGAAAGAGTGGTTAAATACTGGAATTGACTGGTGGGTGGTGGGGGTTGGGGTGTGATGGAATCACCGTCCCTGGATGTGTTTGAAAAAAGATTGGACATGGTACTTGGTGCCATGGTTAGTGGAGGGTTTAAGGCATGGTTTCGACTCAATGATCTTGAAGGACTCTTCCAACCTAGTGATTCTGTGATTCCTATTTAGACAGACTAGAGAGTGGCATTTTTCTGCCTGGAGGAGTGAAGGCTTCACAGAGAACTCATTGTGGCCTGCTAGTACTTAAAGGGGACTTATAAAAAAACAGGGAGAGTGACTTTTTACATGGGCAGACATTGACAAAATAAAGGAAAACAATTCTGAATTTGAAGAGAAGACATTTAGATTAGATGATAGAAAGAAATCCTTTAAGAAATCCTTCACTATGACAGTGGTAAAGCACTGGAACAGGTTGCTCAGGGAAATTGTGGATTCCTGGTCCCTGGAAGTGTTTAAGGCCAGGTTGGATGGAACTTTTAGCAATCAGATTTAGTGGGGGCCACCCCTACCCACAGCAGGGGGATTGGAATACTAGATTATTATTAAGGTCCCTTCCAATCCAAATCATTCTATGATTCTATGAAATCAAAAAACAGATATCAATAAGAGCTCAGCATTTTCTTAGAGCAAAAGAGAGACATCCCTTTTGTCATACAGTTCTAGCGTTGTCAAAGTCCATGCCTTTTGGAGTCAGTCATCTCCTGAGTTACCTTTCTCTATTTCCCATATAGCTCCTTGTAATTTCATTAGCAGGAAATCCAGTGGAATGTACAGAAATAACTTCCAGACTCATGGAAGAGAATCCAATCATTTGTCCTTTGACATGGAGTATTTAGAGCTAGGCCAAACAAAGTGTTTAAACTAACCAAAAATCTACCAACTGTTAAAAAGAAAATCATGTTAGCTAACATCAAAGACTAGTCATTATGGAAAAGAAATCTGTAACTCTTGCAGTAGTTTGATTAGATTTGCTAATATTTTTAATCAGACTATATCTACCCTGTGTTGACAGCTATGCTAGTGAAAGTATTTCAATGCGCTGAATAGATGGGGAAAGACATAAGAGCTTCCCAAAGAATGACTGAGAATAAATCCGATAAATAAATACAGAGATGAGCCTAAACCCACAAAAATTTATTTGGTACGGTCTTGGTTTTCCACAAATATTAGACATATTCAAATCTAAACTCCTATCCTTTCTGTGTTTGGAAAAATTGACTTTTAAAAATACATCATCTGAGAGGTTTAAGATTTTCAAAATCTTTTGATGAAAACATGTTTGTTTTTCTAGTTTTGCTTTAATTTAACTTAGCAAACAAATATAATTTTACTTAGGTTTCTTTAAATCTGAATGCCAAAACAGTATTTTATATAAACAGCAACATTATTCTTTCAAAAGTTTTTTCATCATGAAAACTGTTGGTACTATGCAAGATGTTTTTCCTTTTTTTCTGGACAGTCTTAAAATGCTAGTTATTTTGTCCAGCATCTGAATTACACAGCTGTAATTAGTCAGTCCCCCTAAATCAGCTTTTTTTCTTCACAGGATTTGATTAATCAAAATAATTGTTTTAAGTTTATTGTGAAATATCTGTTAAGTCTGGCAAGGACTGTAGCTTAAGTGAAGAGTAATTCTATCTAAACTTAGAATAGAAGACTGTACGAAACATCTCGACGAAGGAAAAAATAGACTCAAAGCTTGCTTCTGAAATATATTCTCATTTTTGGTGTTTATATATAGCAGTCACATTCACCAGAGACAATTTAGAAGATGGGGAGAAAACTGGCTCTGCTGTACCTGTCATCTTGACAAGGTGAAAAGAGAGTGTCATTTCAAGCCAGTCGTGAAAAGAGCACGGAGCTCTCTTGGAAGTGGTACAAGGAAAGTCTGCATGTTGCGCAGGAGTCAGTCTTCTTTGGAAACCTTTTATTAGTACCAAGCAATAAACTAACTTGTGTGTGTTCAACATCATGAGATACAGTTTGAGTGTTCCTCCCCTGCTCTGAGCCCCAGGGATAGGAGTAACAACTGTAAGCAGCACACGGCTGCAGAGCCCTTCAGGCCTGACCCTGCAAGGTCTGCTGTTGACCGCAGCCTGTTACTTACCTCACGTCATGTATAAAGCAGCTTGGCCTGATGCAGCCAACTTAACTGACTTACCCTTTCTGCGGGTAGGAGGAGAGAGCAGTGAGCACCTTGCCAGTGAGACACAGCAACCTTCCAGTATTTCTGAGCACTTCGCTGGTGCTTGTGGCTGATGGGGTCGGCCTCGGGTAACAGTCACCTAATTGACTGTATATGCTACTGGTATTCTCTTAGAAGCCAAATCAGATACCTGCTCCTTGTGAAGAACTGGGATTACGAAACCAGAGATGTGTTGAATTCAGCATTTGAGTGGATTTGGAATGCTGTTAGGGGAAAAAAAATAGAAAATAACATAACTCATTCTAAGACAACCATAAAATACAGCAGTGTCAGAATCATAAATTGTTGCCCATGAATGTATCACCCACCTATCAGAGACAGACTTCTGCCAACAACTCTGCCAATAAGAGAGAGTTTGCAGAATTTTTAAGGTGGAACACTCTGGATTTTATTACAGAGCTAAAGTTTGCCACTCAGAAAACATCATGGCATTGTTTTAGATTATTTCCTCTTCCATTCTCAGCAGATTTACTTTGGAGCAGTAGCCTTCTTAAATATGTGTGTGGACATTAGGACAATAAAGGAAATTCTGACAGCATAGTTTCCAAAGTTACCCAGAGGTCATTACTAAAATGGGACCACCAGCAAAGAGGCAGCATAGAAAAAATAAATCCATGCTTCAAACAATGTAATATCTTAACTTCACTCATACAGGAAGTTCTCATAAACCCAGGAAAACAATCTTATTTGCCCTTATTTGCTTAGTTGTCCCCTTTACTGCTTAAAAGTCGATAGATTCATGCAACTAATTCCTAGCTGAATCACCCTAGTTACAAGGAGCAATCTGTATTTTGGCAGGTGTGGGTATGAAATATAAGCAGTTAAGGACTGAATGGGATAGATTGTTTTAAGGGGTCTTTTATGTGCTCACAAAGAAGGAAAAAACCACACATGCTATTCCAACCTTTGCTAGTCTGCATGAAGTATGCTAGAGAATGAAGACTGCGACCATTTAGAGCAACATAAACTCAACCATATTTTCATAGTGCTTGTGTTGGTTATCACAGTCCCTAGAAAATATGGTAATTCTGGGAATAACAAGTGATAACTGTAGGGGGGACAATAAAGCAATCCTGAGAGCTGATGTAAGGATTGCCAGCTTCTTAACTTTAAGGATGACATAATTGCTGTCACTACAATCCATCAATGCAAAGAGGCTGGAAGCAAGCTGGCAGAAATACAAACTTTTCAGAGTTGACTGGTGGAGTAATTTATTTAACTGTCGTTTTGAGCAACGTTAGGACTCATATAGGCTCCCCATAGAGCACATACCGTATATCATCCCTATTAAATATGATGAAACGCAGATATTTTTGAGAACATTAGCAACCAGATCCAAAACAACAGGACTATAATTTTACAGTTACTGTGTGTGATCCACTTGCCTATATCCCCTCATCCCTTTTTTGGCTGTTACTTTTTAAAACATGAAATATATCCCGTATTGCAACCCTTCCTGAAAGAATGTATTATCAGTGTAGGATGGAACTGTCTAAAGACTTCTGTTATGTTTCTAGTTTTCCCAGCATTTTTCAAATTGTTTTGAGAATGAGGCAAGTCAAAATAACTTGAGCTAGGAAAAGGAAGAGCCACGGTTAAGAGCGCTACTATATAATAAGTGACAGTATCTTAAAAGTTGTAATGGGACGTTGGCTGAAGTGCTTTGGGTGCAAGGAGACTGGAAATACTTTAATTGCTAAAGTTAAGCTTCTTCAGTGCTCTTGTCTGTAACACAAAATCACCTAAGGAAAGTGAAAGTGAAAGTTCTGATGACTGGGGCCTTGTCAAATGTAAAACTTAAGAAGCACTGAGTAAGATGTGGTGCTATCATCTTGTTGTATCATCATTGACCTGGCTCAGAGAATTTGCATATTCTAACACAGCGAAGTAAAGTATTATTTTACATAGTATATTGGACTGGCAGTGTGCAGTGAAACAGACTCTTGAATTCCCTTTTTTTTCCTCATTTATTCAGAGGAGAAAAAAAATAATAAAATTTAAGCAAATGCTCTAGAAAAGTACCATAGGGAAAAAAAGTTACCTCTCCCTTGTACTATGTAGGAGAGCTTACATTCCTGTAAGCAGCCTGAGAAAGTGGGAACAACTTCTTTCTGAAGGATCTCCAGAGACTGACAGGTGTATTCTACTCCTAACAGAGTCTTCTAGAGGTCACAAGAAAGAAAATGGATTTTGAAGTAAGAAAGTATTAAAAGTATTTCTCTACGAACCTTGCTGTCTTTGACAGAACCTGCTTCTTTTGGATGGGATTGTGGTTCCATTTTCTTGGCAGTAAGTATAAAGACCATGGAGCTTGTGGAGCATAGGGGAAACCTCAGACTTAGCCCAAAAGCTTCAGAGATGGTATGGCAAAGCTATAACTTCTCATGTCCCTTAGAGGAACTGATTGTTTAACAGATCTGACATTGATGCATCTGGGAAAGGAGTCTGACAAGGAGCCCACATGAAAATACGCAAGATTTATTCTTTGAAATGACAGGTGGTCATCTGACTCCTGCTCCTCCATGTCACAGGCAATGGGGACACTGCCTCACGCAGTTCGGTAGTTAAAATTTCAAAAACAAGGTGTGTGATTCAAGGCAGGAGATATTCTGATTTATTGAGTGTATTGCAAAAAGTGATCCAGTAGGAACCGGCCTGAAATTGGCTCATCTATCATTCAATATATGACATGTTTTTTGCATTATGATTCATGCTGTCATTGCAATTGCCGTAACTATCAACTGATAGCTGACAATAGAAGCCAACTTAAATCTCAGGGTAAACAGGGCCTGCTCCATTCTACCAATTAATTTCCTTAGTTTCATGAAATGCCACATGCCATTCATATGTTGTGTTGTGTTGTATGTTGTGTTGTGTTGTGTGCATGTGCTGTGTTGTGTATTGTGCTGTGTGTTGTGTTGTGTTGTGTGTTGTGTTGTGTTGTGGAGGGAAGATGGGGATTTTAAATGGATACGCAAGTCTTTCCTCCTGTTATGTGGCATAAATCAACAAGTGGTGTGTGCCAAGGGAGAAAAAAGACTCCTGCAGTGAAATCCTGGTAAGTACAAGGAACTCTGCTTTGATGAACTTAAGTCTCAGCCCCTAATTTTCAGAATTAGCAACTAAAGTATGAATGAATTTCTAAGTTGACAGTAAGGATAATCAGTTGCAGCTAAAAGCTATGGAATCTTTGCATTTCTACTGAACAAACAGAGATAATTGCTTCAGAAAAAAAAAAGGTAAAATGACACTTCTCAAGAGTCAACTATTTGAACTAGTGTTTACTGTATTTTCTTACTGTCTCCCTTTTCGCACACAATATCTCTTTTCTCTTTGGGAACAATTTTTGAAAGCCCAAAGAGTACAGGATCAGGTAGAAATTAGGCACAGACATACTGGCTGTGTTTTCAGAACGTGATATATCATTCCCTTGCTAGTTTCTCATAATTGCAGTCTCAGAGAGTACACTTTATTTCAGAGAAAGCAGTGTAGCTGGTCCATGTTGTTGGGAAATAGCCCAGATGTGTGTTGGGGACATGCAGCACGCAATACTCTGCTATTTGTTTTCTGAGTGCTTGTATGTCATTGTCCTGCCCATACATAATTCAGATGTAAGTGGAAGCCACTTTCCTGAGCTCCCTTATTGATCCGTAGGGTCTTTTTAACTTTGTAGAAGCTTGCAGCGGCAAAGGGCAGAGGTAGTTAGAAATGGCCTTGTCTATTCTGTAGGTTGCATCTGTTTAAATTTCAGTTTCTAATCTGACGTAGTGTTCTCAGAGACATATCTTATAAAACTTTCCAGTAATATTAATAGGCAATAAGGCTAACATGTGTCAATTTTACATAGCAAAGGATTTTCTTAGCAGAACTTCTAAGTATATACAGCACCGTTTCCCATCACTTATCTATGTAGCATGTTTGTCGCACAAGAATGATGTCTTTTCATTCCTCCCACTGCTATGTTTCATTCTTTGCCAGTCTACATAATGATTTTGGAGGATGAATGAAGAAGCTCTGTCTGAGCCCTTAATGAAAGCTCCCTTTTTATCTTATCTTCCACTCACAAAGTAACTCTCTGATAGATTTGTTTGTTAGAGAGAATAAACTGTTTGCTTCAATTTTGCTTTAATTATGATACTGAACTGTGAAAAATCTTATTGAGAAAAAGTTTGGTCAGTCCTAGAGCTAGAAAAATATTTCTGCATTTCTACAATTACTTAAAATTTGCAATTGACTTCACCCTTTGGGATTGCTTTGTACATAAAACATAGGAAAAAGTTTATTGGTAGAATACTTGCAAAAAAGAGCAAAGTTGGGACTTAAACTAATTCCCTTCGGTTCAGGTTTTAAAGAGCCATTCTTATTTATGGTTTCCTGCTTGTATTTTTGCTTGCTTGTTTGTGAAACTGGGCATAAGAAATCCAGTCACAAAGGAGTGCTCTGGTGTGCCTGGTGAATACATATATGATGACAGAATCACAGATTAATCTGTGTTGGAAGAGACCTGCAAGGATCATCAAGGTCAACTCTGAATGAATGGCCAAAATGGGGATTGAACCCAAACTAGCACCATGTTCTAGTCTAGTTGATGATGATCCCTACCACTACGGGTCTAAATTTAAGCATATACTCTGTCTGGGTATCTCTCAGAAGATCCCAGATGCAGTATGTGTGATCAGTGTATGGGGCATGTGGAGAGCACAGGCAGGTACAGGCTGCCGGTCTGCAATTTGTCTGGTAAACTCAGCTCAAATCACTGATGCAGTGGATTAGGGATAGGTATGTAGCAAGTGTTGCGCATACACCACTAAGTGCAAAAATAAATATCTGAACTTATGAAGCTGACATCTAAGACACCGCATCAACAACTGAAGCACAGAGAATGACTTGCAACAAGCAGTTAAGAAAGAATTTACATCAATTCAAATGGTGAAATTTATTAATGAGATGAGAAACAACACAGTGTTTTGAGAATTGTTTGAATCTTGTTCAGAGGATTGAAGTGATGCATATGCCTTATGCTGGTCCTTCACAGAGAAATTATATTCATCCAGTGTGAATACTTTTGAATAGAGAATGAATATTTAAACCACATGGAGACAACAGATGAATAGAAAAAAGGATAAATTATCAAATTAATTAATATTAGTAGTGAGTGCTTACAAATAGTGCTCATCAAGGACTAGACCTTTTGTTGCTCTGACTGGGTGGGCCCTTGCTGGTTTGAATTGACTTTGTAAGAAAATGATCATCAAAGAAGACAAAACATATTTTAAGAAACCCTTTTAATACAGCATAACTCAGAACAAACTATACTATTGTTTTATAAAACTATCATAGGCACAATTCAGCCTCTTGGCTTGAAAGCAGAACAATATCCTATTCCAGTACATTTCTTCTCTTATTATGAGGAGTTTTATTCAAATATAATATATGTGTTTGTAATAACCTGGAACATAACTGGCCTATAAAAGTGGAATAAAGAGCAGCAAGCCAAACAGTAATGCTTAAGTTCTGTGAAGTACTGAGCAACATATATATTTGGTTTTTATCAGTACCATTATTAAGTCTTAGATGCAAAACATACAGAAAATAATGTATAAATTCTACACTGTTTCTAGAAAATTTTGATACTTGTATAGTCTTTCTGAATGTTATACAAACCTCTCAATTTTAATCACTTTCAGTTTATTTAATGTATGACAGTCTCACTTTCAAATTTTGAGATTTAATGTAACAGCTGAAATCAATAAAGAGGAGCTTTTGGGATATTCTAAATAATTGTTAATATTTTAAAATTTATTGATGAAATCTTAAAAAATATGCATGCATTTTAAGAAGAAAGCATATATAATTTTTCAACCTTCACCAAAAGCTTCTTCAGTGAATATTCAACCATTAACTCGAATAATTTCAATTTCAACATCCACATTGTTTCACTGAAAAAAAATCTTGCACTTGCAGATTGTAAATATTTACATTTTAGTAAAGATTTTTAAGTAGGTAATTGTCCTCAGATAATTAGAACATTGTATAAAAAGAAAGCTTGCAATTTTGAGTTTTATGAACCTCACCCCAAAAAACCTATTTCCAGATGGAAGTACTATGCTTTTTGACATAATTTTTCACAAAATTAAATTAATTGCCCCCTGTTCTTGTCTCTTCTCTAGGTTTCCCAGCTTTAGTTTTGGTCTGTCTTCCTTAGCCGACACCTTGTCAAGTATAAATTTGTTTCGATGTGATGTTCAACTTATACTTACATGATCTATACTAACTTCACAGTTTTCAGGTGTTTCTGCTACTGTCCCAGCTTTATTACCATTGAAGTCACTGATTTGCCTTCCTCCCAGCCCTGGTGTCAATGGCAGCAGTTAGGCCATTATAAAATATGATCAGAAAATTTTGTGTCTATCAGCTCTGCACAGTCAGAATAGTGATCCTGTCTGTATTATATCCTAAAGTAGTCTTATTTGAGTTCAGTATAAATTAAAACTCTAATTTATATGTCTGCTTTCTTCCCTGTCTCAGGCCAATTGGCTGAGAAGGTAGCTTGCCTCGTTATAATTTTATTTTTCTAAACTAATTTCCTTGCACCTAGATTTTGAGTTTTAATGCAGGCTTTTGGTTTCAAAATATAGCAGTGTCATTACAGTAGCTATTGGCACCATTAGCACTTCGGATTTCTTCGCAATAGAAAGAAAATCTGTGCAAAATGTGTCTGCTCAATCACAGAAGAGATGCTGACCAGTGCACTAGGAAAAATCCACATGCTGTGATCTAGAGGATAGAGACTACATGTATATTGCAAATTAACTGGGTCAGAGATTAAAATATGTTCTCTAGCAACTATAGCCCCTCCAGTAGTCTGGAAGTTGAAACTGAACTGAAGAGGCTGGAATTGTTTCTATTTAATCTTCTCAGGGAAGAAAGCTTGGGAGCTAAGCTAGTGTGTGGATCCAAAACTCCTGAAGAGACCATTGTAGATAAGAGCAGTAACTAAAACCGAAGGTAGTGAAGGTTGGCATCCTCTCCTCTACTTCCTTCCCACTGGCCGGGGGTAGTTGTGCCCCAAAGGCCCCCTGCAGCGTCCTCACCCAGCTCAGGGATGGAGGGGATCTGGCTCTCCTTGAGAAATAGGGTATGTCCTCCTTCACATGATTCTTTTTTTTCACCTGCTTCTGTTTTGCTCTTTTTCATCTTACTTGCTGACTTTATTCTTCAAAATTTATTTTTAATATTCTGCATTTTAATGCATTGATCTTCTACAAATCTTAAGTCACAGGCTTTTTTGGCTCTTCTCCCTTATTTGGAAAAGGCGGCATAGAAGGTCTCTGATAAGCTGACAGCCATCTGCCCTGCGTTACTGATGTGGTATTAATTAACCTGCATTATGCAATGATTACCTGACTCAGTACAATGTTAAGTCACTCTTCTTCAAATAGTGCAGACTTTCACCTGGTTGTTACCTTAGAGCTTTCTGTCATTTCATACTCTTGTTTGGGGTTTTGGCTGGTTTTCATTTTGACACATCATATTGTGAGACTCTCTCAGATACACCTTTAATTGTCTTCTTAATCATTCTATTCCTTGGAAGAGTGAAAAATAAAAGCTTATACAGCTAAACTTCCAAATGTCCATGATGAAACAGATAAAGATTTCTCAAACAGTTATAGAAATCTTCTTTTCTTGTAAATTGCGTTATGACTGCTTTGAAATCCAATGGAAATAATTAAAAAGTGGTGAGAGCATTTGTTGCAAGCCCATCTTTAACATATTAAAATTACTCCTGAAACAATACTGGCTATGGACAAAAGGTAGTGTTTCAAGAAGAAAATAAAGAAAATAAAAAGTTGGCCTGCCACTCCCAACACATGCATGCACAGCCTGCCACAACATTTTTGTAGATTGTCCCATTTTTAAATTACCAGGATGCAAAATAGACACTTGTTTTATTTTCCACATTTGAAGCAGCTAGATGATGTCAGAGACCCCCATGTTAAAAATTATTCTCATATGAAGGGGACTCAACAAAAAGGTGAGTTCAACCTTGGGCATCCCTAATTCATAGATCAATGTACTGATGGTGGATGGATATGGGGGAGTATTTTATCCCAAGCTTTTTCTTTGAAATTTTCTGTTAGTATGGGAACACATATATGAATGTGTATGTGGCAAGAAAACTTTCTTTCCTACATGCAGAGCAGGCACGCTTTTCTAATGCAATGTGCTACAGTTCTTGCTCAGAGGTGTAGGAGATTTCACAGATGGGTTTATTTGCTGGAAGCTAATAAGCTCAAGACAGTCTATGGCACTGAAATATAGAAAAAGGAAAAGTCTCTTCCAGTGTAAGAGAAGATCTATTCTTAATGATTTTTCTATTAGTATCTGTGCCTAATGAGATACATTCATGGCCTGATTTAAAAATCAAGGAGGTTATGACAAGGCGAGAAAAAATATTTATAGATATGGAATACTAACTGTGTACAATAGTTTGATATTTAAATCCTGACAGGAGAATTATAAAGGTCTGTAACTCAAAAGTGGTGAAGCAAGGAGTACTGTAAATTACAAAAATCCTATTACACATATCTGCTTAGAGAAGTGTTATATTAGCAGCTCCGAAAAATTTCTGCACTCCATCTCTCAATGCTTTAAGTACATGAATTAATTTTCCCTTTTTTAAAAAAACGTGGTTTTGTATATTTGACTAGTATTGAAGGCAAAGTAAGGAGTGCTGCAGTGAGACTTATCACTCCATGTGTCAAGGTTTGGCTTTTTCTTTGGTTTGCAGAAGAAAGATTACCTGTTTTCTCCATTTTCTCATCTAAGGTTGAGTTGTTGGAGAGGTTTTTGTTCGTTTGTAGAGTTGGTTTTTTGCCTTTTACCCTGTGGGAATGTGAGATCAGAGATACCAAATCCATATTAAAGAAACTCAAATTCTTAACTATATTTTCCACTGACTCCTAAAGAGAATTTGCAGATTCTCTGAGCTCCCTGAGAAGGAGGACATTTTTGTCTTAATACAACCACATACTGTCTAACTGTACCTTTATCTCTTTATATGATACCATTTCAAAGACATGAACAAGATCTGCAATTGTGATCCTGTTGCCTTTAGGTGCACTTGCAGCTCTGAATGGGGTGGCCACTCCCCACAGATACAGACCTGGTCTGTGTTGGAGTTTGAAATTGCCCCAATTTCTGAAGGCAACCTGTATCTGCACTTCCAGATGCTTTGAATATTTTTGGTGTTTCAAGTTAAAAAAAAAAAAAAATCCTGGAATCTTAGGTTATGTGTTTAAAACCAGCAATCAACTATCCTCTTCTTTCCCTCTCCTTCACCCTTCCTCAGTCAATAGTTTTGGATCCCGTGTAAATGCAACAGACATCACTGATTTAGACAGCAAAAATGTGGAGGACTTGCTCTGTAATTTACTTCAAAGCAAAAATAAAGTGCCAAAAATAATATTGTAGTATCCAAGATACTTTTTCAAGGGGATTTCAGGGTAATTAATGCATGTGTAAAAAAAAAAAAAGGATTTTTTTACAGAACAGGCTGACAATTTAACATATTCCACACACAATAAATTTTCCGAAATCTCAAAGAATACAGTATAGATTACATTACACTGCTAAAAACATGCATGTGAACTTTACTTCTTTATCTCATATCATCTCACAGTTTTGAGTTATGTTGTTTGTTCTGACTGTAAATACTCGTATATTGTGAATGCAATTTCAATTTCATGTGCTACTCGTTGTAATCATACCCAACTGAAAACAGGGAAACTTACCTGCCAGGTATACAATGGAATATGTTAGAGTTTCTATATAGATTCTATATAGAAACTATTCTGTAGATTCCTGTAATTAATGTAAGAGTTTTATCAGTTGCTAGTGACTATTTGATCTATGATATACTGCTGTGGTAATCCCCAAGCAATGGGATAAACACAGAAAGGATCTTATAGTCTTGAAGTATGGCTCTCCAATAACCATTATTGGATAATTAATCAAATTAACACAGTAATTTATTTCACCTTCTGTATGTGTTCAGTTAAATAGTCTAGATTGAGCCTTTACAATGTTAAAAAGCAGAACAAACAAACAAACAAACCCCCCCCAAAACCCAAACAAAGAAGACCAAATCACCAAGACCAAAACTGCCCACCAACCAAAAAAAAAAAAAACCTCTAAAACCAAATGCAAGAGGGATATTAACTTCTCAGACCAATACTGATGCAACAGGACTACATGAATTCACAAGATCAGACAGATTGCTCATGTCAAGTGCTGCATTATAGAAAATCAAAAAATCAAATCTTACTTTCTGTTAGAGAATATATCCTGATTAGAGATCATCGTATGTAATCTCTGTTGTTTTGAGATTTTGGGCAATGGTCACAGACACATTCTATAATTTTTGTGGTTAGCCTGTGCATGGCCTAGGAGTTGGCCTTGATGGTCTTTATGGATCACTTCTATGTCAGGTGTTCCATTATTCTATGATTCTGTGATAATAAAGCCCATAACTGAGAAAGACACCACAGATTTTGCTGCTGTACCAAAAAGAAATTCAGATTTGGTGAAGGCAGGAGAATAGGGTGGAAAAAAAATTGAGTAATGGTGTCTGTGGATCAATAGCAAGAATAGGAAGAATTTCAAGGAGGGTCAACATGCGCTTTCTACCTAAAGAAATTTTTTCCACCAAGGACATCCAAGAATTGTTGTCATTGTGAGTAGTGTTAGATATAATCCTGATTTTTTGCTCTCCTCTTCACTGTCCTAATGTCGGGAAAGAAGTAAAATACTGAAGGTAACTGTTGATGAGAGTACTCTCACGGGCAGGATCCAACTTTGGATACCATTTCTTGGGAGTTTTTTGTTCTTTAAAGCAGGTTTCTGATTAGATGTTTTTTTGAAAGAAAGACATCTCTTTAGATATTTCCAACTGTTTGATTATTTTACCTGAATTGAAGAAGAGGTTGTGCTGGACTGACCTTAATCCATTTCTCCACTTCCCCAGACATGTGGTGCATAGGGGAATTGCAAAAGATTGTATTACCATTTATCTTTCAATTCCATGTTTTTCAAAATGCATCAGTTTTTATAGAAGACTAAAAAAATGTACTGTGCAGGTAAATAAACAGAGTTTTGGTTGAACTTCTTCAATTTCCTGTGTATTTGAGAGTTGCTTAGTAGATTTCTGATTTGATTTCTGTTGTTACTTGAGATTTTTGACTGTACAGAATCTGGGAATTATTTTTCTCAGTTGGGAGTGAACGACAAGAATAAATACATTCATATCTTGCATCAAGGAATTGGTGGACCATTTTCTGTAACTATTTTTACTGTGATATTTTCTACTATATTAAGTTTGCTGACGAGTTATTTTTCCCCACTGGAGTAGTAGACTCAGGGAAATTAGAGATGGAAAAGTCCTATTAGGTCATATTGTCAATTTTCCTGTCAACACAAGAATGCTCATTGTAGAGAGGTTTTCTTCAGTATTTCTGTCTTCTGAGCCAAATGAAAAGAGTCAAGAGTATGTATTTTCTGATGTAATAATAGCAGTGAGAAATGAGGAGCTGCTATTTAAATTCTTTTTTTTTTTTTTTTTTTTTTTGAGGCAAAGGTAGTCAGAACTAGCTGGGAAGAAATTCAAGGCAGTTCTTTACAAAGTAAAAAATACTTAAAGGTGAAGTAGAAGTAAACAGTGAATTTTACTAACTTCATCAGAAATTATCCTGGTTTTGGTTATGATACTTCATTATTTTTGTTTGCAAAAAGTGCTGCACATACAGAATGTCCACATAGGGCCCCAGTCCTCTGGCCACTGTTCCGAAAAACTGTCCTTACTCAGAACATACCATAGATTGCATTGAGGCTTGTTACAGGAGTAGGAACTGTTTTTATAAGTAATAGTTTTCAACAATGATTGTATAAAATAAAATGGAGCATGGGTAGCAAATACATATTCTATTCTGGGAAAATTTTCATGTCATAAAAAATGTTCCTTTTGCATGGGGGGGTGAGGACAGGAAATATTTTTAAAAGCTTTCCATCTTGCAGAGAAGGTGTGGGTGTACTCGTTTGCTAGCACAAACATGCAGATCAGCCAACTCCCCTGTACTTGGGGCACATATCCAGCTCTGTGCTGTCTTTCACTAGCCTCATGATGGCTCTTCCAGCGTAGGGCTCTCCTAGGCTCCTTCTTTCAGCTATGAGAGCTTTTTCTTGGTTTGATTTTATTGTTTTAATGTTAGGTGGGCAGCTGCAGTAAGAATGAGTGTCCATAATATGGCCCAATCTTAAGAGTCTTACATAGTATGTGAGCAGCTATTTGAAAAAGAGCTCTGAAGTCAGGTCTCTCACATCCCCAAAAAGCACTTGTGAGCTGTTGGCTCTCCTTGATCTTCAGTGTCACACTGGGACTCCAAGGCTGTTTTTCCCTAGAAAATCCCATGAGAACTGGTATGCTCCCAACAGTGTGTCAACTTCAATGAACTTACTCCATGTTTTCCGTTATAAACTGTTGCATTTAAGCATTTACCACTGTCTCTATTTCTCCATGTTGCCAAGCCATACTGTCTTGTAATAAAAGAGTTTTCTAAAAAGAAAGCAAACTATGTACTATTATTTTGATTACAGAAACGCTGGTTTGTTCAGAAAGGCAAATTCTGCAATACTAAGAGACATCAAAAATACCAAGCTGATCTTTCTTGAAACTGACCCTTTCCTCAAGTGGTGTTTCTGGGTATTACAGTATGTCAGTTTATATTATTTATTAGGAGGAAAAGGAATATTAACTCTGCAGTGACTAGCTGTGTTCCCCTTGTAAAGAGTAACAAAACAAAAAGTAACAAAAGATGGATCTGGTTGCTTTGGAGAATTGTCTCTGAATGTATTCCTAGAGCAATGTCATAGCTAATCACACCATAACAGGTTTTTTCCTTGCATATTTACACTATGTGGTACCTCTGAAACAGATGAGGTAAAAAATACATATATTAGACTGAATCCAATTGCTGCGCTTCTTCACTACTGTAACCTTATTCCTGAATGTAAATACATCTGGTTGCATCCTGTTTACAGCCTACTCAGTACATACTAAATTGTTTTTATTTGCTGACTTTATTTACTCCAGAAGACCAGTGTATTATGGCATCATTCACAAAATAATTTTTTTCAAGTTCTTTTAATAAAATACATACATTTTTGTTATTGGTTATATTTCTTAGTATCAGCTTCTATTGTTTGCAATGGATTTTGTATTGTAATCTGCACTGAAATATATGTGGGTATTGAAATATATGTGGGCTAACTCTTACTGTTTTTCAGGGGGTAGTTTGGTTTTTGTTTTACAATTTGTAAGTACATGACAACATTTATGATAATATAATATAATATAATATAATATAATATAATATAATATAAATACAGAGTGAAGTTCTGTCCAAGTTCCAAATGAATGAGCATCAAAAGACATAGTTCATAAAAGAGATTGTAATCTTTGTCAAAAACTAGAAGTTGACTTGGTATGTAAAAAATTCAGGAAACAGTGCTAATATTTGACATATTTATTTCTTGACTATAGTGTGTCTCAGAACTGATACCTTATAAAGAAGACTGTTGAAAAGCAAGAATAACTAAGTTTTGCCTGTCACTTTAACAATAATGTTGGGTTTCGGAGTGGGCTTTTTTAGCTTTCACTTGGGGCTTTTAACCACTTTCTATTTTTGAAAGACGTTTTAAATTCTTGTTCTTGTCCTGACATGCTGCTTTATCAACAAATATTCATTATCTGCCTCTGGCTGCATATATATTATTTAGTTGCTTTGCCTCCGGGATCTTTTAAAAAGCTGTCCATAGAAATACAGCTGGAAATGTGGCCTCTTTGCTTGTCTCACTGGTTAGTTTTTCATGCAGGATCATTTTGAATTCAGTGGAATTTCTTACATTTTCATAAAGAAGCAGTAGCTGATTTCTTCTAAAAAGCAGTGCTTGAATGCATGCATACTCATAGTCTGGGCATAATTGCATTGTCTTTCAGCTTTCCAAAGTACTTGATAACCTAAAAGAAATGTAAATCCAGATTTTATTTTTTTTTTGTGGAACTGCTAAGATGGACTTTGGTAAAGGGGAAAAAGCTAAGATTTGATGGAAGGAAAATGGAGAAAAAGGCAGCCCTGAGTCTAGTGAATTAGAAGTCCTTGAACCTGCCATACTAATGTTGCAGGCTTTATGGCTGATTTTCCAGAAAAAAACAAACCAAACCAAACCGAACCGAACCAAACCAAACCGAACCAAACCAAACCAAACCAAACCAAACCAAACCGAACCGAACCAAACCAAACCGAACCGAACCGAACCGAACCGAACCGAACTGAACCAAACCAAACCAAACCAAACCAAACCAAACCAAACCAAACCAAACCAAACCAAACCAAGACACAAACAAGAAAAAAGCCAAACAACAAACAAACAAACAAACAAACAAACAAACAACAAGTTGGATCTCAGACTGCAAAGTGAAAGGTCATGCAAAGAAAAGAAATGTAAGCTCTAATGACCCAACCTGTCAGGCTGACTAGGAGGTACCACTGGTAATGCAGTAACCAAAATAAAGTATGAGGTCTGTGTCCATTGAAAGAAGCATTTTAAGAAAAATGGTGATGGTGTATCCAGCATGCTAGTTTTGTCCTTGTTGTGAAGCTATGTAAACAGCCTTTTACACAGTGTTTGAGGGAGATGGCTCAAAATTAGAACACGAGCAGAAAAGGTTTATTTTTCCAGTCTGAAAAATCATAAACTAATCAGAAATCTTTTTCTAAAAATGCATATTGTAGGTAAACAAAGTGGAAGATAAAGAATCATGCGAGATTAAGGTTGGCCACAGAATCAATCATTATTAACTTTTGATAAACTTAGGCAGGAAATTAAGTCAGTTTTCTAGACCATAATAGCACTGAGTCTTCCAGTTAGGAGAGAAGGTGCAGCTACAAAGATTTGTTAAGTAGCTACAAAAGTTTGTTATCATATCTCTGAGAGTGGGGGACTAGGCGTGATGGTGCAGGAAACTGATTTTTACTTTGTGTCTTCCTCCTTTTCTTCTGTAAGAGCAGAGTAAGGTGGAATTGCTGAGGATGGCAGGGACAGTTTGAGATCAGCTGGTCAAACCGCCCTGCTCACATGCGGTCACTTAGTCACCCTGGATTGTGCCCAGTCAGGTTTTCAATGTCCGCATAGATATAAATTCCACTACTTCTCTGAGCAACCAATGGCAGTGCTAGGTCAAGAGGTAGAGGTACCAGGTACCAGGTAGAAGACTCATGCAGGTGGAGCCAGACAGGGAAAGCTCCATCACGGGCACTTCAAAGTTTCTTGTCAGTTGTGTTTATTACTTCCAAGCTTTGCCTAGACTGACTCCAGCTCTTTAAAATCTGACCCACATAGATCTTTGTGTAAGACGAAAAGATTGTTGGAGCTGTTTTATACTTCAGAACAAAGATTTGAGGGTTGGGTGTGGATGTTAAGATTCATGATCCTACATTGTTTTAGGATTGACAATGTTGTAGCAGTAGACCTTTACGTTTCTATCGGTCATTTATCATACATAAGATGTATACTCAAAACTCTATACTTAAATTAGTGAGACACCAATTCAGTGTAAAGCTAAGAACACAAGAAGGAGGGGAAATAGATTTTTACAAAGTTTTTTTTTTTCCCCTGAAAAGTTCCAAAGTAAAGATCAGCAGTTATGTAGTAGTGACATTTTTGTGGTCCATGTTTCTGACATGTGAAAGGCCCTCTGTTGAAACAACATTGCTGTTCAACTAGCTTGAATTCTGTGTAGAATTTAGGTTGATAGCAAAGAGTTCAGTGGAGTCATTCAGGGCCAAGTCCTGATTTCCTTGATAATGCAGGTGGTTCCCGTGGCTTCCATGTGACTGTAAATTTTAAAAATTATTTTTTTAAGATATTTTTTTCATCAACAAACTTCCAAAGAGGTGCTTAAAATAATTGCCATATTTTTCTTCAAAACTCTGTGATCAGTAGGAGGGGTTCCTTAATTTATTTTAAATAATCTTGTAAATAATACATTCACCTCAAAACTCTATAGTCTAAAGTGCAGTTCTGATGAGAATGTTTCCAAACTGAAAAGACAGACTGAATGCTTTATCATGTGGTGTGCTGAGAAAGCTAAGTTAGAGGTGACTTTTTTTTCAAATTATTTCGTTCAGGGTGCATATGCTGTACTGACCTTAATGTCTCTTCATGCCCAGCACTTCAGAGCAGAACCCATTCTAACTGTCTTGCAACCTCACTCATTTCATACTGAGATCCAGAGAAAATCTTTCTTAAGGTGACATTGCAAAGTTGGGTCAGGTATTTACTTTCAAAAAAAACTTCTGTCTTATGAGAGAGAAGATCTGCTATAACTTACCCAAACAAGCTGGATAGGTATTCCCTTAGCACTGTCTTAGTAAGTGTATTTACAAGGTCAGGTTTCTACCAGAGAAAAGGAAGTAATCTGGTGTTGAAAGTAAAGCAGGTTTTTACAGGGAGGTATTGGATTTCAGTATTCCCCTTTCCACCTGCATCATCTTTTACAGATACCAAATGACAATTGTTTGCTGACAATTTACTGAAGACTGAGTGAAAGAGTTAGTAGCTGAGGGGAAAATCCTTCTCATGAGCACCCAAAGTGAAAAGAAAAAAAATCTCTTGGAAAGGGGGGGTACTAGAAAACAAACATGAAAATAATTCTTGCAATTGAATGTTTTCACTGATATTTTTAAAATGTTAATCATTGTAATTTTGCCTTACAGCTCATATTCTGATCCCAGTCTTCTGTTTTACTTGTTTGGTCTTTTGTTGTCATTGTTTCTTTAAAACTTGAAGTTTGAGGTCTTACCATGTTTCAGGGTCTTAGGAGAGAGTGTTTTATTGACTGTGTAGAGATCTTTCTAGGGGGACAAGGCCGGCTGAAAAGGCCGTGAAATACAAAGGCATTGCTGAGGGTACGAAAGGCTTCCAGAAGACAAACTTCTAAACTTTGTTTTTGTTTTGTTCTGCTAGTTTACCATGACAAGCTGGCTGGGCACTTCTTTTACTAGATGTTCAAGTAAAGCTAACTTTGCATTTGTAGGCTATCTTAAATGCTGGTCTCTGTTTATTGACTGCTAGACACCTTACGAAGGCAATGAGCTTAAAGAGACAAAGAGAGTGAAACCGCAAAGCCTAGCTACAGAGAAAAGCATTTATTCCATCCCAAAAGCATTGTGATTTTTTGGTGGTTTTTTGCATTTGGACTGGTCATGGAAAGCTGACTTTATCAAGGACAAAACTTGGTGAAATGCAAAGCTGTATTTAAAGCTCAGGCTTGATGAAATAGCAAAGCCATGACTACTGCTGCTAAATAAATCTGAAATACATAGACTAAACTCCTAGTCAAAAATAGCTTCCTCTTTCATAGGACTGCTTCATCTCCCCGTCCAGACCTGTAGAAACTAATATGGCCTATGCACTGTACTGTATCTTGACATACAGTAACGTTCAGAATAGCAGATTTCCAAGAGCAGCTTAATGGAAAGGTGCACTGTATTTTAAAAGAAGTCAGAAATCAGGAAAGAAGATTTAGTCAGAGTATCAGGGGGATAGAGGTAATCTGCATCTTTCTTAATACTACCCTTCCCCTGTAAAGGGAAACCAGCACAACCAAAAAAGCTGTGCATTCCCTGTTTTTTTATATTAATATTGCTCTTCATACCATTCTGTAGTTGTGAACCCACCAATGTCTCACAGCTCCCTGGCACCTGAGGCCTGACCCCTGTGCAGAGGATGAATCTGAGTCTGCAGAAGAGATTGCAGTGATTTGCAGTGACTTGCTGCCAGTGGCTGCTGGGTTTCTGCCTTGCTTTCCTGGAAACAATGAGATCCATGTGCAGGAGCGTAGAGGGACTTTTTTTGCAAGCACTGGGACTTTGTTGCAAGTACTGCCAGACAATGCTGTGGAGAAAAGAATCTTGGGGCTGCAGGGGCAGAAGATGCGTGAGCACTGTAGCTTCTGACAAGCATTTTACAACCACCCTGGGCAGTGAAAACTGCTTCATCCTGCTACATGTGGCATTATTACAGAGTCAGGTATCTCGGTTCTTCAGGATTTAAGTTTTTGCGGTATTACTGCGTGGTTTGTTACTTAAGATGACCCCCAGGATTATAGAAAAGAATACTTTCCCACATGGGATGTCTGCTGTTGATTTTGGATGTTGCATAACCTTCCTTCCTCACCATTCCTGTTGCTCATACAAAACTGTTTTCTGGGGGAGAGGGGGAATCCAGTGCAAGGACAATTTGTACTGTAAACTGTAGCATTAAGGTAGCTATGTCCTCAGCAAAAACCTGTATCCCTTCCCCTGTAGTTCTGAAGGGCTCTCCCAGAATATATCCAGTATTCTTTTCACACTTCTTGGAGCTGAACCCTATGTATCCATAACCCTCTCCTCCCCCTATCTCTTTAGCATCCTTGAGTGTTTCACAGTGGGGTGCAAGGCATTGGATGCTGCAGGATCCTTTGGCCATGAAGGAAAGAGCTTCTGGGATTTGCTGTGAGTGTCCTTGCTGTGCAGGCATGACCAGAATGTTGTCCTTTGCTCCTTCAACCCTTGGATTTCCAAGTCCTATCTTTTCAAATCCTATCATCTCCCACCTTTGTCAAAACATAGTTCAGACTAGCATAAAGTTTCAAAACTGGGAGGAAAGGCAGATGCACCAAGAACATAATAATTCAAACCTATTCCTCTGCAGAACTCAAGCTTTCAATGCTGAATTTGCAGAGTAACTGATGTTACATATGTGTGTAAGGGGTGAGGTTAACCATTAGTAGGGGAATGCGGGTTCATGTTCTTCCACCCAGGTTATTTTGCTCAGCTGTGAATGTTGTCTCTGTCTCTCAGGGACTGCTCTCTGATGTTTGCAGACAGCAGCACTGTGAGGAGCCCTTGGAAAGAGCCCTTGAGGTTGCAATAAGTCTCCCCTTGGCATTTTTCCAATTTTGTTTCTGCAAAACTAGATACCTATGAAATTTCCATTGCATCAATACAGTAGTTTGTTGGGCAAAACATAGATCATTCAGCAGTGTTACAGAATTTGTTTGCACTGCCTTTTTTTTTTCTTTTTTTTTTTTATTTTTTTTTTTGTTGTGTTGGGTTGAGTTGAGTTGAAAAAATAAGCAAGCTGCATGGAAAGGGTGAACATATACCCAGGAAATAGTTTGCTGATAACATAGGAGCCTTCATGTCTGCTGGGTGGTGCCTTAAGTTTTCTTAACAAAGAAGTGAGTGTTAGTTCTTCAAATAGAAGTTACTCTTTGCACTCACATAACTGAGGCTGAAAATTTCCAAGAAGAAAAACTTGACTTTTTATTTATTTTTCTTTTAATTTTTTTTTTAATTGGAACATAATTTGAGTGGGATCTCCTCTCCCTCCATCAAACCCCTACCCCCCACATTGCCCTCCCCATCTTGTTAGGATTACAGTATCCCAAAAACTCTTCATTACTGTGAGTGAAGGAAACAGAAATGGCTTTGCATTATGAACTGAACAGAGATTAAGTTATAGGAGGCCTTGAAATAGCTCTTTCTCAACTTCCATTCCCATGAGGTTATCAACATAAAGTTGCTGTTTAGTACAGGGTCAGTGTGATGAAATTTATTTGTTGAGTCTCTTCGGTGCCAAAGCTTTTGCCAACAATCTGATTTACCTGATAGTGGTACTATTTCAAAAATGTCCAGTCAGTAACAGAAATGCAGTATCTGTAGAGTTTCAAAGACAGCAGTAGCAAGCGGGAGCAGAGCAAAGAAATCAAAACAAAAAGGTCTTTCCTTTTAATAAAACAAATGCATATAATGATTACTTAGACTATTTACAAGCTATGAAAAAGTAGACATTACTTTGTCATTTCACATACCACCCCTGCCCCTAAGCATGTGGAATCGTTTTTTTTATATGGCCAATCAGTGAACCGTATTGGATGTGCTTGTGTCAGCTGCTGTATAAAATAATTAACTCCTAGCTGGCTCTTTCAGATAAAGGTTAATTGCAGGGGGAGAGTACAGGAACAAAGAGTTAAGATGGCACAGACTGTGGATTTTGCATATGGTGTCCATTTTTTTGCTTTTGCTTTATTACATTAAAAGAATTCTCTGCCTAACCATTTGCTATACTGTATATCTACATAAATTATACATAAAATAAAGGCTTAGGAAATGAAGTCTTGTCATTTTAAGTACATATGTTGTAAAACTATATATGCTTTTATTTAGTCTTCAAACTGCAAGGGAGAGTTGTCTTTAATTTTATTTTTCAATAAAATAAAATTATGGACATCCAATGAAATTATTATAATCTTGTCTTTGTTTAGTCATTTGTGAAATGAGTTTAGGGCAATGATTTCCCCTAAGTCAGTACCACATCAAAACCCCAAAATGTATAGGAGTAGTGCAACTGTATTAACCACGGTCAATTCAATTTCCCATTTTGCATTTTATAAGGAATATATATATTCAGGTATAGGAATGCCACAAGGAGCTTTCCACTCAGCAGCCTGTCTTTATTTTGTCGAAAACTAATATAAAACCTTGAGAAAAGTCCATCATACTCTTGCACACCTCTGAATCTTGGAATGGATCAACTTAAGATAACTAAAACACCCTTTCCAAAAGCCTTGTTGCTCTGACCTCCTGTCCTACTGCTACTCTAAGATAATGTGATTTGGCCATCGTGCTTTCTGCTTACATGCAAATATTAGCCAGAACTGTTAAAAAAAAAACAAACCAAAACAAAACCAAAGAAAAAGTCAACAAATTGCTTTTGTGTTCTCAGTTACATAAAATAGGGCGTTTACAGTGTGAAGGCCTGTTTTCATATGTTGCATTGCAAAATAAATGTCTGGCAGGAAGAAAAGTTACCCATCTGTACTTTCAAATTTCTACATGCCCAGCATGGTGTACCAGCTGATAACATTACGGCAGCTTCTTGCCCACTTATCTGGTCAGTGTGCTCTGGCCTATTCAGAGGGTGTGTTTTACCTGTTGGTTCCCCTTCTCACCAAGGGCTGCTTCAATATGATTGCCTATTGCATCCAGGCTGCTGCAGCAATGCTGCAAGACAGAGATATCCTTCTGTAGGACTCTCACAGCCATAGCAGGGAATATAATTGTATTTTTTAAATCTTAGGGTAAACCCTCACTTGGTGAGCATGGATCCTGCCTGGTAGGCATGCCTTTCTCCTTTTCCCTGGTCCTCAGTTTTTGGCTATAGAAGATTGTCTTATATTTAAAGATTTCAGAACGGTCATAGAGGCTTTTTTGTTCTGAGATGGCATTGCCTAAATATAATAGAAAAGACTTTCAACTGCCATTGCTTCTTGGAAAGAGCAACTATATGGCAGGAATTTCTCAGTCTCAAGGTAGGTAAGCTCTAGTTTGAGGAAAGCAGACTCATGAAGGCAAAATCACAGTGGTAATGCTTTGCTCTCTGTCCTTACTGAAGGACCTAAGTCTGTGCAAGAGATGGAGCTCCCTGGCCTTGGCCTTGGGTAGCCATATTTCCCAAGCTGCTGGTATATCTTAGTTCGTGCCTTGAGATATTTTGGCCCTGACTTTTTCTTCACCCACAGAATGGCAAAATTTGGTGTTGCCTATGTGGCTGAGAAGCTCAAAGTTTCCCTTTTGTAAAGCTGCACATGATCAGACAGCAGATTTTGAAAATAAGGTGGAGAATGTGTCAAGTGCCTGCAAGGTGTATAGTAACTTTGTTTAAAACAGGTTAGGATTGAGGGTGGGCCTCATAGTCATAGTTCATGCCAGGACTGCTTATCATAGTAGCAGTATAAGGAACATGTACGGTGTTGTCAGTATTATTTTAGGAATTTAATCAAGGGCCATATGCTGACTCAGTCACAAGGGGATGATACAAATCTCTTCTGAGTTCTGCTCTCACAGAAGTTGTTCTTATTCTTTCCTCCTAGCCTATATTCCTTTAATATGCTAACTATTGAACTCTGATTATATCCTAAATTACTTTTTTCCCCCCTTCTGTGAGGTCTTGATTGCCCCTTTGTACTTGCAATTAGAAACCAGTAACACTTAATTCAGACTAGTGGTGTCGGAGGATTTGAAAAATCCACATGATGAATTAATTCACGCTTCCTTTATTCACGCATCTCTTATAAAGAGATGTCAAGCTTCAAAATTAAAGAAAAAATCAGTATTAGTGGAAGTTTCAATCTTTCAGGTTTCTGTGTTTTAACAATTAACATTAAGAGCAAGACAGCAGTAAATTATTATAAATCTTCAGTTTGACAGTCTCGAAATGGACACAGGTAGTTCAAATGCATCTCATCCAACCCCTCACCCCTTTGTCTTAATGATAGACTGCTTGGTATTTTCTCCTAAAGCTTTATTTATCCCATTGTGTGTTAAGATTCCCATGCCAAATTTTCTACGTCTGTTTCCATAATTTACATGATAAGATAAACAGTATTTTTCTGCTGAGGAAGGTTAAATTGCCTGCCACTGTCTTTATGTTTAATCTGTTGCTTCAAATAAGATAGAGCAGATACAGCACATGAATAATATCAGACATTTATTTTTGTAGAATGCATGTTGATGGAGTTTTAAAACAAGCAAGCATTAATTAGTCTTGAGCAAAGGCTATTGATTTTAACTGTTTAGTTCCCCAACTTCTACTGTCCTTTTAAAGGTTCCTGCAAACATTGACCAGCATCCTAGGCTTGTGCTGAGCCAGTGCTCCAGTCCACTGTAAGGTGAAGCATGTTGGAGGGGCTGGAGATTTCCTGGTGAGCATTCTTGCCTGCTCTGCTTGATGAAACCCAGGGAAGCAGCAGTAGACCTGAGGCAGCCCTGAGCACTAGAAGGGAAAAGGTGATCTCTTCTGCAGCTTGGTGGTAGGCTTCAAAGGCAGCCCAGGCACAAACAAGTTGGTACCATGGGGCCAGGCACACTTGTGGAGTCACAGACATCCCACCTGCAGAGGCAGGAGGTCAGCAGCTACTGTTTCCTGCTTGTTAACTTCCTCCAAGGCTGACAGAGAGCAGCTGCAGTCTCGCTACAGGGAATGGGGATCCAGGCAGAACCAGTGCTACCTCAGAGAGCTGGACAGAGAGGCCATACAAGGCAAATCTTTAAGCATCTGAAAGATGAGCTGAGGCTGTTATCAGACAGGTTGTTTTGTGGTGAATTTGTGGTTGTGCTCATATTCTGTAGAGGTGGAAAGACATGGAAACTGTACACCACCAGATGGATAAGCATTAGTATTAAACAACAGCTGGAGTATGTTTCTCAGAAGATATTTGACCTCTGAAACTGCAACTCTCCAGAAGGGAAAGTGTGAGGTGGAGGGTAGCTCGTTATGTTATCCCTCAGTGCTCTTTGATGGGCAGCAAAGCAGTGTGGAGAACTGTGCCACTAATATGCAAAAGAGCAATAAGCTGGAAAAACAGATGTAGGTAATTCTAAAAGAATTGTGTTTCTCCCCCGCTATGTGACCTTACAGCCCACCTCCCTGCATTCTCGAACACTTCCCCAGAATGAGTATTACATTTAAAAAAAGAATTTGAATACTCCAAGTCCAGATATTATGGTGTGATGTTTCTCATATGAGTGGGCTAAAGAGTTTTTTTCAGTACAAAAGAAACACAAGAAACATATGCAATTTTGTATTCATAGGAGAGTATATAACATAATTTGGATTTTTCAGTCTTCATAAAACTGATACACAGAATTAGTTCAGGAGGATATTGTGCACTTTTCCTGTAGAAAGCTTTGACATGAGTACAAGGAGTAAGAGAAGATTGGGCAGTGGAACAGGATGAGAATTTGAAAACTAGAAAGTAACACGTTGGGTTATTTGAGTCAGAACCAAACAAATGGTAGTTACCAACTCCAAGTACAGCAATGGAGAACTAAATTTCATTAAAAACAAACCAAACCAAAAAACCTCCATGCAGCTGTCTGTTGATAATTGATCATTTCAAGACTGCAGTTTCAAAATATTTAAGAGAGCTTTGCCCTTGTCCTGACAAAAATCAGGTTTTTACTTCATTAGTATATATCTCACACTGATTTATGGCATTGCAATTGCTGTAGCTTGGCATGTATGTAGCTGAAGGCCATGTTTAGAATTACAGTGTTTAAATGTTTGTGTTTTAATTAATTTCATATAAAATAATTTAGAGCTACTTGGCCCAGATACCTTCACAATAGAAGACTTCATTTGTCCATGTGATATTTCTCGGTAATAGAATAGTTAGATAAATAAACAACAGGGGAAGGAAAAAAAAAAAAGAAGAAAAAAAAGAAATCCTGCCTGCCAAACACCAGGCAAGTTTTCATACCGGCATTCCTTTCTAAGTTCTCATTGTCATCAGACATCCCCTCAAGTCCTGCCATGGTATTGTTGATGTTGTATTATGAGAACAAGACAAGTGCCTGGAGGTGCTGCAGATAGCATAGCTGGATTAAGGAAGCCTGCAAATTGTGGCAGCAATTTCCATTAAATTTTTTTTTAATTACCACATGGATCATGCCAAGAAACTATTGCAAAATATGGATAGTTTGATTTGTTTCATGTCTCCAGGGTATTTTGTAAAATGGGAATCTGAGACTATTACCTTTAAAAAAGAATAACTGTCTGTCGTAGACAGGCTAACACATGATGCTTGCAACGCCAGTGGTATTCTGCTAGGTCAAGAAAAATGACTGATGAGCCAAACAGCCTCTTGTTTTTTAGCACATAGAGGGACTTATTTCTCATTTTCTAATTTCCTTCTCCCATCGAAGTCTCTTTTTGGCATATTCGTTTAGCAGGGTGCAGCCATCTTCTGTGTCCCATGTCCCACTGCCTCACTTCGTAAGGGAGGTATAAGAGATGGCACTTTCAAGGAGAGGCAGACTCCACCCTGAACTGAAGAAACATGCATATCAGCAGGAAGGCAGCTGAGATTTCCCAGAAACCAAACCCCATATGTTGTCTCTTCCTCTACTATATTGTGGTGGGCAAATACAGCTGGGAAGCTGAGGTATTTTTAAAATTGCATCTTTAAAAATTTGATGTTCAAAACAGACTACATGGAGACATCTGCCTTGCTTAGCATTCAATGAGTCATGGCTTGGTGTTGTTTCGGTTTTTTCAGTGTGAGAATTTTGATTTATCTAGTTTTTTGACCCTGTCAGAGGACGTTAAAATTACCAAGGATACAAATTTAAGGATTATTTTGTCAGGATTTTGTCATTCAGCTGTAGATTGGGTCCTGTTAAAAGGTTTTAAGTGCTTCACATCTGCTGTGCCACAGCAGAGAAAAACAGAGCTTTGTCTGGAGTTTAAAGTGTGGTTACAGTCAAAAAAGTGACTGTGAAAATGGCATGTTCTTAGTCAACAGATCTGTTCCCTCTGTGTATTACCCCTTTCATATGTATGTTTGACTTGTAAGAGTAAGTCTGTCATTACATTTCAATCCCTTTGCCTGTAGAATGCCTGCAAGCCTATGGCAAACAAACTATGGAATGCTTTCTTGCACATCACAAATGGATTCCTCCATGAAATCCCAGCATCAAAATCTTTTGCCATAGAGAGGGTGAATGAGACAACCTAAGTTTCAGAGACATGGCTGACGGCGTAATACTGGTTAACCTTGCTTCCGTTTCCATTTCCCCTCACATGCCTAAAAAGAAACAAACCAAAACAAACTCCAGCCCAAAACCAAGCACACGTACCATCTTTTCTGTTTCAAACCAAATAAATTTGATCTGGAAGTCATTGAGAAACAGTGAACATGAAACCCTACTGTGACATATTTACGGAGTGATATATTCAGAAAATGACCGCACTTAAATAACATAAGTTCAAAGACCAGTAATCAAAACCAAATATGGTTAGTCCATCTTCCAAAGAAAAAAACCCACAAAAATACCCAAAAAACAACAACAAACCCCCCTGAAACTGGGATTTCTTGAGTTGGATTGATACTTGTATATGAGTGGTAGCGAGCAGATGATAAACTGGTAGAATTTGAAGTAGAAAAATTAGCTTTAGAAGAACAAAAAGCTTAGATGAACAAAAAGCCTGAAGTAAAATTTATGTATTGGCTTTCATAGTTTATGTTATTACTGTTCTAGAGAAACTAAGCAGAGACTATCCCCTCTCTTCTCCTCCTTGGACTGCTTTAAGCATTTATAACATAGTAGTGAGCAAATCACTGCCATAATTCAATCCTAGCACTTTTCCTCTCCTACAACTGGCCAGCCTAGCTGAGGTTGCAAACTAATTTTTCATAAGTCATTTTTCTCATCTGCATACTCCTGAACTGCTCTGTCTCATGGGGGTAGGATATGTGGGCATGGGTTTCTGCAATCCCAGAGGGAAGTAGATGTGCTCTGCTTTGTGGTCTGCAATTACTGATGTCAGGTGACGTTTTAATCCCTTACATTCTTGCAAACTGTGAACTGTATGAGAGGTGACGTGTAGGAGGTTGAAAATTATATCTGGAACTTTCCAAGTGAATTTCCACATGTGGAAAGGCTGGAAGAAGCTGTAACTTGGAGAAACTTACATTTGCTTAAGCCCTTTTAAACTTTCTTTGGAATCTATTTCTATATCCTATTAGGTGATCAAATTTGAAAGCCTCTTGTCTGTGCTGACATGCTACTAATTTATCAACTTGTATTTTGAAGTGACTGGGGGAGAAGGAAGAGACTAACAATTCTGATTAATAACCTTCATATTTCTTGCTTTAGAAATTATTACTCTTCAGCTGCCATGTGTTCTTTCCTACAATATTTCACTTGCACTTGTTCTGTTTTCTTCCTGTGATGGAAGTCTCAGTGGAAAGTACTATGTCATGTAAATAATATACACATGACAGTCTATTATTTTGTGAGGTTATTAATC
This sequence comes from Petroica traversi, assembly GCA_025920805.1. Taxonomy (NCBI): domain Eukaryota; kingdom Metazoa; phylum Chordata; class Aves; order Passeriformes; family Petroicidae; genus Petroica; species Petroica traversi. The sequence continues at coordinate 7,104,647 of JAHLSL010000117.1, read as the reverse complement.
CCTGTAGAGTTGAGAGCTTTCTGGTTTGCCTTAATGTAAAATCCATAAGGGTGTTCCCACACAGAAAAACTTTCAGACTTGTATTTCACAAAGCTTAGAAAAGATCTGTTGTGAGATTTCATGGGAAATTTTAAGAAAGTTAAAAACCTGCTGATAAACTTTGAGATGCAGATTAGGATTCAGACAGGCTTCACTTTTAGCTCTGTATAACTACTCACAGATATTTAAAAATTACTGAAGTCCCTGCTGTTTCTAAGTTTAGTGTGCATTAATGAAACCTTGAAGAAATCAGTTTTAATTGCAGATGGCACCAAAACAAGTTTTCCCTCTCGGGAACAGTGAAATATTAATGTAGGGACTTGGAATCAAGCCAACATGGAGTACAAAAGTGGTGCTCCCAAGGCCTCATATCTGTACATAAGTAATGTCTAATTCCTGCCTCCTTTACTGTCTTTCCTTACTAAATTTTTCACAAAGCTGCTAAGTTAGTAATATGTGTGTGCTTGTACAGAGTTTTTTCTTGACTTGTAATTTTCCTGAGAGAAGATCTAAGTTACACAAATTTTACTGTAAATGCACAAAATCAGTGTTTTGAAGTGTTGTAATTAGACAAAATCAAAATAAAGTGAGATCCTCTTGCCGGGGACTGTTTCCACCCCAGGCTTCTACTTTCTAGCTGCTTCTAGAAAGTCTTGCTGTTCTAAAATGGAAAAGAACATTTGTTTTTTTTCCCAAGGTAGAATTTCCCTATATTCCCTATATTTCCTCTCCCTTTATTTTTACAATCACTGAACTGTTCACCCTTAAAAAAAAAAAAATCACCTGCAGCCAGAGGCTCAGAAAATATAATCCTAGTGATAGCTGTCTGAGAAATCTATCATTGTCTGGAAGCAAGAGCTGTGCTATTGGCTTCTGTTATTATTTTTGAAACAGTTACTTTTTCTGCAGGATCTATGCGTTAAGAAACAAAAAGTTTGTAACAACCATTATTGGATAAAGCTTACAGTATCTCCCTAAAGGAAATAACTCAGGAGAAGTAAAACAAAAAGCCTATAAAGCAGAAAACTGAACATTGAATAAACACTTGAAAAAAACCAAAATTACTTGCATGAGGTTGAATAGAAGGAATCAGTAAATATGCAGGATGTGAAATATTTTTTCTTCAAATACATGTGACGTCTCATAATCACTTAATAATCTTTGGCAAGAAAACAGTTGATTGCCAAAAAGCCTGGACTGCCCTCTGTCTCTCCTGTCCCATGCATCTCCAAGCTCTAAAATTCTTGCAGCAAGGGAGGTCAGGCAAAGTGGTGCAAAACCTAGACTGTTCCCTTTGGAGGCCAGCAGGCTCATCCTGCTGACCCCAAAGAGGTAGTTAATATGGACAGGGAAATAGGTTCCACTGATTCATATTAATTCTCCTGTTTCCCTGCAGGCTGTCCCTGAGGCAGTGGCCGTGTCGCTTGGCCACGTTCTCCTGTGTCCAACACACAGGTAAACCAGCTCAGGGCTATGGTAGCATGATGACTTGACAGCCTGTTCTGAACACACCAGGCAATCTCTTAAATACCTCATCTACACCATGCAGAATTTAGCTTGGGAAAACAAGCTGTGAAGCTGAGCAACAAACACATTTTCAAGACTACTGAATCAAAGGACCAATGCCTGAGTACAAGAAGCATCACAGAAGTAACAGTGAGAAAGTCATGTCCAAGCTGCTGGAAGTGGTCTTTGTAAACACTAAACCTTGCACCCCTGTGTTTTACAAAGATCACACAGAAGCCAACACCACAGTGAATTTTAAAAACCAGTTACATATGTGGTTTACCTACCAAGGTTCTTCCCTAGTATTTTTATCTCCAACAAAGGGGCCAGTGTTATAAAAGCAGTCAGTGCTAGGTTAACCACTTGAATGCCATTAAGGAAAGTGTCTTCCTCCCTGGATTACAATCTAAAAGGTTTGACTATTTATTTATTTTCATTAAAATTGTAGTAAAATTATAAATGGCCCTTATTTTAGCAGTAGCTCCTATGCATAAATTGTATGCCATTAGCTGTGAGCAAAAAAAAAAAAGAAAATTCTTGAAAAGTTTTATAAGAGTATTTACAGTTCATATCAATCAGGCTTTTAAATGTGGTGTTGTTTCAGTTTTGTTAGGTTTGGGCTTTTTTTGCTTTCACGTTTTAACCTCTCTTGTGAAGAAGAAGATGGTGCTGAAAATACTGGCATTAACACCTGCTCTAAGTGTAAATGCCCTGCCCCTGGACATGTGTTCCCATTTCTATTGGCAGAAACAGTATGAATTCTTCACTGAACTTCTGGAATTTTGCAATTTTCTTCTTTTTAGCATCATGAGATCTTCAGGAAAGCCCCGCTGGGGAATATTTTTCCATGTTTTCCCCTCCTTTTTCTACTTCTGACACCATCTGGCAAATTGGATTTTGGTACTTTTGCATAGCCACTCCTGTCATGCTCTTATTTCATACTCTCAATTTTTTCATTCCAACGTTCCTGTACTCAGTGCTCTCCAATGCTCTTGCAAGCAGACTGGAATTATTCTTTTTTATTGGGTTGCTAAGCACGCCACTGAGGATGCTTGCTAAGGAAGGAAAGCCTGATATGAATCTAATAGATCAATAGAGAACTGGTTGTAGATTTTTAAAGAAAATCTGGAGAGGTTTAAATTCCAGAATTTCATCTCTCGTGAATAATGCACTGAACTTTAATTGATTCCTGCACAGTGTCTTTGACTGATGGAAGGGACGCCTCTCAAAGAAAAGCAGGCATCAAAAGATTCACATCTGTATGTGCAAATGGCCTTGGAATGGTTGCAGTGAGACTTCAGATCCTGCCCCGGTTCCATTCTGACCTCCAATTAAATGTTTTACCAAATACAATCAGCCAGTTACACCATGATTAATATTCCTTACCTCAGACTGTATCTGAAACAGGTTTTGAGTAATATAGGTAAAAAGTCCAGTCTCATTTTCAAGTAACATTGAACATTCATGGGTTGAAACAAATTCACGGAAAGCTAACTTGTGGGCTTTCAGAGGACACTTTTTTATTGACCAGGATAGAAAGAAATAATCTTTTATTCACACTTAGGTTTTTCTGTATGAGAGGCAAAAGTTTATTAAATGTGTTCATCTCTGCTGTGTTACAGCTGGGTACTTACAACTTAAGACTGTGGTCATGTATTATAGCTTTTTCTGATGCATTCCCTCACTGGTTTAGGTATCTAATTTTTATTTCAGATTCCTTATCTTTGTAAGGAGACAAGAATTAAGTAACTGATATGTTACCTATCAGTCATTGGATCTCTTTGCTTTCTGCTCTTCCTCCTCCTTCACTCTTCCTGCCACAAATTTTGTCATTTAACTCATAGTCGTGTCCAGCCAGGCTTGGCAGGCAAATACTCGTCTCAAAGATGGGTCTGTCTGTGTAGATTTCTGAGGGTGATCAGTTGAGTTGTGTAGTGATCCCTGAAGGAAGGTGCAGTAAGGATGAAGAAGGAAGAACAGGTGCTGTGGCTTCTGTCTGACAAGGTTTTCAGACTCCACTTCCTCTCTGGATAAGGGACATGCTCTCTCTGGTGGATAAGAAACACAATCTATGGTGTTGGCAACAAAATGGGAGGGAAGTGGGTTAATGCAAGGGGAAATTCTTCATGAGGCAAAAGGGACACATATGTAAGGATGCAGGTTTCATTAGTTCAGCTGTACCAGAATGACTTTAAAGTACCACTAAAATTGACAAGGGTCTTCTTCAAAGAGTTATTTTTTTACCCCTCCCCGCCCGCCCACCCACCCCATGATACTCAACTGCTGGCTTTGTTTTTGTGCACAGATATATTTCTTCTAATTAATTTTCCTTTACCCATATGAAGGCTATTAACACAAGCAAGTACTTTGTCTCAGTAGTTCCATCTTAGAGGCAAGTATTTTCCTGTCAACAAGAAAAACAGTAGAATTCAAAACAGATCAGTTCTTCAGGATGACATTTTCTAAAAGACACCATGCTTTTGATTTTATGGACACATGCTAAAATGACATTTTAAAAGCATCTAGTGTAAGGTTTAGGAAACCAGTCAGGACAACAATTTGGAAAAATAACATAAATCTGTAAGCAAGCAATTTTCGCCATACACTAGTGCTTCTCAATGAGTGAAAATCCAAGGGGTAGCACATCTACTGGGATTCACTGAAATATTCACTGGTAATATCACAAGAAAAAGCAAAACAAAATAACATAGCACTGTTAACCTTGTGATGTCAGGAGTGGTGCCATGTCATCTTAGGAAGAGCTGCCAGCCAGTAATTGTGCCCTGGCTATTATTTTTGTTAAAATTGATTTAAACTCATTCCCCCCCAGATGGAGATTTTCACAACAGATTGTTACTACTTTGTTATTTCCTAGATGTTTTTATTCTTCAAACTGACAATATAATGAGGAGATATTCACCCAAGGCAAATTTTCATGATTCTGGTATACTTAAGTTAATGATTTTACATTCTGGATGTGCAATAGTTACTGCCAGTTGTGAATATGAATCTGAACCAATGAGCAGTTACTCACATGGTGAATGGATGGACTGATGGAGTAATGTGTAAAAAATCAAAAGTCTGGTGTACAATTTGCACAGATATTTGTTTCTTCATTTGAACCTTTCAGAGCCTCCTGTCATTTCTAGTAATGATAAGATAGTGAATTTTTTCTTCTTTTCTTTTTGGCAGAAGTCTTTATGCTTTTTTGTACTTGTATGATATGAAGTATTTTATGCAGTGAATTTTTTTTATACCTCAAACTGCATGTTTGCTATATTTTCTAATTTAGCAATGGTAAAAGTTACTTAACTTGTTAAAAAAGAAACTCCCTGCCTACAAGTGACTTTATTTATTTACTGTCTGATTGTACTAATATTAAGATTTGGTTCTGACTATACTTAAAAAAATCTCAGTGTTCTAATTGGCAACCAGAGAACAGCCTAAGTTTTAAAAGAGACTGGTTATGTAAAGATGGGTCATACTTGGGATACACAGTTCAAAGCATTCTCAAAGAAGCAGGGTTTCTGGAAGGTATTGTCCCTTAGGAATTTTCCATCCTCTTCAAATCAAGCATAAGACACTAGCTGTTTTTGAAAATTAAACCAATGGTTCCAATTGCAGCTGGAGGCAGACTTTCCAAAAATTTCACAAAGAGCTGGTACTTGTGAGACTTTTTATCTGGACTTGTTTTGGGATATTCTGAGCATCAGAACTTTTTCCAAAGTAAGATATAAATTCCAAGAATTCCAAGCTTTTTTTTTTTTTTAATCTTTGTATGAGGTATTTGAGAAATGAAACTGCAAGGAAAAAAAAGGTATCATTCATACAGTGGTTACTTTTAGAGCAGATATGTCATCCTTATTGCAGAAGTCCTATTTTAATGTAGTGGAGTGCTGTTTTATTCTGTGCAATGTGATTGTATGGTGTTGATTCAATCCCTGTGTCCACTTGAGTTTGATGCTAATCGGCTGTAATTGCATAATTTACAGATGATTACTGAGAAATCCTCTATTGGTCTAACAAAGACCTTCTGCATTGCTGGGCTCTGTAGTGTCAGGCCATCATTCTTATGGCTCACAGTCTTTCACAATCACATAAGTTTGGCAAATGGCCAAAAACATATTTAATCATGAACTCCTTACTGGTACAACAGGCAACACAGGGCATGAAACAGAAGGCTGCCCACAGCATTCCTCAATAATGCTGGAATTCTTATCTTAGATTCCAACTTGTTATTACTTTGGCACACTTAAATAAATGGACTTGTCAACAAATAAAAATCAGGAACAACAGGCAATGTTTCATTCAATTTATGTCATTGCCCTTCAGATCTCATCATTCATATGTGAAACGCATTTTGTTCTTGAAGAATAAGAAACATGGTAAAAAACAATGAATTTTTATTAGTATTTGACAGTAGTTTGTGTATTTGATGAGTAAAGGAGGCAGTGATACCAATCTAACGCAGCAGCATTATGGTAGCCAAGACCAGTACCTTCTACTCCATATACTACCAGTGAATCAGTGCTTCATTTATCCAAATTGCAGATGGCAACCAAGGGAATCCTTTGACCTCGGTTTTTCTGGCCATCCAGAATTTCAGGGGAAGAATTTAAGAAGCAGTTATAAAAATGTCTCCGTGCTCCGTTGTATCCTTTTCTAAATTATAGAGAAAAAACCCTTTATTTTTATAAGCATTTTTGAACCTGCTTTATTCCAAGTCACTGATGTGCATGTCAGTAATAAGCACCAGTGTGCTCTTCACATCTATTGTGAAACAAGTGGAATACAGAAAGAGGGCTGATTTTCTTTTTCATATGGTTTAGAGATTTAAAGATTTTTGTGAGATTAACAGTCTGAGATTTAAAGTGAGCCTTCACAATAGTTCATGCTTTAGGAAGATACTATTCCTGTCATAGGATCTGCATGTGGGAAGAGTGTGGGAAGAGGTGTGTGCATAACTGAGGGTCTTTTGAAAAGAGCAAGAGCAGTTCTTTCTTGGTTTACACTATTTTAAAGAATAAAGTGTGGTTTTAGGGTATTCTTTTAAAATACATGAAAGTACTTCTACTCTGGGCACTGAGAAAGGTACATAGAAGGGTTAAGTAAGACATTGAAAATAGTACAGTCAAAGAGAAGGTTTAAACTGGCAGTAAATAAGGAGAGGCACTACTGCTGATCATGAGTGGTATGGAGTGTCATCTGTTATAAGACAAACCAATGAAGTGGGCAATCTGAGCTATCCATCTTTTTCTGTCACTAGAAGTTATCTCCAAGTGCAAAAAATATTAGCAGCAAGAATTATTCGGGTGTATCTGGATCGATGCTTTATCCTGATATGTCCAAATACACTGGATGTCCAAATGAATGTCCAAAATAAAAGGCAGGGTAATTAAATATTTTATTGTTACCATGGTGCTATTGCTACTCAGCAAGGCGATCACTTCATTTGTCTTGTATTTTAAGTGTTCCTGCATTGCTCTGCTTCCCTTACTTGAGGCTTTGCTTCCAAGTGATACCAATTTTGCAGCATTGAATCTCTTTTTATGGCCAGTCCACTGCTGAAAGGAAGATTGACATTTTCAGCTATGCTGGGTATTTCCCATTGTAACAGCCTACTGTTTCCATGGAAATCCTTTGAAGTATTTTAATAGAATGTGATTAAGAAAGGAGTTTTGGTGACACATTTATTCTGCCAGGCTTTTGACAACTTGATTAACGTTTCCACAATATTCACTTCTTTTGAAAAACAAAAGCAAAAATGTAGAAAACATACATACTGCTGCCACAGTACTTTCAGTCAGTTTCCATGACCCTTGAATTTGTTTCTCCTTTTTCTTTTTTCCTTCCCATCACCCCTCAACCCTATCACCATTTTGTCCCTGAAAGCCCTTTTCTACATGAAGTTTGTACTAGAAAATCTACAGTGGTGACAAAACTCTCTAAAATCACACACTGGGCATTTTATGATTCATCAGAAACTCTCTGTGCCTTTGAATCAAGTTGCTTACTAAATGGTGGCTGCGTTATGGGCAGAGCAATATGTGAGTAGCCCATGCCATGCAGTGTTGGGACTTTTGGAGCCCATTGGAGATACCCACGTGTAGCTGAATACATTTTGTTTTAAGGGGGTGTTGATTTAAATGTTGGATGATTCACTGCCTCCTGCTGTCTCCTGCAGTGTGGGCATAATAGTCGTACATTTGAATTCAATGCTTTTTAATTGCTTTCATTTAATGTCCATCCTCCTCATCTATGCCACAGCATGATGCCAGTTACCTTGTGAAATGTTCCACACTCACTCCTTATCAACTCCAAAGTTGTACTCCAAACTTCCTAGGAGTAATAACTCTAGCTTTCAACATAGTTGTTATTCCTGCAAGGCATTATTACATATAGCCATGTGAATCCTTCTCATGACTCTCCTGCATTTGCTCTGTTCATATTAAAATAGGAATTAGCTGTCTCTAATTGTTAAGTATGAACAGAAATAGATAATGCTGACAATGAGACATATTATTTTTTAATTAGATTTTCTGACATCTGGAAATGAGGTTTAGGTTAGTCTGATGATGATCAATAGACTTTTTATGTGATCAGCTAACCTATTTGTTCATGCAAATAGGATGCTGCAGTGGATCCATTGCAGACAGCAATGGAATTATTATGAGCAACTTCTAAGTGTTTTCTCATGAATCTGAAGGATGATTTGAGTTTTAGCACAAAGTAAGTGGGTTCCCATATTTTGTACCAAATATGTAATTTCAAGGATTTCAAGCTAGTAACCTGCTAAGCAGAAATCCTAAATCTGCCAGGCCCTACAATGCTCTCAGTCAGTGAAGGAAGAAGAGCCTCCTTAACTAAGCATCTGTCTGTTTATTCATCTTAAAATGTTTTTCTCATTTCTAACTGCCTTCAGTTGTTTTGAATTTTACACATTTTGAGACAAATTTCTGGGTGTTTCACTGTAGGTATTTAGTGTGTTTTCAGATGTCTCCTCTAAGTATTTTGCAAAAATGTCTCAGATAGAAGAGTGTATCTAAAATGGCACTAGATGGCTATGCTTAAGCACCTATGTTACTTTTTAGCCAATATTTCCCTCACTAAAGACTCTATAAATCAGATCAATATAAGGCTCCTTAAGTGGATCTTCAAATGACCTGTGGTAGATAAGCTACCTCTGCTACTTGGATTCCACCTTCATTGGAGTGAGATACTTTTTATAACTTGCATGCCACCAGATCAGTCTTCCTTGACTATCCTGTATTTTCAATGTTATCAGAAAGAATTGGTGGGATTTGAACATAAACCCTTCTGTCTGTGGAGATTGGCTTCTGCCTATCAGTTGCTAAATTCTGTTCAGTGTATGTCAGAGGCCAAAACTGCATCTGACACCCATGATGAGGAGTGTTCTGTGCATGTCCCTGGAAAGATAGGATTTTAATTTCTTTCTGTCACTTGAGTAAAGTGTCACTGTTGCCAGGGGACTTCCATAAGTGTAACAAGCCTACCAGATACCATGCAATCACTCTCTAAATAGCACCTTCATGGCGCTCACTTGGGGTTTTCTCCACATGTCTTGCTTTGACGGCTCAACAGCAGTGATTAAATATATGGACTGCTTCTTAGTTGCAGGTAAACTAAACAATTTATGAGGAAACTATGTGAGAGAAAGCACAAAGTAGAAAAGCCTAAACAAATTGGAGGAAAATTAAGAGTGTAACATCAGTGGAGGACGCTGACAGCAGATGCAGATCCGAAGAAAGGCCAATCCATTGTGGTTTCTTAGCAAACCAGGCCAGTAAATTTATGGAGCCATTATGTTTAGAAAACCAGGAAACAAATGAGTAGGTGAGGGATAAGATATTGCACCTCTATTCCTGTTAAAGCAATGTTGCATATTTAAATATTAAGCTATAGAATCTTCCCTTGTTACATGAAGCCAAGCATTAATCCTTTTAAAGCTCTGATACCATAAACATATGCTCAATGAACTGCAGCAAGTGAATGATGTTGTACAATGCAATGTTTATGAGAGCTTTCAGAAACAGCCTTAGGGTCTTCTGTGTTGTCTTACAGTTATGCTGCTGCTAAAATTCTTTATTTATGGGATAGAAACAGCTCATTAAGTTAAATTCTGCTTCTTCAGGATGTGACAGAACATAATGAAGTTAATAGTGATTTGGATTAGGAAATTTTGATACTGATATTTTTGCTCTAACTGTTGGCATATATTGAATGACTGGATAATTTCTTTGCAATGAATAATGGATAATTTTGTCTAGCATACTGTAACATTATGCAAATTCATCATGCACAGCAGCAGTACAAACTTTGCTCTTCCCTCTTGATACGTATGGCCTGTGCTGAAATAGGAAAGACTGAATTCAGAGAAGAGGAGTTGTCCAGGGTTGCTGGGGTTTGTAACAGCTTTGCCATTAAGACCGTGTTGAAATACAGACGTTATATGAATTTTGGACAGGTTTTCTGCACTCAGATCAGCATGGCATGCAAGCTTAGCCTGTTTTTTCTTTTTTAAGCAAAATTAAGGTAATGTTTAGCATCCATACATCAATGTGCTCTAGCTGAACATTTTTAAAGCCTAATTTCACCTAATACAGCCTGTGAATCTGAACATGCCATGAATTTTCCTATGCTTTGATTCATACTGCGGCAGAACTTAAAAGAAGTATAAGGGTTACCAGTGGCATAATTACTGAAAAGTATTTTTATATTGGTGAAAACACACAATAGCAGTGTGGAGGATTGTTGAATTATATCAAAATATTGGGACTGGAGAGCATATTGATTTATTTTTGTTGCCTGGGTAAAGATGATTTTGCACAATTTCAAATGAGCTATCTAGAAATGAATAGAAGGAAAAGAAAGCTTATCCCCAAAAAGCCTTCACATGAAAGCTGCAATTTGGAAGCTCTGAGGGATGTCAGTAGTGAGTATACTGTGAAAGTGCAAAATTTTCAGGCCTTTTCTCTCCTATTCACAGTGTGGGAACTCAATCTTAGTGGAAGCTGTTCCCCACAGAAAGGGAGAAGAATGGATCCAGCCACTAACTGGGATAATTAGATCCTTTCCTACACTACTTCATGGACTTACACATTTGACTGGCCACATAAATGTTTCACCAAATATATAAAAATGGCTTTGTAAATTTGATGGTTAGATAAACCCTGCTGACATTAAGCTAAAAGCAGGATGTGCATTTTCATATGTGGATTGCCACAAAGTTATCTGAGGGTCTCACACTGAACAACTGCTTTCTGGAGTGTACGGCAGTCTGCCACAGAAATCCAAGCATGCACTGGAAGTGCAGCATCTTCAAATACAGACAGATAGGCGTGTTCTACTTCATACAATGCTGAGAATGCTGATGCTACAGCTCTATTAACTGACTTGCAGTCTCAGCAACTAGGAGGAATATAGAAAAGAAATCATCTGGAGGGGGAAGCAAAAAAAGAGAGAAGAAGATGGGAGCTTGGCAATTGTACTGTTTTCTGAAGGAGAGGATACTTGTGTTTGCACAGAGAAGGTAGATAGACCTGTCCTTGTGCTACCACTGCTTTCTTCGAGGAGAATTCAGTTACTGCCAGGGTCTTACTGGGTAGTCAAGGACCAAGGTTCTGGCTGGAGGAGCTAAGTGGAAGGAAAAGGTTTGAGAATTGACCAGTAAACCTTGTTCTTGAAAGATTTCATAAAGGAGATCTGTTCATTGATTGTAATCCCTACAGCCTCTCTGGGAATTACATGTGTCTCCTCCTACACACTGCAGTGCTAAAAAGGCTTCTGGGAAGGGGGAAAACGCTGTCTGTTAAAAGTTTCCTCATACATCCCCTCAAGGGATTCATTGCTTTCAGATGCTATTTCTCACTCAATGGGTGTAATCTTCAACACAGCTCTATCCTTTAAGTCAATATGGTTTAGTTCTTGTTAAGCCTTGTGTACTACAATGGGCCAAAACTGCTTTAGGAACTTTTTCTCTTGTGTTGAATCACAGGCTCTGTGTAAGCCTCAAAGGAGCCCAGGAACTCTTTCAGGACTGCAAGGGCTTACTCCTATTACTGTATTCCTTTCCTTCTGAGATGCCTATAAAGTCATCATCAATAAAGCAAGGAAGATACGGCATAAAAAGCAGCATGAGGTAGCAGATTATATTCTCCACATCTATATATTAGCTTTCTGTATAATGTGTTTTATTTGCACCTCCTTTTTTTTTTTTTTTTTTTTTGCTTCCCTTGCCCTGAAGTGGCTGATTTATGTGTTTTTAAATACTTGGTGTAAACAAATGAGTACATGAGACCTTTTGCAGTACTTGTGAAACCCCTCCCAAGTCCATCTGTCCTTTGCAGTTGTTCCAAGCCACAGAAAGGGGTGTGTACATGTGCTTGTGTGTGTATGTAACTATATATATAGAGCTTAATAATAATCAAGCCTATACTTTTTCCATTAAATTGTACTGAAAAACATTCAGTTTCAAATACATTGTGGTTTCAAGACAGGATTGTTTTTTTACCTTTTCACTAAAAATTTAAAAAAAATAATGTATCATGCAAAGTTCCAGTTTTCTGAAGAAATCTGAGGTGGGTGTCATGCAGGAAAGCAGTACTTTTTGAACTGAGTTAGTTATGAGAAGGAAAATAGACAAGGACTGAAAATGGGCAGTACCACCTTTTTCTTTTGCAGTAACTTGTGATGTCAGAATGTCTTCTTAATATCCTGTTCTTCTAATCCTAATCCTCCCCCTCCAGATGTACCCCCCGCCCCAGCAACAGTACATAAAGGAAGATTTTTAGTTAGATATTAATCAGAAAGTGAGAAATTTCCCTTTATGGTGTGGCAGTTAGATGTGTTTGGAAAACAGAAAATTTTTCATTCAGATATTTCCTGGTCCCTTTGTGAAATCCATAATTTAAATAGCAAAGCCTCTGCAATATATCAAATATTTAAATCAGAGAGTTGCAACTGTGGTGAAATGTTTATTGAAAACACAGGCCATTTTCCCACTGAAATTTTACTGTTGATGAAAAGTATTGCCACTTTTTTTTCAGACCTAATGCCATTTCATTTAAAATTAAATGAAACAGCATATTAATGACTATTTGATGAATTGTTAAACATTATTTAATAGGTTATCTCAGCTTGTCAAAATTTTGAAGTTTTGGGGTCTTTCCTTGTGTGCGTGTGCGTGTGTGTGTGTGTGTGCGCGCGCGCGGATGTTTGGTAAGAAGATTGTAAAGCCCTGTTGAAGCCACATTTTAATACAACTAGTGGCATTTTGGGGATAAGACCTGAGCATTATTTAAATTCATACCCATTTGGTCATTGCTGTGGATGAGAAAACATGTCTAAATAAATTCTTCCACTGCTAAGCTACACTGTTCTGAAGCTGATGTTTAATGTCACTCCATGATTCTATGGTTCTTTATCATCTAAGGAGCACCATTTCATTACTTACATATGAACTCATATGCAGTTTTATTTTCTCTGTGTTCAAAGATGGGATGTGCAAGGGCTATGTGAGCCTCAGTTAAGCACAATAATTTAGGTTAGCTCCACTGAAATATTCTAATATATTTGGGAAAGAGCTTATTGATACTTTTTTATATCTGAATAGTATGCAATGAACTACGTCAGTTTTCCCTCCAGATAAATGGTGAAAGCGCAAATAGCAATTTTGGGATTTTTTTAAATTAAGCATTTAAAATATTCTCTGTTTTCAATTCTGTTGTTATAGTAGTTTTAATGGTGATACTTCTTGTTTCAGTTTTCCTCCCACAATGCTATAACTGAATGCAGGGAGGGCATAACAAGAATTATATAAATAAGTACAGACGTGAGGAGAGAAAAGGGAAAGAACACTTTAAAGAATGCAAAGGGAAAAGAAATCCCTGCGCAGTTTGATTTTTAAGGTGAGGTATTCATCTCTTCTTAATTTATCTACACTAATACAATCTTCCCTATCCAGCTCATCATCTCCTGATGAATAATGCATGCATAAATATTGCTACCTATGAATGCAAAAGTAGTTTATAATTCCCCAGAAAGATTTTATTAATAGTAAACTGTTAACCACCTTGGTCTGAGTCATAACTAATTGTTACTGTATATTTGTGAAACCCAAGGAAAAGAAGACAAGAGGAGGCAGAAGACAGGAAAAAATCCAGCTCTGGAGTTAGTTGTATTAAAAGAATAAATTCTTTTTAGTCTGAGGAGGCAGCTGGTAATACTTGTTAATGTAGTCATTCTTTAAAATAGTCTTCAGATTATTAAGTTAGAAATCTCCAGTATGCTCTAGCTATTAACAGAAACCACCTGAATTTTTGGAAGGAAGTCCAATGGAAATAGAGTTATAATATCCAGAAGCCTTTGTAGTGGCATGCTAAGTTTTCCATTGAATGGTTTCAGCCCTCATATTCCCTTCTCACTATTAAGGAGAGGTTGGGAGGTGAGCATTTTTGACATCTTATGCATTTGTTGCTTCACAACCTATTTAAGAGAATTATATCACTTAGTTTAAAAAGAAATTAATTAGTAACATTAAGTTACGTGATACGTTACGTGATACATACACCACTAATCTTGTTCTTCACACTGTCTCCAAAAAACTCACATTGAAAGGTGGCTCAGCAGATCACTAACAGGACCAGAACTGCAACTTGAATGTGCAGAATATTACTCAAAATTCCCGTGTTCCTTCATGAGTGTGCAAACTTTGTAGAAGATAAAGTCAAAGAGAGGTCTTGTAACAAAACAGTTCTTCTCTGCATATAGCTGGATGGATTGGATAAGAGAGAAATCCTGGTAAACAGTGAAAAGCCCTAGTAAATAAATATAAATTTAATTCTCTGAACTCCTCTGAACCCTGACAGTGGCAATTCATTCCCAAATACCTATTTGTCATTCCACCCACTGCTGTGCTATAGCTGGCGCTGAAAACATGTTAGGAAAGTGTATGTAATGTTCAAGGCATCTTCAGACTCTTTCAGATGTAGGAAAATGCAGACTGGTTGCTCAACCACCTTTTCTACCAAAACACCAGCTGGAGAGAAGCTCCTAATTATTTGGAACTCAGTGTGCTAGTATGAGCTTGAACAGATGAAGACTAGATGGAGCCAAATTGCCCTTTCACACCACCTTTACACTGGTATAACATCACCAGTTTAAACACCATTAAGTGACAGATGAGTGGATCTGCATATCTGCATACAGTGTACAGAGAAAAATGAAAACTTTTTCTTTAAAATTATGTTAGGAACTGTTGTGGGCAAAGGAGGGGAGAGGAAACAAAAATGAAAAGTGATCAAAAACCCCAAATTCAAACAGTTCACAGGGGAGGAGGAAGGGAGTTCATGAGGGGAACAGAATTCCCATCTTAAGAGACCTCTGTGCATGATGTGCTTTTCTTACTGTAATACCTGCAGTTGCAACAAAAATGGAAAAATGCTGTCAGTATTTGTGATAAGAGATTTTTATTCCTGTGCTGTGAAATGTCCAGGTTAAGCTGCATGAGCACTGGACATGCATACCATAAGTAATAACAATTTGTTCAGGAAGCTCCAGAGGTTTTGGCAGCTACTTCAAAATTAGGATAGATATTTGGAGATTTATGGGATCATTTTGTTCTCGGTGGAAACAGCATTTCACCCTGTTATCACTTGATGTGAATTGGTTTTTGAAAGAATTTCCTTTGAATCTATTTAAGGAAATAGGAATTTAGAAATTAAATCTTTCATTACTTGTAATTCTGCTGGTTTCACTTTTCCTTTAGCCCACTCTAGAATGTAATTGGTTGGATTTTATTACTTGACTATTTAGACTAATATAGCTCTAGGCAAAATCTCAGGTAGAGAACATGTATGCCATCCCTGAGCCACTGATAATAACACTGTTAACATGTCCTATCAGCTTTTATATTTTTTAGCAAGAAAAGCTAACAGAGTCAAACTACTTTATTAGGAGAGCACAACTGAGTTTCTAAATTGTAAATTAAATCTCTTCTTGCTGCCTTTATCTGTCTCTCCAAGCTAAGAGGGAGTGTTATCAAACCATTTCTTTACACTGAAGAGTAGCATTACTCTTTGGAAGATCTCCAGCAGATGCTACAATAAGCCCTTTAGGGGCTGGTTTCCACAGTTCATGCTGCTTTCTTCTTAGTGGTGTGGAGTCAGAAGAGCGGACCATGCATAGGCAAAGTTTTGTTAACTTCCAGTAAAGAGACTTAAAGTTCCCTGAGTACTCCTCTCTCCTCTAAGATACACAAGAATGAAAGTTGAATAGAATATCCTGAATTGGAAGGAATCCACAATGATCATCAAAGTACAACTCCTGGTCCTGCACAGGACACGTCAAGAGTCCATGTGCCTGAGAGTATTGTCTAAAACACTTCCTGAACTCTGTCCGGCTTGGTGCTGTGACTGCTTCCTTGGGGAGACTGTTCTAGTGCCCAAACACTCTCTGGGTGAAAAATCTTTTCCTAATGTCCAAAGCTCCCTTGACTGAGCTTTATAATGTTCCCTTGGCATCCTATCACTGGGCACCATAGAATAGAAATCAGTGCCTGCCCCTCATGAGTAATTTGTAGACTGCAATGAGGTCTCCCCTCAGTCTCCTCCAGGCTGCACAGACCAAGTGACTTCAGACATTCCTCATATGACTTCTACTCAACCTCCCTTCAAGTCTTCATAGCCCTCCTTCAGACACTCTCTAACAGCTCAATATCCTTCTTATATTGTGGCACCCAAAACTGCCCCCTGCCACCCCTGTGCAGAGCAGAGCAATCCCCTCCCTTGCCCGCTGGCAGTGCTGTGCCTGATGCATCCCAGGACAGTGCTCGCCCTCCTGGCTGCCAGGACACTGCTGACAGCTGTGCCTGACATTCAGCTTTCCATTGACCAGGACCCTCTGGTCCCTTTCCTCAGGGCCACTCTCTAGGCTCTTGTTCCCCAGTCTGTCCATACACCCAGGGTTGCCTCATCCCATATGTGGAATCTGGCATTTGTCATTGTTCATATGGTTGGTGGTTGCCCAGCCCTCTAATATTTCCGGGTCTCTCTGCAAGGCATCCATACCTTTGAGGGACTCAGTGATTTCTCCCAATTTGCTGGAATTGGCAAACTATTCTAGTTTTTACCTTCAAGTAGCTTTTAGTTTAGTACCCTCAAGTCCTGCATTCAAGTAATTTATGAAGAGGTTGATCACAGGGCAAAGGATGGAGCCATTTGGAACCCCACCAGTGACAGGTCTCCAGTATGATGTCTCCTCATTCACTGTAACCCTTTGTGCCTAACCCATGAGCCAGCTAGTCACCTATCCCATGATGTATTTATCCAGATGTGGGCTGGAAATTTTGTCCAAAAGAATCCTGTGAGAGACAGTATGGAAAGCTTTACTGAAATCCAAAAAAAAATATCAACTGGTTTCCCTTGATCAAGAAGGTGGGTTAACTTGTCATAAAAGGAAATTAAGTTTGACAAATAGGACTTTCCCTTTGTGGAGCCAGACTGGCTGCAACCAATAACTGCATTGTCCTTCAGGTATTTTCCTTTCCAGGATAATCTCCATAATTTTACTGATCACTGCAGGGACACCAACCTATAATTTCCAGGGTCATCCTTCTTGCCCTTCTTGAAAACTGGAACAAGTCCCTACTTGATCAGCTGGAACATAAAAAAATAGGCAAAAAGCTATTGTTTTTTTTAAGGCACTGTAAACAGGTAAGAATGCAGCAATCTCTAGTATACCATCTCAGCACTATAATCCTGCTAGCATTATACAATCTACTTGTTGAGTTACATAGAAACAGTCTAGTTAGTGCACTGAATACACTATTCAGGATATGAGAGTTTGAAATACGGAGAACCTACAGTCCCTGTGTATGCCAAGAAAGAATGTTGTTATTATATATAGAACTACAAGGAAACTTACATTATCAATGAGGCAATAGCATGTCATGCATTTCAGTTCATAAAATTGACATTTTTAATAAAAGGTGTTAGTTTAATTTAGAGCATAAGCAGAGAACATAGACAAATATTTTCCAATTCTTTAGGCCACAGGCCCATAGCATGGAAATAAATTCTTCTGATGAGTCCTGTCACCACACTGTAATTCCAACACTGCCATTTTCTGAAATTAAGCAGACCCATGCCACCTTTTGCTCTGCTGATATAACTCTAAATATTTCCTATGAGTTTCCCTGGCCTGGCTGTGATACTGCATCATAGTGGCAGCCGTCTCATAGGATGCACATAGGGAATGGAAGGGGTGTTTTACCCTCAGTAACTGGTTTAAGATTAAGTTATGAGCTCATGAATCAGGAAAAAAAAAAGCTATTTTCAATTTGTTCTCTCTTCCAAGTTAATATCTTGATGCCCACTCACATGAGCATATTTGTTCTGCATTTGTAGCACTGAAAAAAGAGCAGGGTTTTGAGGATCTGAATAAAGCTGTGGAAACTATTTCAATGTAAGGAAGGGAAAAGAAGAAAGTCCTTCAAGTAAGTGCTGCGGCTTCTGTGTTTTTGGGAGGGAGGAGTTCTATCATGTGCAGCCTGTTGGAGGGGTTTCCCTTCATTATTGTGCCAACTGGCAAATCTCTTACTGAAACTTCTGTCAGTTTTCAGTATTAATACCAAAAATCAGTTGGCAGTTGTAATCCTTTTGTTTAGATAATTATGATCGACTGTAGAACAAAAGATTTACGTCATCTGCAAAAGTATCCCAGTTTGCAGAAAGCGCATGGAATTTTTTATTATTGTTGACATTTTCCTTTCAGCCATTCGTATTAATAAATGAGTAAAATCTCTTGGCATAGCTTGTCTGGTGATTGCATTAGGATAGACTTTTAGAAATATTTCTGAGCTATAGTACTGTTGATATTGGTAGGTGAAAGTTGTCTCATCAGATGTGAACTGGTCAGAGGGGTGAGCACATCCCTTCTGCATTTCCCTTCTTTTTATGAAACAATCCATCATGAATTGTAGAACACTTTGTTTAGCATAAATTATGCAAAAAACAGCTCACTTAAGGGAAATGGAGAACACACAGCTTAACCACAAAAATAAAAAAGTACTTTTTTGTGTTTTAATATCTGGCTAATAATTGCACAGTGAATGATGTCTTTGTCAGACTCATAGATACAATGCATGCTGGTGTTTAGGAAAATACCTTTGCTCTCTTGAGACCCCAGTTGGAGTGCTGCATCCAAGTCTAGCATACCCAGCAAGTAGGCCTCTAAGAGAAAGTACAGAGAAGGCCATGAAGATGATCCAAGGGATCTCTCCTGCAAAGACAGGTTGAGAGAGCTGGGGTTGTTCCACATGGAGAAGAGAAGGCATTAGGGAGGCTTTATTGGAGTATTTTCAATATTTAAAGGGGGATTATAAGAAAATTCTTTCCAAGGCCTGTCCTGTAGTGACAGGACAATGGGCAATGGTTTTAAACCGAAAGAGGGTAGATTTAGTCTGGATATAAGGAATAGTTTTGGGTTTTTTTTATTGTGACATTGGTGAGAAACTGGAAGAGGTCACCCAGAGAAGTTGTGGATGACCCATCCCTGGAAGTGTTCAAGGCCAGGTTGGATGGGGCTTTGAACAACCTGGTCAAGAAAAGGAATCCCTGCGCATGACAGGGAGTTTGGAACTAGATGATTTTTTAATGTCCCATCCAACCTAAACTATTCTAATAATTCAAATATTTTTGTCATTCTGTGATTCTATGAAAATTAGACTTTTTTTCCCTTTATATCTTCAAGATATTGGGTCCAAAGGGAACACTATGTGATCTAACAGTGGCTACAGTTGTCCTCCCTTCTGCAGCACAACTTCTGTGGCTCAGTGTGAGTGCAGTCATCTTCTAGTGATTATTAGAGAAATGGTCAGAGTCTGATATTAAGAGGAACTTTATTGAGTGGAAACAAGATATTAAGATGCAACAATAAAAGTTTCCTGGAGGGTGAATTTGGAATTAATCTTCCAGAAGTTTGCACTGTGTCTACAAAAGGAGCACCATATACACAAATTTTTCAGTTACTGTGTTTTAACAACTAATAATATAAGAAGATTTTGCAAAAATAGGACAATTTTTCATATAATTCAATACATTTCATGTAATCCTCTCTTATGGTTAAGAAATGAAAGAAAGTTTATATGTGAACGTATTTCTTCCCACTACCCTTTAATGAAAAAACCTTGGATTTTGCTGCTGAACAAAATTTTCAGATTCAACAGTTCTATGTACTATGCTCATACATTTTTCTAAAGTGCTAAAAGTAAATATTGCACTTGGGGTATATTTTTCCCTAAAGGCTTGTCAGAAGAGCTTTTTAATTTGCTCCATGATTTCAGTGCTATGGTAACAGAAATATAAAGATAACGTGTCTGTGGTTCCAGTATTTACAGTGATATGTTAAATAATATAATTATAATCCTCTTAAGTACTTCTTGCATAAATCTAAATAGCATTACACACATAAATTCTCCAGAACGTAGTGAAAATACAGTAAGTAGGCTTACATTAGCTAGCCCACAATAGAATAGCCACTGAACTTTACAGTACTCAGTCTAATATGAGAATTATTTCCATAATTTTATTACAGAACTAATTCACTCTGGCTCCTGCTTAGCAGGATTCTTATATGGAAGCCTAATGCTTGTCATAGTCTCACTAAAATCAGTGAAAATATGCAAATTCCTAAAGCTCTGTATTTTAAAATATTTTCTTGATTCAGATTTATATACCTTAAAGCAGTGGAAGACTTTTCACTGGTACTAGCAATGACTGGGTAGGAATACAAAGTGCAGTAATACCCATATTTTTACTAAAAGTGGCAAGTAGGAGACCCTGTACTTGCCTTACGTGCCTATATTTTTCTGTTCTATTCAACCTTTTTTGAAAACAAGTTGGTGTAGCTGTGCTAATATTTTTTTTGTGGCAACAGTTTCAAGGAAGTAGATCTTTAATTGTTCCCTCTTAAAGCAGTAATAGGTACTTTCATCTTGAAGCAAAGAATGTCTGGTTTCAGTTTGTTATATTTTTCTATCCCCCGGACAACATAAAACCTCAAATATGCATAGGCATTATGTATAGTGATTAAGGTTTACATAGTAGAAAGCATGAGTTATATATTCAGTTTTACCACAAAATAGAAGTCCTTTTTTTGAAAAGGAATGTCTGCATTTCCCCTATGTCAGTCTGGTTGAAGAGCACATGATTTTCTGTAATTTATGTGTTTTGATGAGTTTTTAAAAATTTCATCTTAGAGAATTTTTTGGGTTAGTTTTAAGGGAAGCTTTTCTATTTTCTAGTTTAAATACTTCCTACTACTTAGTTTCTGGGAGAAACTTATAGGGTGCAAGAAGGAAGTTTTTTCTTATTCAGTAGCCACAAATAAACATAATTGGAAGTTTATGGAAGGGCATCTTATTGGTCTGGGTCTGGATCCAGATTTGTAGTTGTTGATGTGCTGGTATCTCCTGTAGCATCAGGCAAGGAGGTGGAATGGGGCAGGTGGTCCAGCTAATTGTCTCAATGTTTATCGTGTGTTGCATAAGGATTTTTACATCAAGATACAGGATGAATGGATCATTAGGAGTTTGGCAAGAGTGTTTTTTGGGAAGAGTAGCATAGGTTGAATACCACTGTAATAAGCATAGCATAAAATATAAAGATAGCAGAAGAGAGAGCTTACAATGGCAAAACATACTGTTTGTATCAGCTTAAACTTCTGAACTAATAGTTTGGAGAAATTAGAGCAGTAGTTATTATCTGAGATCTGCTTGGATCACTGAAATATTTTGCTGTAGTCTGTATGCAGACAGAATTGCCATTGCTTTTCATCTAATTGACAATAGAAAGGAAATTCTGGGCCAGTGTCAAGACATTTAGCTTGCTGGATTGTGATCACTGAGGGGATTTCCCAATACATGATGTGAAGTGGTTGATCATTTCAAATACCTTTAACCTCTCACTATCAGACCTAATTAAGAGGTGATTCCATCGTTTTGAGAACTTCATCTTCAAAAGATTTTGCCTATTTTGTAGTAAATTCTCAGCTCTGATTTTATCTCTTTAGTCAAGCAGTATGGAGGCTCTCAACCCAGATGTCTGCTAGAAATCTTCTGCGGAATGTTACAGATGCATTTAGGAATCTACAGCTTAGCAAGATCTGGTAAAACTACAATCTCCATCCCTCTCCATTCATGCACGTCCCATAACCCTCTACAATATATCTGCTTGTGCCACAGTTCATCAGCACATACTCATTCCACAATTCCTGCTACCAATGTATTGTTTAAGCGTCCTTCTCATGTTTCGTCAATGGCAGTTTTATGCAATGTATGTTCATGATTCTAAAGAAGGGCATTGCTTAGCTCAGACTTATGTTACCCAGAAGAATGTTCCAGCTTCTCTAGCAAATCTTTCCTTTGTGAGGAAATCTCACAATATGCTGCCATGAATATTGTTTTTTTTTAAAAATCCTTTTAGTTACGTATTACTTATGGTGAGCATTCGTGCTCTGTTATTGTACACAGTAGGGTTTTGAACTGTGCATGCTGTAATTCACAATATTTATAAAAACCGGCTTCTGAAGTATGTTCCTCATTTGCTTCTGAGGTTACATGGGCAGAACATAAAGCATCATACAGCTGTACCAAATATTATATCCACTGCACTGCTGATTATTTCACATATTTAGGAAGTACATTGTCTGTGTGTGTAATTTCTAAATCTCTAATCTTTCTTCCTATTTTGTTTAACTCACATCTTCTAGTTTTGATTTTGATTAATCATTTCTATAATTTCTCATGAAGACTTAAGTTTGGACTTTTTTTCCTTTTTTAATTTCTTTTTCCCAACCTTTTTGCTTTTCACACAGATCCTTTATTTATAGCCATTAACTTAATTTCATATGATTTTAATGAAACCCATCTTGCACAGCTACACAAGAGTATACAGTGTTTATGACATTTTGACTTACTGAGGTCATGAACAGTAATAGAGGTAGTAGAGTTATCAGTGCCCCAATGAAAACAATGGAAAAAGGAGGAAAAATGTGCAACAAACTGAACAACTGACTGAAAAAGTTACTGCACTCCCCATTCCCTGTCCCTGACCTGAGCTTAAGGGGAGGCAAAACTAATTCAAAACTGCAGATGAACAAATAATCTGTGGAAGATAAAAGCAGTCCTTTGAAGTTAAAAAATACAACTTATGCTCTCTTGTTTTCCTTTCTGACCGTCTTGGAGGCAGTTCTCTCAGTTCATTGGAAGTGGCTAATCTGCATATTTTGGTATATGAATTTCTGGCAGCTATATTTTACACAATTATTTAAATGGAAAAAAAGGTTAACTGAGCAATGGAATATAATAAAATTCTACAGTGATAGCAAACACTACACCCAAGCTGAGAGGAAGAATTGAGCTTAGAAAGAAGTTTTACATTGCTGGCTTCAATGTGTAGTCTAGAAAACACTGACTGGACTCTGCTTCTCATACTTAGAGCAGGAGAAACAATGAAACATCATGTGTTTGGTGTTAAAATACTATACTCCAATTTAGTTTTGAGTAGTGTGATCCTAGTGAACAGAAGTCAAGTCAGATCAATTTGAGACCAAAAATCATTTCACCTCAAAATATTAAAGCTTCTTTTGCCCTCACAAGGGTATTTTGAGGATTAATGTCCTGTCAGAACTTTGAAAATGTAAGTGCTAAGTATATATTATTATAACCCTTTCCATTTATTACTTTTATTGATGGACCCCGTGGTTTCCATGATGCTATGTTGATTTGCACGGGATTTTCCTGCAGTGTGCGTTTCATCTCATGAAGAGTAAAAAAACAAATAGTTCTTTTTAGGCCTTGTGCCTTGTTGGATAATATCCAGTTACTAGGGGACTTGTTTATGACCCACTATCTCTGCTGTGAAAGCCTTACTGCAATACATTATGCAGCTGTTTGTTTTCAACTTTGTTTTCTCAACTGTATAAGCCTCTGTAGCTACTGAGCCCCATGTGCTGCTCCTAACTGACTCCTAAGGGGTTCCTGAGTGAAAAGCAGACTTACCTCCCACTGAACTCCTGTATATTTTAGTAGTAGGTGCCTTTTAATCATAACTGTTCTGTTGTGTTCAAGGAGTGGGACTGAAGCCAGGCTTGTCAATCACTGGCAATCAGGGAATATCTTGCTTGTTGAAGTTCAGTCCAGTTTTTTCTGCCTCTTCTGGCACTGGCATTTCAGCCAGGCCTCCTGGTGGCCAAGCTTTTCTGAGGAAAATTCCAAACTTTATTTCAAAATTTTAGATTTACACTTTGGCTCTGCAACATGTCTGTCTAACTCCCAGCCAAGTCCCCAGGCGGCATTTACTTTTGGAGCAGTTTGCCTCCTCAGCTCTGCTTTCCTGCAGACTTCGGGGATCAAGTAGGCCAAGACAAGCCAAAAGCATATGAACCATGTGTGGCTTTTGCTTCCTTTTCTACTGAGAGTCTCAGCATGGAGGTTGGCCCTGATCTTTCAACAGTGTTCCCTCAGATGACAGCCTCAACCAGGTGGGTTTTCCTTGGCCATCATCTCTCTTCAAGGTGTAAAGACCTGTGGAAACCACAGCAGGAGTCAGCCAGTCCCTCTCTTGTAAAAGGTCTTGAGACAAGGCAAAAGGGCAGCAGGTTGTGCCCAAATGCATGAATGAATTGCCACATAATGCAGAAGCCAAAGCTATCCAAGTCCATGTTCTAGTGACACCTCTGACATCTTTGGCCTGTATAAACTGCTGGGCCTTTAACTGTATCTCCCCACATCTTTTTCTGCATGGGTCCAGGTGCTTGGGGGTGGAAAAGGCCAGAAGGTGTTGCAAGGCGCCGTGGACTTGCTGCCTCTTGTAACCTTTCATGATGCTTCCTGAATCATTTCCCAGACTGACATCTCCAGGAGAAACACAGACCCACCTTACTTCTGTTAAATACAGGAGGCTTTGTATCAAATAGAACAGGAGACTAATGTAGGTTGGAAGGAAGCTCAGAGGGTCATCTGGTCCTTTCTTCTGTTCAAATCCAATCTAGGCCCATTAGTTAATAATCAGCAATGTGGAGCATGCAATATGGTTTCTTTGCCAAAATCAGTCCTGAATATTTTTCTAGAGTATTTCCTTAGCTTAGTTCTGGTCCACTTGTTCAATTTAGTGAGAGCATAGATTTCAGAGAGAAGAGGTAAGAGGATGAAGAATCTAATGATGCAATTAAGAATATTTTGTTTAGCATCTTTCTGGACTAGAGCAGAAGTGATCAATACTGAAATAACAAAACCTCAAATCTGATGATCCTTTTAGACAGACAGCACTCCAATCCTGTCAAAGAAATTCCTTCTCTTAGTGAGAGAAATCCCAGCTGTCCATGCTGGAGAAAAGAGTAAAATATTCTATCTTCTTAGGATGTTGATTAAAAATAATTAAATAGCTAAAGGCTTGAACTTTATCCAACACAGCTTAGAAGTCTGTAGTTCCTTGTTCTCTGTGGGGAAGAATAGCAGGGTTTTCCTGATGCACCTAAAAGGTACAATTAAAGTATTTTATGTGCCTAATACCTGCTGTAAGTCCTTCTCAAGGTGATAACTGCAGACTGCTATGGCCTCATGCTCACAGTATTGGTACAAAAATGCTGCCATATCTACTTGGAATAGCTTATCTCTCTCCTTGTGTGTCCACTCCATATGTCTGGGATGTCGAGAAGGACAAAAATCCAGACACTAAGAAAAGAAATGGGCAAAAAGGAGCCTTTTTAGCAGATTGCTTTTGGTATCAAAAAGAAGTGTGAAATTGTAAGGCAGTGACTGCTCAGGACACAATTCATTAGGATCTTTGGGCACTGCTCCTTCCACAGACTTCAAGTGTCCCATCACAGTGCTCAAAGCATCAGACATTGTTCCCACCCAAGTCAGACAAGAACAATCAGCTTTATCTCCAAGAGCATCTGTCCTGCTTTTGATGGAGAATATATCCTGTCTGTGTGTGTACTGAGTGTGGAGGGAGAAGAAAAACACTAAGACAAATACAGAAGAATTGCATGCAGAGGTAGCTTTCATTAATAGGTTTGTGTTGAATAGTCAACAAGAAACATCATGCAACACGTCTGTATCTTGTGACATTGGAGGTGAGTTGATAAATGATATAAAGTTCAGTAAGTTCCTTGGTCTATGTGTTCATAGTCTCATGTTTTCTGCTGTTCCTGAAGTTGATGCTGAAATAGCAAAGAAATCGAGAGATGATGCTGTTTATGCCATACTGTCTCTGGGGTTCTGACTGTCATGTCAGATAAACAAAACAGATCTTTAATCTTAGAAGTGCTGAAAAAGAGAAAAGTATCCATATTCTCTCTGGGACCAAGTAGACTCAAAATAATGAGTAAATGAAGTAATATCACTCTGTAGATCCCAACAGGAAAAAAAAAAAGGAAGAAGAAAGAAGATTTTGTAGAGTTTGAGTTTTTTGTTTTATTTTATTTTATGTATACTTCTAAGGCCATTGTTTGGCTAATATAGTGTTACCAGTGGGATGAATTCTTCGCAAACAAAAACAAATGTCAAAATAGAAGGCTCAAATCTCTTTCAAGAAAAGGAAATAATCTACAACTTGGAACATTCAATATGATATCCTTAGGATATTATTCACATGTATCAAATCCTGAAATGTCAGAAAGACAACAATTAACCTTCTTTATTACCTAGAGTAAGCCTTACAGCGGGTAACTGTATTTCAAGTGCCATAAGAACACCTTCTCTAACAGGACTCTGTCATGTGCTGTTAATTCTGGAACCTAATCCTCAGAACTTTAATACTTCTTAAACTACAGGAGGACTATTTCTTGACTACCACAAGGTAGTC
Organism: Petroica traversi; assembly: GCA_025920805.1. Classification (NCBI taxonomy): domain Eukaryota; kingdom Metazoa; phylum Chordata; class Aves; order Passeriformes; family Petroicidae; genus Petroica; species Petroica traversi. The sequence continues at coordinate 7,078,215 of JAHLSL010000117.1, read as the reverse complement.
AAATGCATCTCCTATTTTTTGCAGTTTCTTTATTTCTTGTCCTCAAATTTTTTTCTATTTTTTCCCCCTTAGAGATTTTCATAACCTCTGCATTGCTTGAAGATACATATATAAAAACTCTTTTCCACCCTTCCACATCTTTAGATGTGTGTGAATCTAGTTGTTACTAACTGTATGTCCTAATGTGAAAAATAATAAGGGTATTTATCAATGCACATTTAAGTATTTTGTTGTTCTGAAAAATAAGATTCTGAAATCTAACTTTTCACTAGAAGAAGTATAATCCTGAACAGAAATGAACACTGATGTCCAAGGATTGAAGTTTTTCCTGAAGCAGAAGAAGTCCTTCATGCTTTTTCCTCTTAGTACTGAATTATATTTAACAAGATTGGTGGTCTGGGAAAATATATCAGAATTAGCCCAACTGTGCAGATTACATCAGAGAACACTGGGAGGCAGGGGATCCTCTGGTGTTAATGCCTTGAACAGTCAAATTTTTTGCCTATGCATCTAGCGGGTTGAATAAACACCCCATGGAATGGACTTTTATGGTGTATTACCTAACTGCAATATGTTTGCAGCTGACCAAAGATTAATTGTCCTGTATTCTTGTTTATCAGAAAGCCTGAGATCACATTTATGTTGCCCAAAAATCACTCAGAAATAATCACCGTAACCAAGTAAACCCTCTGAGTTTATTTCTGTAGAATACGTCTCTGCTAAATGTTCATAAAAGTATTGAGTCTGAAAAAATTTGGCCACACACTGGACTTTCAATTAAATAGAAAGCTTTGAATGGGCTAAATTCCATTTGTATTTTCAAATAAGTGCAGTAGCATAGGAGTGACTGTAGGTTTCTGTCTTACTCCTTATATATAGCATAAAACAAATTAATAGATGAAAACCTAACTTTCTGTTTTATGGCTATGTAAAAGCATTGGATACAGAGAATGGAAGTGACATATGACAAATGCTAGGAAGATTACAAAATCTTCCTGTTTCTTTTTCAAGGAAATCCAAGCAGCAAGACTGTCAAGTCTGGATTATAAAATAAATAGCATTAAAGGGAGAAGGTAACACTTGCCATTATTTCTGCATCACTATATTTTTCCAGTCTCTGGAGAATGATCAAATCACCTTCCAAGCAGTAAAATATTTAAAACAAAATAGCTTCAATGTATGTGTCTGTATATGCCAAGATAGGTCAAGTGCTTTATGAAAGGGATGCAGAAGTTCACTGTATTTTTCCTTTTACTTTACACATTGGAACAACCCCAAGCTAAAGTATCATAGAAATGGAAAAGACCTATTAAATTATGCATTTCCTTGCCAGTGGAAGTGTACTCTTAATATACAGAACTTTCCATCTCAGGCTAATAGGCACCTACCCCTTCATTTGAGGACTCTATTCCACAGCACAATAAAATCCATGTTGGAAATTTTCCCTACATCTCAGCCTAAAAATAGATTTTTTCTCTAGTATTGCCTTACTCACACCTGTAAGCCTGTGCTTCCTTCTTAAGAGTTCAACTGTCAAACTCTTGCAAATTGTTGTGATATATACTCCAATCTCTGTGAAGTCAAACAAGTGCAAAAACAAAGTGGGAAATTAGTTTCTAAGCTGAAATTCTGAACAAACTGTTTGCATTTACTACAGGTGAAATATCTGACTCCTTTGTCATAAAATTTCTCAGTTATATCAGTTCAAAGCTCTTTGGACCAATTCTTCCTTTTCTCAATGTCTTCCTGAATGTTTAGATGACTCGGAGATAAGAAGGGCAAAATCACTGGTACAGTTCTATGCTTGAATTTATTTCAGTAATGTTGCCAATTTGATTTTAGAAACTGCTCAAGAGGTGTGTTTCTTCCATAGAAGTCTGCTACCTCATTTAACATGGGCTCCTCTTCCTCTGTTCATGGAAAGAGTTAGCTTAGGAAGCAAAAACCCAAGTGAGCAGGTTGTGTGCTGAGCTGGAACAGGTTCCTCCATAACTCCACATAATAAATGTAGTTTCATGGACTTTATAACTTGTCTGTTAACTCGTGCATTCGGTCACTGCCTTATTATTTCTTTTCATGCTCCAATTTAATTTGTTTCCCTTAAGCTCTTCATGGTAGGTAATGTGGACTGTATACAAATAAAGGTGTAAAGGTGGAAAGAAGATAAGAGGCAGACATTCTAAATCTTCTTGTTGGAGAAGGGCTGTGTAGTTATTAACAAAAAAAAAAAATTAAAGAAAAAAAAAAGGCCACCCCTGGTTTGCATGGGAATTTGTGGGACAGCTGCCAATTGTTAAATTAAGTTCATCTATTCATTTCCAAGTGTTTTCACCACACTACTTACTCTACTTTTTGCAGTGGATAAAAGCCAGGTTGGGGATTTACAGCCTTGTATGGCTAGTCTTGCCAACACATAGATCTTGAGGAGGTGTTCAGAGTGTATGAAGAATCTTTAAAATAAAATTTGTTTGTTGTAGGTATTCACTGCTCCTTCTCTTTCCTTTCTTTCTCTCTGCCTCTCCACCACCTTAATTTGTCTGTGGACTTGGCTTCTTTGTTCTTTCATGACTAATATTACCATCTGTGACATTACATATCAAGATAGCAATGCAACATATTAAGCACAGGAAAACCCGGAATGTTTGAGCTCATCCAAGCATTTGTTGCTTAAAGCTCCAGCATTACTTGTAGCCACCTGAAGCATCCCAAAGTTTCTAAAAACACATTGCCATAAATCAGCAGGTTTCCATGTTGTTATGAAATTTAGGTATAAGACCTTATTGGAGCTGCCTTGCAAACAATCTCAGCAACTTACTCGCAGTTTTATTTCTCACTAAAGGCTCATAAAAAGAGTTTCTTTTTTATGACATTAGCCTAGCTACCATCTAGAGCAGCTCACTTTGGGAACTCCCCAACTTACTTTTGTCAAGATCTCCTGTTCTACAAGGGAAGAACCACTCCCAGGGCAGACCTAGGACCACAGCCTGTGTGAACTATGCCCTCATGCAGCAGGGGCCCAGCAACCAGGTAGGACCACAAACAGATGCTTATCTCTGCTACCTTCTGCCCTTCCAAGGATGAGGAGGGGGCAGCAGGTGTGGAGAGAAATGCATCAAGTAAAAGAATCTTGAAATAGACATGTCTCAAGATGAAAGATCAAAATCATAATGGAGGTCTCTTCTCCTCCTGCTTCTCGTATAGTTCTAGACAGATCAAAATCTAATTTACTTAATAGGGATTGCAGTAACCACTAAGATCTGATATTCTGAGAGACAGACCTTTCCCTCCCATTGCTGATTTTTCAGACGAGTTGCTTCACTGTTTATCTCAAAACCCATTCTTATCTGCAGACATCAACCTGTCCAGTTTTTCTCAGCATTAATAATTTTCCACTTCATGTTCTAGTACCTTCATGTGGAATTCAATATTGAATAACTCTTATGTTTCAGATTGTACCTTATTTGCATTATTGCATTCTATGTTTTAAAAGAAAAGAGCTATAGTTCTAGCACATAATAATAAAAAAGTGAATTACAAAAATCTGTGTAAGGTTAGAGGACTTCCTTCATGTCCATTTGAAGTCTATTATCTCTTTTCTAATTTGTCCAGATTGCCACTAGCACAAGTGAGGTGGGAGCAAGCTTACTCCCCTTATCTGCTCCACCTGTAGCACCCACAGCTCCTAAGAGCTGAGGAGTTTATGAATCTACTCGTCATACTGCCATATACAAAATATGTGCATGTATGTCCATCATAACACAACACTTCAATACTATTTTTAATTCTCCTGTATCTGGAGATTTACAAGTCTTTCCTGTCTAAGATGACAAATAATCTAGTAGTTTCCTGTTGAAAAAAAAGACTCAAACAAATAAATATAATTATTCTTTCTTTGTAAGTTATAGAAATTAGGGCGATATTACACAAGAGAGATATAAAAAGGTCTATAGTAATGTCACAGGAAGGATTTGTTAATTTGATTTGGCATGATAGACTTAGAAAAACAGGTAATGGTTGTATTATTCCAGGGGAGGAAAAGGTGAGCTGGAGAAAGGAGAAAGCTGGAAGGGCAAAAAAAAGGGGAATGACAGCTGAGAAAGAGGAAAAGTGAGCTTCAGCAGAAATCCCCTCATCTTTTGCCCTGGGCCTGCAATCAACCTTGCAGGGCCAAAATATTTGCTGGTGGTAATGTCACTAGCCTGTGTTTTGTATAGGTACTGGGTTTTGTTCGCCTTGTTGACATACTAAGTGGTATGTGATTTATCACTACTGTAGGGTAAATGATCTTCCTCTGAACAGAAATTTAAGGATTATCAACGTGCATATTAGATAAATGTGTGCAGATTCACATGTGTGCTTCTAGAGTGCACAAATAAAACTGCAGATGTAAATCTGTCTGCATAGAAATTGAAAAAAGTGCAGATGTTGCCCCAAGTGTGGATACATTTTTAGTCCATAGAACACATGTTTTGAAAGATGCATGTAACTTACTGTAGTTCTTTGTACCACAGTAAGAGATACAGTGTGATACAGAAAGTATATTCAATATTCATTCGTGTATGTTGTTCAGATCTTGTCTATTTCTGTAGCTGATGTTTTAAACATTAAGTGTAATGGAAATACTAATGCTGTAGGCATAGATGACTGAAATAGACGTGGTTAATTTCTGCTGTCCGCCTGTGTGACCTAAGAACACCTTGGGGCACAGGCAGGCCATAGTTAAAGTTGATAGTAGCTTCTGTTTGTGAGCTGTCTTTCTGGTTTGGGTCCCTGGGACCCCATCAGCTGAGATCTTACCCAAGGAGGTGGGGCTGGGTGCTTTGCTCAGCGGGGTGTAGAAAAATCTTCAACAATGAACCACACTGCTCACCATCCCTCAGAAGTTTTCCATGTCTCTGCTACCCCCTCCCTGTGGCTCCAAAACAGGGTTGATGAAGCACAGGAGGCTTTCCTCTTGCTGTGGTTGCTCCTGGCCCCAGGCGCCCATGGAGCGGCAGCAACCCCTGTGGAGATGGGGCTGGGGAAGGCAGGTGTTGTTCCCACGACCAGAGCCCAGCTCCCAGGGGGAAAAGTAGGGGTCAGGAAGTTAGCAAAGGTCATCCAAGTCCCGCTGGCTCTTCTTAATCCTCTTTTCCACCCACAGCCCCTTGAAACTCCCCTGATTTCTCCCAGTGCAGTGTCTGGGGGAGTTACTCTACTGCTGCAGGATTCAATTTATTTTTCTCGCTTCCAAACTATGCCTCTGCAGAGTCTCAAGTTAGTTTTGTTTCAGCTGGTGTCAAGCAACACACAGGAGAGATGTGGCTTTATTACACTGATTTGTTTTTCTTTTCTGTCCTTTTTTTTTTTTTTTTTTACTATTTTGACAGGAAATCTTGCTCCTTTTTCTCTTGCATAAGTATGAAGTAACCTTGTGAAAACAAATATTATTACTTGTTGCTTATGTGTGTAAAAATAAAAGGACAGTTTTGCTGATCAAGTTATATCGGAAGATTAGAGTTGTATAAAGGATTTATTTATTTGTATTTGTATGCTAGCCCAACAAAAAAAGTCAAAACAATAAAAAAATTCTTTTGGTCTACCCATAATTAAAATTTGTCAGTTTTACTGCCAAACAGCAACACAAAAATTTGAAAGAAATGTCATTTCAGGTCAGAAGACATTTCAAGTAGGCTTTTTAACATTGATTAAAGATAAATGTAGGTAAATTTCAAAAGAAACCCATAATGCAAAATGAGAGCTGGAAAGTTTCTGTTCGAAAACATCAATATGATCCCTCTTGACATTTCAAAATGTTTCTTTTGATCCAAGAGTTGCATTCTGCTGTAATTACGATTCTTCCTTGTAAGGAAATCAGAACAAACTTTTTGAGACTGATGATGTTTCCTTACATTGAACTGGAAAGGTTAAAAAGTGGTTAACTAGCAATCTTAGGTATAGCTGGAGAATGTACTTTTTGGGGTTGGCTTTATACAAAGCATCCAGGCAGTAAACCAAATTAAAATATATAGAATATAGTGTCAAGGGAAAGTTTTATCCAAACAAAATTTAAATAAATTCATCCATTTCACTAGGTTAAAAAATCAAATAAACAAATAATTTTGCACATATGTCATGGTTCAAGGTTTTGTAATTTCTCTTCCACTTTAAGACAATGAGACCCAAATGTGGATAAAATCATCTCACTCTTCCCACTGAAAGTGAAGAATTTTTCCAAGTTCTTATGCTGAAAAAATGTATTTCTTAGGAATTGATGATTAAAACTATATAGAATAAGGGGTTTAGTTCTCTAGTTAAGGAAAAATAAACAACTGCATTAGCTAATCTGAGTTCAAATAAACATGCATAATCTGGGCTATCTTAAAGCAATACAGCACTGAACAGAGACCATTAACACCCAAAACACTTCATAAGGTTCAGAGATTAACCTCTTCAAAGCAAAATGTGGCTAGGTCTTGTATGACTCCAGTGAGGGAGTGAGTGATAACACCTCTGTATAGTGGCAAGTTGTAACTGCATGTTTGCTGAGCATGTATGCTGGTACGTAGTGCAGCTCACATGAGCTTGATTTTAAAGAGGAAGAGAACAAAATATGTGGTCTCATTTACTGTTTACTGCAGCCAGCAAAGCGGACCAGACATAGCAGTGTCCAATGTGCTTTTGAGTCTTAGCAAAAAATCTAGGTTTTCAGGAGCTTTAACTCCCATGTAACCGAAGAAAGCTGCTTTGAGATATTACCCAAATGTTATAACATGATGTTGACCCTTACTTACTCATCTCTGTACAAAAGATTGGTTGTTCATGAAAAAATTTCATGATTTTTAAGAAAATCTTGGCTATCTGTGCAACTGGGTAACAGAGATGGAAAGCACAAAATCTGTACTCTGGTGCATTGGGGATTTTCAAACAGATCTTGCCAGCTTCCCAAGTCTACAGACTATTTAAAAAACCCAAAACCAACCAACAAATCAACAAACCCCCCCCCCCCAAACAAACAAACAAAAATACCCCACCAAAAAACCCATGACAAAACCCCCACCATTAAACAAAAAACCAGAGCCATTTGAATTAGCAAAAGACTATTGTATATAGGTCTCAGAACACACAAGAAAGGAGGGCCTCATGCATTACGCTGATACCATGATAGAAAATACAAGACCTGCCAAAGTCGTCTTCCAAGCATTGTTTTGGAAATGCTTTTGATTCAAATCAGCATGGATTGCTTTGCATGAATTTTTGATTCAATCAGACTTCTTTAGACTTCTATAAAATCATTCGGAATCATTGTTCAACTTTTAAAATTTCAGTTTATTGAGAGAAAGGGGGAAATAGTTAACAATTTTTGAGAAGCACCCAGACAGGATTTTTTCCTCAAGAGTCCAGTCCAGGTTTTACATAGACTTCGGTATAAGCCAAGCGAGGATTTTGGTGTTTTAGCCAGCACTGTGTGATCATACATATAGAAATTATCAATAAGGCTTCCAGTTGCAGAGGTCACTATTAAAACCTTTACAATTGCCATTTGCACATAATTAACATTGCCACATGGTTTACTGTATTCCCCACACTATGAATGCTGCTGTAAAGATAATTAGGGAAAAGTTAGAATTGTAAAGATTTGAATTCGTATATTCCTTAATACAGACTCTCAATGCTGTGATTGAAGAAACTCCCAATAACTGCAGAAGCTGCAGGGGGCTTTGCATGGGAAAGGAAGAACAGTATTTCTTTTAAGAGCTTCTTAAAAATTTGTTCCGCCTATGAAATCCTCTATGGTCTGTACTCTTATAACCTGAATAATCTATACCATAACTCCAAATTTACATATTTTAATTACTTGTTTTTTCTCCTATTGAAATGACTGTTCCTTCTGTTGGAATAATTCCGCTTGGAAATTTAATTTTCAGGATTCAATAAAAATAGCTGTTAGAACTCCTGATGGGTTTGAGGTCAGAGCTTTTAAACAGGTTTTCACATTTGCCAGGTTTTACAGCCCATTTTAAAAAATACGTGTTAGTGTCAAAGAAGCCCAGCTGCACTGAAATGATAAACATGACATGGGATGCTTCAGACTATGGATGACCTTTTCAAAACACAGGAATGAGGCTTGACTTCTCAGGCAACAGAGAATAGCAATTCTGACACCCTGGGGTCTTCCTGCATTGTACTGGGTGGGTACTTATATTCTTCCAAAATGTGGGTCCAGAGAATGTTCACTTTGCAGTAGGAAGCCATAAGATATTTCAGCTGAGATGTGGTATCTCTGTGTCACTCCATAGCCTGCAGTGTAAACAAGTCCTGAGTGTGTTCGAGTTGTATAAACATAACCACAAGCTAAAGAGTTTCATTGTTCAATACAGCTTTGTGCTGTGCTTGGAAATAGAATTATAAATGCTTTTCCATAAAAGCACCCCAAGGGTAACAGATGCCTAAAATATATTGTCTCCATTATCAAGAAGTAGATTATCCAAGCTGAATACACAGTATCAGAGTTTACTGATCTGTATATAATCTACATTCTTAACATTTTCCTGTGGTGCTGTTAGTTTGGGTTGGTAGGACTTACTGTACTCTCAGTGTTGAAAGACGAATAGGCCTATCTACGGAACAGCATAATAAATTTGTTAGGCTGCACTTGACATGCTCCACCTCTCTGTCGTTCTTCATCGTGTATAATGTAGCTTAATGCAGTATGGCAGCTGTTAGCAGAAAAATGGTGCAGCAGCCATAAAGAAGTCTTAGTACCAAAGCAACTAATATTAAGAAGCTGGTGTTTGGGAGGGCCGCAAACAAGTGAAATGTGAAACACAGCATATATATATATTCATGAAACATAGGAAGCTGTGAAACATTAGACTGACAATGAAATTCTCCCTGAGTATCCACTATAAGGTCGGATTAATAAAGGAGGTAATTGGTGGTGATGGTTGTGGACGTTCAGAGTTGCCCACATGTCACAGCTGCTTATGCTGGAGTATCAGAAGTATGCTAAATGCATCTCCTGACAAAAACCCAAAGGTCCTTCCTACCAAATGGCATAAGAAAGGCTAATTTAAGGTGGCAGCTAGCAGAAAGAAAAATATATCAAGCAGGAAAGCTGTTCTTAGCAGCCATAATGTAGAGGGGAAACAGTGAGATGAGAGAAATAATGTGAGCTTCATTTCTCTGCTGCATTTTTCTACTGGTGTAAATCTACCAGTTTAAGACCACAGCCGTAGATTAGGGATTTCTCCCTAGATGTTGAAACTGCATCAGAGTAAATTTTGTCTTTCATTTACAACACACCTGGTGTGACTAAACAAGGTCGTATTATTATATATCTTGCCAGTTTTGCCACTGAACGATGTAACATATCCACATATCAATGTAAGCCACGGTGAATTATAACTATCACAACAGATTAATCTTTGGTTTCTGTTCAAATACACTCTATATGTATATATACTAAAAACACACATATGCCTATGTACGTATATACTCATGCTGCTGCTAAGTGTGATGTTTTCGGTTCAGTGGGTAGCACTTTTCCTTCTCAGTCAGTACTAAACTAGTTCTTCCTCCCACGGTGCTTAATGTAGAGTGAAATATGGTCTGGTCAGAGAGGTTAATAGCCCTAATTTTGTGAAAAGTGTCATGAAATCTTTCTTAGCAAGCAGTGAGAACCTCACATTAAATACCCTCCGAAAGAGAGCCTGTGACTTGCTTAGAGCTTAGGGGTGTTGCTGTAATTCAGAAACAGGGGAAACCATGATACATACTTAAGTGGCTGAATCATCCTGCCCTCAGAGACATTTACCAGATGCAGTGAAACTTTGCTTGTGTGGAGCTACAAAATAATAATGAAAATTAGTATGGCTGGCAAATAATGGTGCTTCTCTTTGACATTTGAAAAAAAATAAATATGAGAGAAACTTTCATCTGGTTGTGTGTAGTCAGGTCGTAAATAATTTGGATAAAGATCTCTCAGACCTTTTACCATCGGATTCTGGATTCAATAAGTCCTGAATAAGTTGAAGCAAGTGAGACCTGTGGCAAAATGGCAACATTTTTTGTTGTTGCTAGAGGCCTTGCCTTCGAGAAAATTCCAGTCCTTTCAGGAAAGGGCTATGGAATTCCTAGTTCCTATGCTTTAGATGTTCTAAATTACTTTTTAGCCACTGGTTAACTAGGATAGAGATTATTCTTACAGAATGTTTTATGCTTTGAAGTTTTGATCATATCCCTGGACAAATGAATCAGCTAGGAGGACTCTATTTTGTGAAGCCCTGTTGAGCTCTTGCCCTTTGCATCTCAATGTGGCTAGAAACTTCACACTGGCAGCTATATGGGCTTTCCGGACAGCCACTGAAATTTAGCCAGCAAAGTTTGTGTAGCTCCAGGACTAGGTACTGGTTTTGCAAATGCCAGCGGTGCCTTAATATTGCGCTATAGAGGCTTATGTAGCCACAGAGCATTTATGTACCTAACTCCACAGAGACCTACTAGGTCACTGCTACCACACTGAACTTTTCAATCATGATTCAAATCACATCAAAGTCTTCAAACAGCCATTCTCCAAGGACATCAATCTTGTTGTCCTCTAACATACTGATGGCCAGTTTCCTGAGGGTTCAACTGCAAATGTGGCTTCTTTCCCCTTCCCAGACTTTCTGTCCAGTTCCAAGGAAATCCTCTTGCATGTTCAGAAGAGCCTAGTCTGTCAGCTCATTGGTGTTGACTTCTGCCTCCACAAGCCACTTGGGGATTAAAATGCCTATCGACAATCCATGCTATCATCTTTTTTCTTTTTTTTCGTCACAGATTTATGCCAGAGGGAAGGAGCATGCTCTGCATTGACATCACTAGAATTGACTGGCTTGCTGCAGCAACATGCCAAGGAACTCATGCTGCCTCTGCACCCATGACTGGTTTTATCTTTGCCCTGAGCACCACGTGTAGCTGCTAAACATGGCAAAAGGCTTAGGAACAATCCTGTCCCATTGAAGCAAGGGGACAGAGAAAGGTGTACCTAGCTCAAAAAGAATTACTAGGAAAAACACTTGGCAAGGATAGCAGGATTCATCCCACTATCTCTGGGATTGAGACATGTCTTGATTGTGTCTCTTCACCATAACTGTTTTCACAACCTAAATGATTAGATTCTACTGTGTAATTATGGTACCATACTATTAAACATAATTATTTTCACCAATTTCTCTGCAATCTTTCTATTAGAGGATATGAAATAATATATTTACAATTCTGGTTAAAAAAATCATAAATCCCTATGTTAGACAATACTGAAATAATATTTTTTATATTTATTATGTTCAGTCACTACTGATCCCTTGAAAACTGAGATTGTTTCAGAAGTCCGAATTAGATGTTCAGACTTATTTCAGGCATACAGAGGTTTGTTAGATAATAACACCCCTACATTGTATGGCCTGTTACCTGAATAGATTCCAAAAACTAAGTACAAACCCTGTTAGAAATTACTTCAGCTGTCATTACTTTGTGGTATTCAAGGTGAAATGAGGTAGGTTTTAAATAGCGTGAAGTAAGATTGCATAATAATTTAGGTCAAAAAGTGAGTAACAAGTCACATAGCAGAGATGAGGAGAATATAGTGAATGTAAAGCTGCAAATACCAAGCATCCCTGTCATAATTCTAGGTCCTATTAGACCAGCCATTTATTGAAGTCCAAATAAGAAAAAATGTTGACATTGCTGCCAGGGACAGTTCTTACAAAATTTGATGACAAAGGATGATTAGTATTTTTATGGGGACTGATTAAAACATACTTAGAGATACAAGGTAAAAGCAGTATACAATTATTGGAAAGCTCAAGAATTACCCTCTCATTAAGTGCAGCAGTTATTAAAACTTAAATAGAAAGAAAAAATTCCTGCCCACTGCAGAAAGATCTTTTTGCCCAATTATAAGAGGGCATGTGATACTGGAAGCTAAAGCAATGCAGGCAAATTAAAGCAGGCTCTACTTCCTTGTCTTATTTTTTTGGAATGGATGTGCAGCACACATGGATCAAAGCAAAGGGCTTTGTTTGTGGCTGCAGTATCTACCATTTTTCCCTTTTATGCAAAATCACACAAAAGCATTCCAAAATAAGTTATGCCAAATACTCCTGATCTTAAAGGATTATGATTAAGTGAACTTGTTATTCAATATAACTATTTTGCTGAATCATAATTTTTATTATTTATATGTTATATTTCAGCTTGGTCATGTATGCTTTTGAAAAGAGTAACTTTCTACCTAAGAGTATGTTTTCTATCTTTCACTGGCAATCTAGGCTTTGGTTTTGTGTCCTTCTTCCTTTGCATGAATCCCTTAAGCAAGAAATCCTTTACTTTTCAACAACTACCTTAGTACATTAAAGACTTCCTTTGATGGAAGCACCATAGCCACCTTGTTTACATGACAAGGAATAGGGTCACATGTAGTTTTCCATCTAAACAAATAAATAGGTTTATATGCAGCTTTACTTCCAGATCAAAACTTTAAAAGTCTTTCTTGTTCTGCTTGTTATATCTTAGAATACTTTGGACTTCCTGCCTATTCACTCTCTTGCCTGATAAAGTACATACAAGCACAGCCAGAATAAGCATTGTAAGTAGCTTTACATGCTGCTTCCACCCTATAGTTCTTCAAGAATACCCTGAACACCCTTGCAGTAATTCCAAATTAGGGAATTTATTCAGCAGACAGAACTGAGTTGCTGTGCCTCTCTCCACATTGTCTGAAAGTACTTGAGCTTAGGTCAGACATCAGCTTTTCAAGGAGCTCTGTGCTATGCTAATGTATCATTTTGCTTTATGTAACTTATTATTATTTTTTTCTTTGTCTGTGCTCAAGTATTCCATAATGAAGGATATTTCTGCCCTTGCTTATTCCAGAGTTTGCTGGATCCTGATTTCAATCATTCTGGACTACATCAGAAGTAATCAGAATGCAGTAACTCCAACTCTCTTCTGGTGTCTCTAAGATCAGGTCTGACTCAATTCTCCTTTACCTGATCTTTAAAATAAAACCTGTCCTTTTACTCTTTAAAACTGTCATTTTGTTCTGCTGTTCTTTAAATTGTAGCATTACTTTGGAAAAAAAGAGCATAAAAATGACATTTCAGGTTTCTATATTTGTCTGACAGTTGTTTCTGTTGCAGAAGTGCTCATTTTATAAGTTTAAAAGCTGCCTTTCCTGGTACTTTCGTAATACTTAGCCCAGAATGCACAGGGTTATGATTTGAGTTATTGACACACCATCATCATATTCTGCAACCACTGAAGGCCATTTTACATTTTAAAGCCTCTGTTTGCTGGTACCACCTTGTCTTCTTCAAATCATGCCCCTGATAATGCTGCCAGAACTTTCGCATTGCATAAGCATGCTACAGGTCTAAAGGATCATGTCATGCAAGGCGAACATACATCTCAAAAAAAAAAAAAGCAGCTCAGACTTCATGTTTGAATGGCAGGAATCACAATTATTAATAACAGTAAAACTTCCATTTTCTGTGAAAAACAAATAAGGATCTATTCAAGGTTATCCTTTGGGTGCCGGGTTTGGCACATAGAAATTTTAGCACAGAGATCTGGTCACCATTCTGCTAAATGTACCAGGAAAACCTTAATTTGACCTCAGATGAGAGTCTAAGAAAATGAAAACAGTACCTTTCAGTTTGCAGAAGTGGTCGTGTGTTCATCTGCTTTGTCAAGGAATGTGCTGCTAGGGGTGTACTGGTAGGAGTTGGCAGAGAAAGGAGTTTACTGAAAATTATGGATGTAGCATGTTATGACACCAAGCAAACTTCCGTATCTCCTTGCAGTCAAAGTTCTGTCTCTCATTTTCTTTTATAAAATATATCAACCAAGTTGGCATTAAAAGTACAACTTTTGTCATATTGAGAATAACAACGTGTTATAATACAAAGAAACAAAGGCTGGAAGTTGAAGGAAATTTTTAAAAATTGAAGAAACAAAGAGAAAAATGAGGACATGAAACAGTTGTGTTTAGTTTGGAAAAGAAACAAAGCAAAACTTCATCTTTCCCCTCTCTCCTTGCCTTTTTAGAAATTTACTTCCAAATGCAACATTTAGAAAACTCTTCATGTCTAAATTTAGGGTCTGTGTTACTTTACTCTGCATTTCTTTATCACACTTTACTCATCCATATATCATTTTCTAGAAAGTGTATGTGGCAGGCTGATGCATGTCTTACTTTATAAATATTTATTACCCACTGGTGTGTTCCTATCTTTGAAGTTACGACCACTTCTCATTTTCAGTCCATGTTCCCTCCTTTTTCGTAGTAAAAAAAAAAGAATCTTGTCAAACAGTTTTATTTATGAGAAAATGCTGTGAAGACTAGTTTTGGTTTTAGCCTCATCTTTATTTTAGCTTGCCTTGCTTCCCCCCTCACTTTTCTTTTTAGAAAGCATACGCCTGGAATAAGAATGTAAACAGCATGATCTCTGCTGCTGTTGCATGAATGCAACAAGGCAAGCCTGGCCATTCATAGGCTCATATGCCTATGGGTCTGTCTCCACAGGGATTCACTGGAACAGCTAGGAGGACTTGAGCTTGAAGGAAGTCTGACTGGCCATTGAAGAAAGCTCAGAGACAATCATCATAGGCTGCAGCTGCTCAAAAATTAGGATAATACAGTTTTGTGTTTTATCAGGAAGTGATCTTAAAAACATATATTTAAAAACAAAAACAAAACCCAATCAACCAAAACCAACAAAAACAATAAAAAACCCCCCACATAAACAATAACAAACAAAGTAACAAAAAAAACCACCCCAATAATAAAAAAAAAAAAACCAAAAAAACCCCAAAAAAACCAAAAAAACCAACCTAAAATTACCAAACAGTTGGCTGCACCAGAAGGCTAACCAAACTGTCTGGTTTGCTGCAGCATAAATATATTCCTGCCTTGTGATGTAGAGAGAATTCTCTCTGTCCACACAGGATCAATGTTTTCTCATAACCTGATCCACCATGTTATTCTACCAGACAGAGTGTGGTATTCTACTGAGGTAAAAGTGACATAACTAATTGAGAATCGGCAATTAGCTTTTCCAGTCAAAAACATGATGATCTAAAATTTATGCCTTATTTTTCTTTTCTCTCTCTGTTCCTCTAAAAAAATTGAACATGACGACTTTTAGTAAGCTGGGCTCAGAGGGAGAAACAGGTTTTCTATACAGCAAGCATATTGACCCTTATTATATTTTATCTTATTTGATATTTTAGCTCATTCTTAGATATTACGGTTTTTGCAGGCTGCTGACATTCTTTTCCAATTTTATCTAATATGGTTTTTAGAATTATTTATCTAATATACTTTTAGAATTATTTCTATTCTTCTCAATTTCTATTCTTATCAATTTTTCCTCAAATATTACTTTTTCTACTTCCCCATCTTACTGACTTTTGGGCTGTTTTTCAGTACCATGAATCTATTGCAGTATCCCTAAATAGTCTGCAAGCTGCTTTGTAATATTCAGCAATCCCTTTTAGCTTCTTGAAGTACTCATAAGATTTTGCAGTTTATTTTTCTGCCGTAGCCAAGGTAGGTACAAAGATGGACAAGTATAACTTATCTTCTTCCAATTTCAGAACAATATCATGATGATAGGAAATTGAGTTGGGTTATGCATAGAAGTTTCTTCTTTTCTTCTTGTCTAAATGCTCCCTGAAGAAGTAATTTGTGGCAGAAAAAAACCTAATCTCTGCATCATGACCTGATGTGATTGTTTCTCAATGGGAGTAATTGAAAACTCTCCCCTTTTACTGGCTTTTCTCTCTCTGCAGTCCCTCTATTTTCCTTTGGATTATACAGACTCTCTCAGTACCTGGGTGGGTCACTGGCGGGGCAGGTCTAGTACTGGGCCACTCCTGTTTGGACTTGGAGTTTCTATTCATAGAGAATGTATCTTATTTGTTGACATAATTAATTTATTTCTCTGATCTCTCTTCTTCTTGTCCAGACATGTGGGGGTGGCATAAAGCTGTTATGCCTGAGGGTACTTTCTTAGGCTATAGAAATAGGAATGGAGGAGCAAAGCCTGAAGCCTAAACCCAGAGACAATTTCACCACAGCAGCTGTGTACAAATGACCAGGCTGCCCACTAAAAGCGTGAGAAAGGAGTAGGATTTTCATGAAAAGGTATGCATCTGAAAGCATGCCAAATTTGAACCTGATTCATACTAAGGTAGTTTGCCATTGCTGAGAAGAGCCTTAATTGTTTCTGAGAGATGTGTCATCTGCTAGAAATTGGAATAGAAAAAAAAAAAAAGTAATAGTGTGATATGTCATTTGTTAACCAATCTCTCTGCCCAGACTCAGATAGACTTCTGGTCTCTGTATACTCTCCTGGTGGGAAAAACGTTAAGTGTCTGTTGTCTCACAGTGGCGCTGTGTCTTCTTCCAGAATTGTGCCATTTCTGGGGCTGGCATGACTCTGTGTCAATGAAGAAGACACACAGCCTATATGAGAACTAAGATTTAGACTATTGAAAGGGCTCCTTCATAGAAAGATCCTGTGAAATTGCATTCTGTAACTGGATTTTTTTTACCTCTACCCTGATTTAAGTTATCTTCACATTTTTCAAAGGTATGCAGCACTGATCACTGTCATATGTAGTTCTGTAAAGTGCATGTTTTCTACCACCTTACTATCTGCTCTTTCATACTCAGTGATCTTTCTTGGAAAACAGGACCTCATTTTGCTTTCAGTTAAGCCACCCAGGTCTGTAACACCCATCTGCCTTCATTAAGATCAAGCCAACTGCATCCTAATTCAGCCATAAGAGATATTCTTCTGTGTGTCTAATTTGTGGAGGAGTGGTCTGCTCAGGAGCCCTTCTAGGGACCTCTACTTGTATCTCTTGCCAACTTTCCTCTGAATGTTTTTCTTGTTTGAATAAAGCTGCTATGTTGGTTTTGTCTGCTGTTATATGACATTCTGGAAGCCATAACTCTGTTAATATACATTTCTGTCTTCTCAGAAACAGTGATTTTCTCATGTAATAAAAACTGTACAAGTCAAGTATATTAAGTAATTCATAGAATTCATAAACTCCCTGGGTTTGAGGAGCACTTAAAGATCATCTAGTTCCTTTGCATGGGCAAGAATACCTTTCAGTAGACCAGGTTGCTCAGAGCCCCATTCAGCTTCACCTTGAATACTACCAGGGATGGGGCATCCACAATTTTACTGGGCATCCTGTGCCAGTGCCTCACCACCCTTACAGTGAAGAATTTATCTCAACTGATCTAAATCTACCCTGTTTAGTTTAAAGCTATTCCCCCTTGTCTTGTCACTACAGGCTCTTGTAAAAAGTCCTCTCCAGCTCTCTTGTAGTCCCTTTTATGTACTGGAAGTCTGCTCTAAGGTCTCCCAGGAGCTTTCATTTCTCCAGGTTGAAAATCTACAGCTCTCCCAGCCTGTCTTTGTAGGAGAGGTGCTCCATCTCTGTGATAATCTTTGTTGCCATCCACTGGGCTTACTTCAGCAAGTCCATCTCTTTCTTATGCTGAAGCCCCAGAGCTGAACACAGTACTCTAGGTGGGGTCTCACAAGAAGGGATTGAATTTGTCCCTGTGTCCACCGTTCAAAGACAAAATAAACTTATTCCCTCTCATAGTCCTCATAAGACAAAGATACTTTCTAGTCATGTGGGCTGGTCTCCCAACCCTTTCACTTTGGGTGCTCAGAGTCACTGGCTGTTGGAGGGAAAAAGGAAAACTCATTGTTCACTTAACTGTGTCCTGCAGATAGTATTTGATGTTCTTTAGCAGACAATGACTTTCTGCACTATTTTACCAGTCAATGCCATTTTAGCAAAGCTGATGAGAAACAATAGTAGACAGGAGAGATGAGATCACATGGTGACATTGTGTGATACAGCTCTTTTGAAACCATGAACCACCCAGAGGTCATAGAAGTTGAGCAGCAGGTATTTGCAAGCCATGGATTTGGTCACTGGGCTATATTTCTATCCGCAATATAAGGGAGGACAGTCACTCTGACCCCTACGCATTACTTCATGTCAGTCTGTGTTTATATTTCCAGGAGACAGACAAACTTAAGTAAGAAATGAATCACTGAGGACAACCATAGAACTACCAAAACTTTGACTCTGTTAGACCGGTGACAAGCATGGAAAGAATTGTGATATGCACTGAAACTAAGCCAGTGACTCAAAAGCCTAAGCACCAGTGTGAAGATGCTCCTCTAAGGTAAGAAATCCACACTGAGTAGGAACTATCCATGTGTCTGTTTACCAGAATCATTTGGTGTTATCTGCCTTTGTATATTATTAACTTGGTCTGATTTGTTTAGGATAGGTTTTTTCAGTACTAGCATATTATTCTATCTGTGCAAAAAGCAGCTCCTAGTTCTCCAGTGCTCTTTTCAGATGGAACATTTCAACAAGCTTGTACAAAAGCAACAGGTCTCAACAGCATTCTTAAAGTAAAAAGGAAATTAAATAGCTGGAGACAACGGAAAACATCTGGATTGCACTGTCTAGTACTGCACTGTGTCATGACATTGGATAGCTCCCTGTTTTACACCTGAAGTGTAAGCTTCACTTGTACCAGGTTAATACACTAGCAGTTGGAGTCAAGTAACCCTTATGGTTTTATTCTTTTAGAGCAACTTCCAAATCCAGTTATATTTGTCTTTGCTGGCAGTAATAATCAAAGAACAACCTGGGCTGGAATAACTCATTGACCAAGACATTGAGTCCAACTGTATGAATACTGATCATAATGAAGGTAAGAAAGCAAATATTCGAACATGTCTTAGTTGTCTCTGAAACAAAGGCTTTCTCTAGCAGTGATTGCACTGATTTTTAAAAAAAATGTATTTTCAGTAAGAGGAAACCAATTCAGTTCTCCAGGCTTTTTAGAAAGGCTTTCAGTGCTTAATTATTTAAAGGCTGCTGATATCTGTGATGGCCTAAGCTTAAGCACCAGGCAAATAATCTATTTAAAGATCAACTTCAGAATTCTTACCCCTCTGGAATGTAGCAGGAGTCCATTTATCACCATAGGAATGCAATGTCTGGTGAAAACTCTTCATAAATTCACCCTGCTTTTAAATATGAGGGTACTCAGATAATTTATCACTCAAAGCAGGAATCAGATGCTTATAATCAGACCTCTGATAATTTCATCTGACTACCGATCAATTTATAAACTAACTTGAGTGAACTGACAGCTTTCCAGTTTTTAATTTTTTTTTCTCAGTAATGAAAATTCCCCTTTTATGTGGGTAAGTATCTAGTTCTGGATTATTTCAAGGGAGCTGTGGTGATAGTAGCTGAAGACCTCACAGTCTGCAGGCAAAGGGAGGTTGCAATTGGCTTTAGCTTTTGTACTCCATGTGTTTCACAGGAAGAAGTGAACAACCTAAAATTTCATTACATGTTGGGCCATGAATTTAAATATCCATTTAACATATTCATGCTGAAGAGAAAGATATAATACTGATCAGTCCAAAGAGGCATTATTTCCCAAGTCCCCATGAATTTCCCAACAAGGAATACATATTAAGGAATGATTACTCAAGGCTTGGTAAAACTCCCTTTATTTATTTCACTTGTGTTGTTGCTGCTGTTGTATAAGAAAGAGCAAAATAACAAAAAGAACAAAGTAAAATAAAGTAACAGCTGATCCAAACATTTTTAACATGTTGAAATCCCATTCCAAATGCAGACTCTTTCTTTCTGCGTTTTCTTTGCATTGATTTACACAAGCATTTTCTCTGTGAGCCAAATACATCTCTGGTATAACTTCACTGAAGTCATTGGACTTACACCAGAGGTGTTTTTGGTCCTCTGTTCTGGGTAAATACAGTAGGAATAAATTGGTCACGCAGGCAGAGTGTCTGGCAGTAAGTGCACTGAGTGGTCCTGGCAAACCAATAGGAAAAAATCTAAAATAAAAAGCCCAAATAAGTATTTTACTTACTATAGGGCCTAAAATCTACTGGGAGCTGCTGAATACTGCACACTAACTGTACAAAGTATAGGTAGCATGCCTTCCAAATATCAAAATACCAGACGGAATGCCTTGAAAATAAATAACTTCTAATATAAACAAATGAGAACATATCAAACTGTTACCTCTTTAAACATAATGTAAATAAAAAAAATACCAGTCCTTCTACTCAATAAATATTAAGAAACCATTGACATAGTTGAAATGTACTCATATAAATTAACAACTTTAATTACATTAGCCAAACAGACATTGGTTAAAGCACTGCATGTAGTATGCAAAATAATAATAATAACAATAATAATAATATCAACAACAAAACACAAAATGATAAAAAACAAAATAGGCTTCATAATATCTTGGCTTTCATAATTTATATATATGTATATACATATATATAGTTGTGTGTGTGTATCTATATATACTGTAGACATATATATAATACGTATATATATAATGTAATACCATATAATGTAATATAATATGTTATATTACATTACATGATATATATACATATTATTATGAAGATATATATATACACATATATATGGATTTTATATATGTGAATATATATCTTCAATCCATTGTCAATGTATTGTTTTTGAAAGTATTTAAATACAAAGAAACCCATTGAGAATTAGCAGATTCATTATATCTCAAAAAATAAATAGCTATAAAACCCAGAAGTGCTGCTTGTTTCTGCCCATGAAAACCTTGCTTCTAGTTGTTCACAAAAGATCAAATTATGATTTTATTTACTCACGCTGAAAACATTTTACTCCACATGTAATGCAGGGAGTGCTTAAAGGGGAGTAAAGCTTTTTTCAGCATAAGGAAAGGGATTAGCATCTGGTTCTTATACTGATGCACACTATTGACATGAGGTTTAACTTAATAATTTCCATCATATCTACCTACACTTCAGAAATAGATTTTGCTCAATTTATTGATGCTGACTGGTAGCTTTCTAGGAAAGGAGACCCTCTGAAAATCAATGTCATTGCTTACAGAATAAGGCACAATTCCACATGCATAACTATAGTCCATAAATTTTTAACTTTGCACATAAACATTTCAGATGCCTGAACTTCTCTACCTAAGAGATATTGCTTCTAGTCTCTACATGGTCTTGTGTTGTCACTGTTAAATGGACTTGATGGCTTAATTCTCAACTAAATAAAAAAAAAAGGAGGTGTATATATAATGGAGCCCTAATTTGCAGTGATTTGGTACGAGACTGTTTCTATTGAAGTCAATGACAAAACTCCCATTTCATTCAGTTCTACAGTTTTGGGCACTAGACCATATGAGTGCACACTAATTACAAGCATCTGTAAGCATTTCCTTTTGCAAAATCTAAAGAATACAAATACATTCAGCCCTCCCAAAGAAACATTTTAGCATGCCAGTTTCTTAGGCTTTGTATCCAGTGAGCATCTGATGTGGAGATGGGGAAAGACAACCAAATGTGGTCATCTCTCAAGAAGGAATATTGTGGAGGTACTATACAAATACATTTCTGTGATTAAGTATATACTGAAAAAGTATTTTCAATATAAACAGTAAGTAGGTTATATGGAAAGGAATGTGTTAGTAGTTAAGTGCCTTTCTCTTTTTTTTTTGATACAGTCATATCTGAAAGGAGAAGTAATTTTTGAGGCTGCATGCCCTAGAACAACTGCTTAAATATGGCAACAATTTCTAATGCTATTTTAAGTACATGCAGATTTAATTAAATCATATTGTTGGGGATGGGGTATTTTGCTGGAATAAGTCAGTCTTGATTAACTTCCCAATTTCTTATTTTACTTTATCATACAGTTTTTCATTTCCCCCTACTTTAAATAACTGTGACCACAAATCAAAACCTCATGACTGATTCTAGAGATCGGAGGGAGAAATCTTCAAAATTTTTGACCAGTATACACATTCAAGTGAAAGTTGAAAAGTAGGCTTGGGAAGAGTTACTTCTTGATTTGAAAACTTTCTTCTCTTTTTGGTGTAGCTATCATGAAATATGCTCCCAATATCTAAAATCCTATTGTCTTTCCTCACTTGGAAGTTGTCTCAGGCTAGTTTCATGTTTTTCAGGCCAGTCCCTATCCACCACATTAAATCTGCTATGAAATTCAGGATCAGAATTATTTTTTAAATGTCGTTTCTCCTTTAGCCAGAAAAACCATGAGTCTAATTCTACTTTGCTAGCAGCCAATGGGAGTTTTGCCATTGTCATCTAGGGGAAGGTTCTGGAATTTCAGATCTCTGTTGAGAATAATTTTTATGTATGTGAGCCATCTCACCTGTTTCCCTTTCCACTGTGTTCACAGATCCATCATGGTGCAAACAGCCTCATTTAAATAATTGGATTAAATAGTGTTGGCTGGTGTCATTCATTCTAAATCCCTTCTCTCCCTTGACAATGCCCACAGCAGAAGGGACCTGTGATTTGCCCTGGCACATGTTACTCGTGTAAGAAGTTTTACTGATCTTCTAAGGAGAGCAGTTGACATCAAAGGCCTATTGACATGAGTAACCATTCCGGGACATCTGATGATATGAATAAGGGTTCTGGGGCATCCAATTTTAAGGCCAAGTACCAAGACCAGTGAATTAAATGATACTCTCCTCAATAGCTCTCGCAGACTGTGTCCCTCTTCCTGCTGCTCCAAAAGCTGGCTCCGCTTCTAGAAGAAACAACAAAAATTCTGCCACATGCTTCAAATAAGGTGGGCCAGGAACTTCATTTAAATTATAAAGATAAATTAGTTGTGCATCTTTTTTTATTTTCTGATAATTTTCCTACTAGCATTTGGTATCCCTCCCTTTTTTAGGAAGAAAACACAAAAAAACCCCAAGAAACTTCTGCAACTAATTTAAATCAGAAAGCCTTGATATTTTACAGAACACTTTAGTGACAAATTTAGTGTTTAACCAATTATATTTTTTGACTTATTTTTTTTGCAAATTGCAAACAAGTCTGTAAAAAAATGCATTGTATAAAAAGTACATAAATGTATAACCCATTAGCTGTACTATGCAATCTAAATATTGTGGAATAAATTAGATAGAAAACTTAGCTATACGCATGTATGTTGATATCTATTCAACAGAGGAAAGGGCTTTTTTTTTTCTTTCTTTCTTTTTTTTTTCTTTTTTTTCCCTTTTTTAATGTCTGTAGATATATACAAATATGGACATCTGCCCGTGCGCACATACATATGCACACGCAGAGAACACACACGCACACATGCACACAAACAGTTTTGGCTGACAAAAAAATGAAGGCCCTGATTACACTGTTTAACCATGGTTCTTGCCATGAAGGTGCTAACACACTATCCATAGCCAGTGTGACTGGGTTATATTGTGCTTTTTTCTTTTTTTTAAATTTTTCTTTTTTTTTTTTTTTCTTTTTTTAGCAGACTGTGCTCTCAAAAAGACGGGGACCCATGTTAGTGCTTCTTTCCAGGAGAGGCATTAAGAAGCCTGTCCCATCAGAAGGCAGCTATCTGGGGCTTGGTTCAGCAAACCTATGAAAGTCTGAAGCTTCAGGCTCAGGGTTATCAAACTCAGTGTAAACAGGGCCTAAAGGTTTCTCCCATTCCCTCTTGTCATCTTCCCCTACCCAAAGACAAATGTTGTAAGTTTAACATTCTTTTAAATATGACAGCGAAATTTTTTTTAAAAACTCAACTATCTACCTATGCCTATGGGTTGGACCCTTCAGGTTAGGTGTTGACACTGAAAATTAGGTCTTACAGTAACGCGAAAACCCATTAAGAGTTGTCACGCTAGAGGGTGGTGGTTAAGAAAGCCAGTATTTCAGCAAAGACTGTATTCCAAACAGAAATCTGACCACAACTGCCATTTTCTGTGTATTTGCAGGAGCAATGGTGGACAGGGCCCAAAGCTGCAATTTTACATCAATACTTTTTAAGTGTATACCAGCATTTAAAGTTTCTCTTGCACAAATTCAATTTTGAACATGTAGCCTCCCACTTGGCAGTAAGAAACAAACAATCTTTTAACATACTGTGCTTTGCACACAAACATTCATTGTTTTAGGAATAGTAAAATGAAGCCAGAAGTGCTTATACCTTGTGTATACATACATATATACATACAGAAATATATACATATATATGTATATCCCGTGGACAAAGTTGTTTCCCTACATCACACATTTGCTGTGCATCAGGGCCAAGTTTAGTGTTGTACATACAAAACAGTATGATTATGCTCAGATGGACCTCAAATCCAAGCACCTTGGATCCAAATCCCAGGGATTTTCTGGGCTTACTTCTAATGGCAGTTTTCTGTTGAGGGCACTACTTGAATTTAACTGGTTAACAGATATTCTAGCCTGAATGTAATCAACCCAATGACTCTTAATTCAAACCCTAACTCATTACAGGTGAATGGTACCAACCACAAACAGACTTTATAGAGGCTTGCACGAATGTCTTTGGTGTATGTGTCTATTAATTTTAAGGTACAAAACAATAATAATTATTATAATAATAAAAATAGCTATTTTGTGTGCTGTATCAGTTCTTGTATAGCTCACAATAAGTGCAGCTCTCAACCCCTCCCACACCCAACCACCCTCCCTTGCAAATATTTGTTAAATAAGGATTAGACAGGTCAGACACCATTGTAGTGCAAATAGTAAACGATTAAAAATATTTTTTACAAAATATAGAAATGTTTGACTCCAGTAACTGGACAAACATGTTCCTTTCAAGTATCTCTCACTGAAGATTTTTTTTTAAAACGAGTTACTTCCATTTTAAAAAAGTCTCTCTGGTTTTTTTTTTTTTCTTTCTCTTGCAGGTAAACAGTTTCAAACCATCTAGGTTGCATAGTTCTAACATTATAAGCACCTTTACTGAATGTAACATTTATTCTTTCATTAAATTTTTGTTCTGTTTTTTTTCATTTTTCTTTTTTCCTTTTTTCTTTTTTTTTTTAATGTAGTGCAGAAGATGGTGTACACACCTGCCACTATTGTCATTTGTCAATGTTAAGTACATGTATGTGTATCGTGTCTGTATGTATAGAGACATGTATATGAATACATAACCATATATATACAAATGCCAACAATACACAACTACTCAGTTGCTCTGTAAATACAGGGGGAAGCGCCAGTGACTGTTGTGATCATACACATGGCTTTTCAATGACCTTTTGGACTTTGTCCAAATTTCTGCAGGTTAGATGAGCTGCTACCATGGCTTGACCTGATGGATAACTAAGGGAGGGAACAGAACTTCCACCCCTAGTAGTAACTAATATTTAGTATACTATGTAACAAGATAAGGAGCCTACTGAAAGGAAGGGGAAATCCCCAACCCATACCACCATTCCAACCTATCTTATTCAAGCCCAGCTTCATGATGTTTTCTTCCTTTTTTATAGCTGAAGTATTTTTGGATCCTCCATAAGTCTTTTTTTTTTCTTTTCTTTTTTTC
This sequence comes from Petroica traversi, assembly GCA_025920805.1. NCBI lineage: Eukaryota > Metazoa > Chordata > Aves > Passeriformes > Petroicidae > Petroica > Petroica traversi. The sequence continues at coordinate 7,052,727 of JAHLSL010000117.1, read as the reverse complement.
TCTCTCTCCCTTTTCTCGCTCTCTTCTGTTTTTACTTATATTTCTGATATAAGTTTTGAGTTTCACTCAAAAGAGATTATATCGTGTCTGATCTTTCCTCTTCTTGGGCTTTTGATACCTTTTCTTCTCAACAAGAAGGGTCTTGAGCACACTAGCGTTTATGAACAACCACACTCCTCCACAATCATATTTTGTATGTCTTTTTTAATGATGTTCTGGCCATCATCGTAGTAGAGCATGGACATAGGCCGGAGCTTGGTGGGCACACAACATGATTTGAGGTTGGCAAAGGGGCTATGGCCCCGCATGCGGTAGTGGTTGATGACAGTGGAGTGGAAAGATAATGATGAACCAGATGTGCCTGCTATATGGCTGGGACACTCTCCTTCACAGTAGTTGGCATGGTAACCTGTAGGAGCAATGATCCAGTCACTCCATCCTATGTCCTTGAAGCTGACAAAGAACTGCTTCTTGCAGCAGATGTTGACTTTGCCATCACACTCCAGACCTCGCCTCCGCCGCCTGTGCTGGCGATCCTCTGAGTGCCGGGCTAGCATCATCAAGAAGGGCCGATGTGATTGCTCCTTCTCCTCTTCTCCTGTGAATTCTCCAGCTTCCTTTTCTTTCCCTTCCCCATCATCTTCCTTTTTCTTCTTCTTGCCCAATAGCACTAGGTTGGCTCCAGTCTCTTGACACAGGTCACAGGCAATCCGCACATCCAAGGAGTTCTTGCCTTGGTCCAGCAGTCTCTGGACACTGCTGGAGATAGGGAAAATGTGCCAAGTGCTCTTACGGGTGTCCACTGCCTTTTCTGAAATCAAAGTCTCACTCTTTTCACCTTTCAGCTCCCCATCCTCTGTGTCTTCTGTTCCTTCAGAATTGCCTTTTGGCTGCCGCTGCTGTTGAAATAGACGGATGGTGACTTTTGTCCTGCTCCGATTGGCCTTGGAGACCTTCAGGAAGAGCCACACTTCAGCATGCTCCACCACTGATAATTCACTGCCTTCCTTGGAAATCTCAAAGTGCAACATTTTCTTGGCTGTGCCTGATTTGATAAATGGAAATAGACAGGAAGAACTTGTTAGTATGTCTGCTTGCATTCTGTTAAAGAGACTTCTGTTACTTTTTCCACTGGTATGAAGTGCCCTTGGTTTCCTATTTGGTTCTTTACATTTTTATGGATCTTCTGTCCTAACCTTCCCTCAGTTTGTATTTTGTGAAAATTTCCTTTTTAGAAAAGAATACATTTGCCTTTTTTCCAGCATATTTTAACCAGAGCATTTTTCATAGTAACAATATAGTCATTAATGTAAAACATCTCATGGCAGATAAGCATCAGTGACTGCCAAGAGTTTGTTTGCTTAAGCTGTCTTTGTGATCACTGTTAGCTGAAAGGCAAAAATGCTTTATGATGGCAGTCCAAACGTACCATATGCATAAAAATCTGCACCTAATATCTGGTTAGGGAATGAGGTCCACTGCCTCTTATTCTTTAGCAACACTTTGGAAATTATGTGGGAAAGAGGTTTACCCTTTCTCCCTCTGTAAAAATTCATCCTTCATTTGCATCTTAAAATGAGTTGTAAATATTTATTGTTTCTAAAACAAACACATGCTAAAATATGAATCTCAGCTTAAAGCAGGTTTCAAAGTTATATTGCAAAAACTGAAGAATTGCAGGCAGGCAGACTTTTCATGCTGCTAGATGTTAGCTGTAGATCCTGTTCCTAATTTAACACACTGTACTTGCTGTGATTATAGTAATGGTGAATACACTGAGAAATGAGCTAAAAAACTGTATAATTATGGGGATGGTTCTCTGGCATAATTGTATCAACTTGCTGAGATGTCATTATGATGACTGTGATGGTGAGGAGGTGTTTCTCGGATACAGAGCTCATATCCCTGGCAGAAGTTAGAATGAATAATGAGGGCTGTTTAATGATTTGATCACTAGAGCATGAAGAAGTTAAGGGAGAATGAATTAGCTGTGGGGTGGTGGTGATATTGTTTTTTCAAGAGAGGTTCTTTTCTACTTTCTTGACAAAGGGAAAAGCCCTGATGACGTCTTTTGTTCCTTCTCAGCATAGAGGCCAGGATGGACTTGGGTCATAGATTCGTAATGTACAGATATCTGGCCTTGTGAGAAAGAAACTGTATTCATAATTATCAATTTGTCACTAATATTATTCTTGAGCTACCCATAGATATTTACCAAATTTTCTGTTCAACAATTCTTGTCAGTGAACCATAACTTTGCACCCTAAAAATCTCAAGTGGTGATCAACACAGAAATAGTTGGACTACGACAGGGAAGATTGCCCTCATGGCAGCAAGGCTCTTCTCCTTCCTTCCCACTGCAACTGAATTCACGAGCACAGGCTCCATGACCATTCTCCTGTTCATCCATTCTCAGATGAGACAGGTTTGGAGCAAAATTACAAGAGATATCTACCTTGTATTAACTTGCAAATTCAAGAGTTGCTGATTTCTGAAGTTTGTAGGCAGGTTGTGCTGCCCCTTGAGCTAGTTACCTGTTGCTTTCCTTCTCTGTGAAATACTGGCACTAACACATTCAGCTTTCCCTTGTGGCATTCCCAGGTCAAAGAGAGAGACATTTCTGAATTAAAGTGTCCAAAGGGCACAGTTTTTGTTTTCCCTCTAAGTGAGAGTGTGAAATTGTAGACTTTAACTGTCACTGAGATGTGGAAACACATGTTAACTGCTTCTCACAGATGGCTGATGCCAGTCTTCAGAGTGAGTAACATTAATTTCTCAGGGAGCTACATGAACCAGCAGGACTGTGCTTTAGAAAAGCAAGTAGCTTATAAAAAAGACAGAGCAAACTGACCAGTAGTGTGAGGCATGATGAAATTACTCTTTTTCTATTATTTTTTACATTTATTCATTCAATAATGACTGAATGGCTAATAGGTTGTTTTTGTTTTTTTTTTTGTTTTTTCATTTTGGTAATGAAACTATGTCAAAGCTGCTGGCTGTGTTGGAGCAGAGGTCAGGTGATAGGCACTAATCTCACTCCTTACTCAGTTTCAAAGCATGAGGAGTTGTACAATGTTCCTCCAGTCAAAAGGAAGTCTGGTCCAAAAGACTGGTTGCCTTGAATGTAGGGATGTTATAGAGTGGTCTCTATGAGTGTGGATACTTCTAAGGCCTGTGAGAACCAGCCAGCCTGTGACTTTATTGTCCCTGACTCTCTCTTCTAAAGCAAGCTTCTAACTGTAGGTTATCCCTTTCCAGTCCTGATAAATCCTTTCTGAGGAGGATCTGGGGTTCAAGGGAGTCTGAAGGCAGGTGATGTGCCAAGGGTGGTTGCTGCCAACCAGGACTCTCCATCCAACCCATTCTGCATGCTGCCTCTAAGCAAACCTTGGTGGAAAAAGAGTTGGTTTAGATCAAGCTGCAGAAGGTGTTCTGGCACCAGGAACCTCTTCCCAGCTGCTCTATTTCACCACAGCTTACAGACTGCTGTGTGGGATAAGCATGTATTGCTGGGAATTGCTATACTTATTTTGTATTCTTGAGAAACCAAGCCTGGCATGGACAGCAGCTCTGGCACTAGAAGGGGTCCTGTGCATGAGCAGTTCAACTGTGCTGGGTGTATGACAAGATCAACTGTGCTGGACATGGACAAAAACCTGATATGTTTATCCACTCTGGAGAAAGCAGACAGGGTGTGCAGACCTGGCTCAACAGTGGAAGAAGCTGTATGACCCATCTAATCTGAAAAGCCAGGCAGCCCTGCATTACAGAATAACCTAATGCTGTTAAGTACTAGTGCATGGTATTTCACATTCTGCTATTTCCATGCTAGTGGGAGTTGAAAATGGTTATGAAGTGATGTATTATCTGCAAAAGCAAATATTCGTATTACCTTTTGCACTGGCCAGAAGCATAGTGATGCAAGCAGTCCTTTCGACAAATATTATGTGAAAGAAACGGGACCTCAAGAACCCTCTTAAAAAGGTTTTCAAATGCTCCTCTATGTGTGAAAGTCTTCCTCATTGCTAAAAATATTTGAACAGTAGGGTGAAAGTATGTGAGTACTTCCTTTTTCTTTACTTACGGGAAGTGAGCTTGGACAAGGTAGCCTGAGACATGTCGTTATATAGGGATAACAGGCTCCTTGTAGGTTGTTAGCTACAATAACAGCTTATCTGGATGTGGTTAGCTACGTTTTCAGAAACAAATGATGGATTAAGATTCTAAAGAAAAAAGATCAGGAAGCTTATCTGAGCCTAATATTTCTGAATGAAACAGAATCCTGAAACCTGCATAGCTAATAAAAAGTTTTGTAGCAATTAAAAAACACTTTCCCTTTCATAAGTCTTTTTAGAAGGAGACTGGGAATGGTGCAAGGTTGAGGATAAAAAGCATGCTTTCACATTAGGAAAAAACGAAGCTTTTCTGAATTCTCTTCACATTCACAACCAGTTTGTTGCGATCACAGAGCACAAATGGTATGAATCCTGCTGTTTTTAAGAGGTCACTGTTCTCAGACAAGCTCATTTTGAAATCAGAGTTTGGCCTATGCTAAAACTGAATTGAGATCCTAGGATCTGGCTTATTATGGTTACACATTCATGTTATAACAGGATCTTTGTTTCCAAAAGGTTCCGTGCTAAAATAAAATAAAGTCTTTAAGTGTTCTGATAAAGAAAAAAATTCTGTTTAATTTTCTCCAGATATTTCTTAGGGATTTAGCAGTCTTTCCTTTTAGAAGGTTTGAATTAATGTTCAGGATCAAAGCTTTGGAAATATATACTGTTCATCAAACTGAAGATAAAAGAGTGATTCCTGAAACTTAGGGGTGATATCACTTCCATAATTACACTTTGTTTACCCTTTTGTCCTGCCTTTACATTTGCCACAGCTGATTTGCAAGGGTCTTTTTCCATTTCTAATCATCCTGCTCCTCCTGCCTGACTGCTGAGGAAAGACCCAGAGCCCAACAACGATAATGCCTTCATCACTTCCATGCTCATATAAACAGCAATGTCAACAGCCTGGATTGTTATCATAGCAGAAGGCAGTTGAAAAAGGAGACAAGGGATTACTTTGGGCTCCTTTTGATTGCTTTTCCACATTTCCCTTTCCCAAAAGTTTGGAGAAGCCACCTCTCTGCTTTACTGTTGAGCAGAGTTCCTTCCAGAAGGAGGGCTGTGATGCCAAAGGAGCAGTCTAGCGGGGTGAGTGACACCAGCAAATGATGTGAGAAGTGGTTAAAAATACAAGCTCTAAGAAGTAGTGCATATATGGTAAAAGGTTTAATAGAAGAAGTTACTGAATGAAAAGAAAGTATGAGAGTTTTCTCATATCTGTTTTTCTCTTCACTAGTGCTCATGCACCTTGTTAGGAGAGAAACCTGAACATGCGAGCAGAGGGGAGCCCGCACAGATATCATCCTCTCCACCTCTGGAAGGGCTGGCCAGGGCTCACTGAGGTCTCTGTGGTCAGCACCTGCTCCCAAGCAGCACTTGGGTGATGGGTGCAGTACAGAAGCCCATGCAGAGATTGGCAGAACACTTGAGGGCCTAGGCACGGGGACACTGGAATGGCAGTCCTGCATGAGGTAGCTCATGCTGTGCTCCAGCAGGAATCTGCAGCTCCAGTGTGTTCTTCCTCTGAGTCTAAAGATCCTTCCTTCTGTATGGTTGGCTTTAACTATGCAGCTGAAGTTCCATTACTTGCAATTTGCAGCAGGATTCAAGACCAAGCCCTGTTAGTTCAAGCTGTATGCACGTACTAGGTGGAGTCAAAGTTATACAACTGAGAGTATCTTCTCAGTTGTAAATGCAAAGATATTTAATATTTTTAGCCTTTTGCTGTTAAATTATTAAGGCATTTTCTTTCATAATGACAGTGATTATTCTTTGTGACATTATAATGTGGCTTATTCATAATTTATCTTAATACACAGGATTTATTTTGCTCAGTGTGTAAGAAGGTTCTGTCGCTTTAAGTTTCTGTGCTTCACTGGTGCTTAATTTTGAAACGTTTTTACATTATACTGTAAGTGAACTGTTTTTCCATACAAAGCAAGCTTTTTTTTCCCTTTTTTAGTTGCTAACTTTACTACTGCCTATGTTTAGATTTGGGGGAATTTGTACTGCGTGCCAATCTGTAATTACATTCAAAAGCATCCTTCCCTTCACTTCTCATTTCCGTTCCCCAGGAGACAGAAAAAAAAAATAGGTTACTAGAAAGGTTCCTCTAAAGAGAGTGAAGAGAAGAGCATGGTTATTGAGAGATAATTGCTCAAAATGTTTACTAATGAATGACCACTGGAGTTAGATTAATTCTTTGCAGCATAGAATTTATTCAGAGAATTTAGTGTTATCGCCTGGTAATTATCCCCTAGGCAGACTGATGAGTACAAATGTCCTATTCCCACAGTTAGACAGTGGCCATTTCTGTGAATACATTTCAGCCTATGGATCACTGGCAAATTATTTATTCTGATTATTCATTATCCAGCATATGTGACCGGTCATCCAGATTGCATGCTTTCATTCCTGCTCTCTTACTGTTGCCTCTTACAGTGGGAGGAGAAATTATGGCACAATTAATACCTTATCTTTATGCACAATTAATACCTTATCACCTACAATTAGCTGTCAGAAAAGTGAGATTTTTGTTGTAAGAGAAAAATAAACCGAAAAAGAAAATCAGGAAAAAGAACTATTCCCCGAGTGTTCGTGGGGGAAAAAAGCAGCAGCGACTTTATTTAAATACCTTTTCTTGAAAAGTTAACTCAAAGAGGCATTGACAAGGTCATTCAGAATGTGAAATAATTCACTTCTAGTGAACCTTGAGTCTCCTCTGCTATTTTGTTAGGAGGGAAGCACTTTACATCCACAGCTTTGAGTTCTTTCCAAATTGAAAGCCCTTCCCCCACATGGCTTTAAATATTTAGAAACAAAAAAGGTGTTTGTTTGGTTGAAGTTGGTTTTTTTTACTTGATTTCTTCATTTACGTCTAAACTAGCTCAAGTAAAGTTTAGGGTCATTTGCACCAGTAAAATATTCCTAGGTAAAACCAACACCCAGACTTTGTCATTTTTTTGAGAGGGCAATTTTTTTTGTGCATATTTGTAATAATTTGCTGTAAATTCTAAAATTAAGTGGATCAGAGGCCGTCAGTCTGTTTTCATTAAAATATTTAATTTGTGTGCACCAAGGTCCAAATCCCAAGCCCACTGAAATGAATAACAGAACTTCCATTAAACTAAGCTTCAATCCTAAATCAATGTTGCAAAGCTCTGTTGCATTAAATGAGATTGCCTTCTCATAGGCATAGGTATAGATATATAGATATATAGATATATAGATATATAGATATATAGAT